>WEKX01002067.1:702364-828052 GCA_013390025.1 Pitta sordida
CGTTTTTGAAAATTGAAGCGTTAAACCATTTTTGGGAGGCGGGGGGGGGGGGAAGGGGGGGGGGGAAAAGGATTTTAATAGGAAAAGGATTGGAGAACCTGGAAAAGAAGGCTTGGAAAATGAAAAGTACTTGGAAAAGGAAAAAGAGGTGGAAAAGGAATAAGAATTGGAAGGAATTTAGAAAAAAGTTTTAAAGGTTAAAAGGAACGCCCCCCAAAATTTAGAAAATGAAAATTATTTTTAACAAAGGGGGAAAAAAGAAGTTACAAAAGAGTAATAATAAAGATAAAAATAAAATGCAATTAAAGCAGACAAGAGGAGGCGGAGGCTGGGGCAGGAAGGAAGAGCCCCGGCGCGCCCCAGCCCCCTCCTGCCCCCCGCCCAGGGGCTGCAGCCCTGCAGGACAGAAGCCCCTTTGTGGGGGCAGGCCGGGGTGGGAGTCCTGGGCTGCAGGGGGGCCCTGACCCCACATCCGTCTGCAGCTCCCAGGGGACACCTCCGGAGGAGGAGGGGGACGAGCAGCCCGCAGGGCAGGCTGGCCCCCTGCCAGCTGCCTCCTCCCCAGGGTCAGTGCACCCGTCAGTCCCCCGAGGGCACCGGGTCCCTTGAGTGGGCAGGGCAGGGACTCTGTGCCCTGGTGCCCACCGCTGCCTGCCTAGGGGTGGCATTTGCCCGCGGCAGCTGGCAGAGACCCCTGCGAAGGGACATAGGGCTGGGTTGGAATCAGGCAGGAGTTACGGGGTAGAGTTGGGCATGGGGATGGATCCTTCCCTGCTGGGATCTGGAGGAGCTCCAGATCCCCCGTGGGGCTGTTCCTTGCCGCGGGCTCACACGGCTCTCCCGGCGCAGGCATGGCTGCGGCTCTATGGATACCTGCCGCAGCCCAGCCGGCGGATGTCCACCATGCGCTCGGCTCAGACCTTCTCCTCGGCCCTCGCCGAGATGCAGAAGTTTTACGGCATCACCGTCACTGGTGTCCTGGACGAGGAGACCAAGGCGTGAGTTTCTCCATGTCCTCTTGCTCTAGCAGGCAGCTCCAATTCCCAGGCTCTGTGGCTTTTCTTGCCAGCCCTGGAGCTTTGCCTGCACCTGGAAACGTGAGTGCTGTCTTGTGTGGGATCTGCATCTCACCCATTGGGGGCCACACCTCTGCAGCCAGGACACCTTCGTCGCTGTCTGTGGGTGCTGTAACCCCTCAGGGACCTCGGCTCTGGTGGGCTGAGTCCTGGCTCGGTGTCCTTGCAGGTGGATGAAACGTCCCCGCTGTGGGGTCCCGGACCAGTTTGGGGCACGGATGAAGTCCAACATGCGGCGGAAGCGGTACGCGCTGACGGGGCGGCGCTGGAGCCAGAGCCACCTCACCTTCAGGTACCCAACATTGCCAGGGCTTCCCACTCCCCAGCCCATGGAGAGCCATGGAGCCCCTTGGGGAGCGAGTGCTTCCCTGGGCCATCTCTAGTGAGCTCTGTTTCCCCAGCATCCAAAACTACACAGAGAAGCTGGGGCGGTACCACTCATACGAGGCTATCCGACGAGCTTTCCGGGTGTGGGAGCAAGCCACGCCGCTGGTTTTCCGGGAGGTGGCCTATGAGGACATCCGGCAGAAGCGGAAGAAGGAGGCTGACATCATGGTGCTCTTTGCCTCTGGCTTCCATGGAGACAGCTCCCCCTTTGATGGCCTTGGGGGATTTTTGGCTCACGCCTATTTTCCTGGCCCTGGCATGGGGGGAGACACACATTTCGACTTGGATGAGCCTTGGACTCTGGAGAACGCAGATGTGTCTGGTGAGTCGAGGGTCAAGGAGGTGTTGAAGGTGACCAGAGGAGCCTGTTGGCTTCATGGGCTTGAAGGAAGGGGACTCCACTGATGCGGGCAGGAGTGGCAGGGAGAGCAGCTGCACTAGGGGTGATGCGGGCAGCTCCCCCCAGAGCACCCTTGTTTGGAGGGTGCTGGGTCCAAGGACCCCTCTTGCTGACAGTACCTCTCCATGCAGGGAACAACCTTTTCTTGGTGGCTGTGCATGAGCTGGGGCACTCACTGGGCTTGGAACACTCCAGCAACCCCAGTGCTATCATGGCCCCCTTCTACCAGTGGATGGACACAGAGAATTTCCAGCTGCCTGAGGATGACCTCAAGGGCATCCAGCAGCTCTACGGTGAGGAGACGGGTGGGGGATCTGCCCAGTGGTGAGATGCTGGGCATGTGCATGGGGAGACTCAGGTACTGCTGGTTTGCATCGCCACATCTCTTTTCTCACCTGCCCAATCCAGGTACCGCAGATGGGCACCCTCAGCCCACCAAGCCTTTGCCTACCGTGACACCCCGGAGACCTGGCAGGCCAGACCAGAGACCCCCTAAACCTCCCTATCCGGGGAAACCAGATCAACCCCCCAAACCTGGCAGCCCGGACCGACCTGACCAGTATGGCCCTGACATTTGTGACGGGGACTTTGACACAGTGGCGGTGCTACGAGGGGAAATGTTTGTGTTCAAGGTGCCTGCCAGAAACCCCTCCTGCCCCTTCCCTGGGGATGTGGTTGGTCCTGGGTGGGAGGACCCCCAAGCCAAGGTACCTGGCACTGGGACTGTATCCCTGTGTCCTCCCCATTCTCTGCCAACACCCCATTTCTCATCAGGGCCGGTGGTTCTGGAGGGTCCGGCACAACCGGGTGCTGGACAACTATCCCATGCCCATCGGACATTTCTGGCGGGGACTCCCTGGGGACATTGATGCCGCCTACGAGAGGCATGACGGGAGGTTCGTCTTCTTTAAAGGTGAGCAGGGAAGCTGGATGGGACGGCTGAGGTCGAGGGGGGAATCACAATGCCCTCCCACCTCAAAGTTACAGACAGCTGCTTGACTTCATTTCATCCTGATTACCTCCCCAGCTAGAGCTACTGCCTGATCCCAAGGGGTCAGTGTGGCTGCAGGCATCTATCCCTGTCCTTGTCCACTTGTGTGCCTGCAGCTGCTGCTGGGTAATACCCATCTCATCAGGCTTCTCCATCTCCTCCCCACCAGGTGACCGATACTGGCTCTTCCGAGAAGCCAACCTGGAGCCTGGATACCCACAGCCCCTGGTCACCTATGGGCAGGGCATCCCCTATGACAGCATCGACACGGCTGTCTGGTGGGAACCCACGGGGCACACCTTCTTCTTCCAAGGGGACAGGTGAGTGTCTGTGGCTCCTGGTCTCTGGCAGGGAAGGGAATGTTGGGCAGCAGGGACCCCTGTGCTCCTCACATGCTCACCTCCCTCCCCCAGATACTGGCGCTTTAATGAGGACACGCGCTCGGTGGATCCTGGGTACCCGAAGCCGATCTCTGTCTGGGTGGGCATCCCTCCCTCACCCAAGGGCGCCTTCCTCAGCCCAGATGCCTGTAAGTAGAGGAGGAGAAGGAGGGGGTGGGTGGCAGGAGGCGTCGGTGGATGATGTCACCCCCTCTGATGGCTGGGCCACGTGGGATGGAGTTCAGGAGGGCGACCAGGGGTCAATGGTGAAGCCCTTTCTGAAGGGTTCACTGGTCCTGGAGCAAAACCTATTGTCTTGGGCACCTGCAGGGGTGCTCTGTGCCCACCTACTTATCCCTTGTCTCCATCTTCTCTCCCCCAGCCTCCACTTACTTCTACAGAGGCACAAAGTACTGGAAATTTGATAACGAGAGGCTCAAGACAGAGCCAGGTTATCCCAAATCCATCCTACGGGACTTCATGGGCTGTCACACGGAGCTGGTCCCAGACCCCAATCCCCGCTGGCCAGATGTGGACCGACCCCCCTTCAACCCTGATGGGGACGGACGGACCGAAGGTGAGGAGGAGGAGGAAGAGGAAGATGAAGATGAGGATTACAACGAGGGAGGTGGCCAGCCAGGCGGGGATGTGGACGTGGTGGTGCAGATCGACGAGTACACACGCACCATGAGCGTGGTGATGGTGATGGTGCTCCTGGTGCTGCTGCTCTGCATCCTCGGCCTCATCTACGTCATTGTCCAGATGCAGAGGAAGGGCGCACCCCGAATGCTCTTGTACTGCAAGCGCTCCTTGCAGGAGTGGGTCTGACCCTGGCTCCCTCCCCAAACCACCCCTGCCACCATGGTGCTAAGATGGACATGACATCCCCCTCCCCTTATCCCCCGCCATGGCCTCAGCCCCTCTACCCCATTGTTGCTTGATGGCTCCAGCCTCAGGGGGATGCCCAATCCCCTCAGCCCCTCCAGAGCAGCCGGGCTGGGACCGGGGATGGTCATGGGGGGGCTGGAGGGCATCCAGGTCCTGTCTGCTCCCCAGTGCCTGCGCATCCCCCCCATCTGTGACCCTCAGGCTGCCACCCATCAACGTGCCTGCCTCTGCCGTGGGGTCCCTGCAGGGTCCCCTTCCTTCTGTGTGAGCCCAGTGGGGCTGGGGTGGTGAGCGGGCTGGGGGCTGTTCACAAGTGCTGCGAGCTGGCAGGTCTCAGCTGCTGGCACCTGCAGTGGCGGGCGAGGGAGGGCTGAGCTCATGGCTGCATTTCCTGTTGAACTCCAAGGAACACAGGGATGTGCCTAGAGACAGCATGAGTTGGGATACACCACCTTTGCAACCCTGCTGGGGCTCAGTTTGGCCTGGGCCCTTCTGCTGCTGTGGGGCGAAGCTCAGGGGCACAAGGCCCTGTGGGCAGGGCAGTGGTCACAGCTGCCTTCTATGTCTATTAAACAGGTCGGGTGTGTGGAGAGCCGTGGTGCCATCCTTCCTGCTTTGGGCGGGGGGTGGGGGGATGTCCTGTGTGAGATTGGTCAGATTGTGTGGTAATGAGGGGCTTGTCTGGGGGGCCACCCTGCCTGCCAACCCCAGGGAACTGAGTCCCTGGCTAGGGTATGTGATGAAGCTGCATGGCCAAAGATGTCCCTGCTGCAGCAGCCCCTGCCCTGGGGCTGCCATTCCGGGGGAAGGGGGTCAGCTAAAGCAGCCCCTCACCCCCACCAGTGGACAGAGCGCCCTTTCAGCAGCTCCCACGGCAGTGACAACGGCCTTGCTGGGAACACAGGGTGCCTTGTTCTCCTCCAGCCAGCACCGCACTTCAGCCCCGGGCAGCCGCCTCCCTTCCCCAGGCAGGGGCCGGCAGCAGCCAAGGGACCCTTGTGGAGCCACA
The DNA here is from genome assembly GCA_013390025.1 of Pitta sordida. Classification (NCBI taxonomy): domain Eukaryota; kingdom Metazoa; phylum Chordata; class Aves; order Passeriformes; family Pittidae; genus Pitta; species Pitta sordida. Next base: position 707,496 of record WEKX01002067.1, read on the forward strand.
TCACCGGGTGCTTCAGCTCCCTGTCCCCATGTGGCCCCAGCAAGTTTCCTGGGGGGAAGGGGTGGCCATATCCTGTCTCACCGCTGCTGTTTTGGCAAAGGAAAGCAAGAGTCATGACTGCTGCAGAGATCAGGGGAATAATCACAGGAGCGGGGAAGATTAGACCTGAGGGGTAGGAAATTGGCTTTTATATGGGGAAAAGTGCTGTTTAGCCTTTAATGGGAAGGAAAGCCAAACTAGAGAGGCCATGATGGAGATAGTGGTGTCCCTGCCTGTGCTGTGAGGTGATGTTCCCTGGGGTGGCAGCTGGGGCCAGGTTTGCTCTGGAGCTGCAGGTGCTGCACTGGTGGGGAGCCTGGCTGTGCTGTGCTGGGCATGGGGATGGTGTGAGTCTGACCCATTCCTCTAGGGACAACCCTATGAAGTTGGGGGGGTCTCTGTGTGGGTTGCAACTCCAACCAGCATCCTTGCTTCCTCCAGTATCTCCTGCAGCAGGACCATGTCAGCACCTGTACCCTGCCCCTTTCCTTAGGGGCTGGCACTTCTGTCAGTGCAGGGACCAGTAACCCACCCGTGACCTGTTCCTCTTACTCTGGTGCTCCAGCTGCTCCTCTGCCTCCATCCCCACCCTGCCAGCCCAGGTGGGAGAGTTCCCCTACTTCATGGATGGGGATTAAGCCTTTGTGCTCCCCTCATCCTGCCTCCTCCCCAGGGCCTAGAGCTGCTGGCTCAGTCCCCAAAACTGCTACAGCCACTTCCCAGCACTGAAGTACCCTAAGCTGCCTGGCTACAGTACTAATTACTGTAAAAGGGCAGGACTGTTACTGGCTCTTGCCTCGCTTTCCCGGTGCTGGGGGGGAACCCCGTGGCCTGGATCACCCATCCCCTGCCCCAGCCTCCTTCCCTGCCCACACTGGGCAGCAATTCCCAGCCATTAGTCAATTCCCTGGAAAACATGCTTGGCTCAGACTGAGCACATCACTGCAGCCGAGTGGGGAGTTAAAGTCAGGGACAGAAAAACCCTGAGGAATCGGGGTGGGTGGAAAAAAGTCTCCAAGTGGCTCTGTGTTGTATTCCATCAGCCAGGCCGTGCTGGGTCACATTCCTTGGCTTTTAACTTTTTTCAGTTTGTATTTTACCATTTCACCCAGACTTGTGCTTGTGTGGGTCTTCCCCAGAGCTGAGGGAGGACCCACAGCTCTGCTGGGCTGGGAGCCACAGGGCAGCCCAACACTCCATCCTGCCCTGAACCACAGCCAGACTGGTACTGGGAGCTGCCAAAAGCCATGAACCTGGCCAAAAGGCAAGGCAGGAGGAAAGCACAGCTCCCCACCCCCACAACGATTGCTCCAGAGGCGGGCGCAGACGCATTTCCCACGACAGTTGCATTTCCCACACTGGATGCACTTCTCACAGCAGATGCACTTCCGACAACAGATGTATTTCCCACGGCAGCTGTGTTTCCCCTCTCTCCTGGGGGTGCAGAGGGCTCGGCGGGATGTAGGGTTGGGGACCCCAGAGCCTGGTACCTCCTGGCTCACAGGGAAAGCTAGAGCCAGCCAAGGATGCCCAGGTCCAGATGCTCAAGGCGCATCCTCTTTGCCAGAGCAGGAGAGGGGGCTCCTTGATGATTCAGGGTGGAACAGGAGCTGGAAGCAGTTCCCCAGGGGGAATTAGGGATGCTGGGAGCAGAGGCCTAGGCCTCCGTTTGGTGAGCTAGGACATCACTTCCCACTCACCCCTCCCATTTTTCCCCGGATGCTGCATTGGAGCTGGTGCCAGGAGTGCAGGGCCATCTGGAAACACTCAGGGACAGCAGCAAGAGACCCCACTGGAGACAAAGCCCAGCATTTGAGCAGCTCCCAGGCTCTTTGCTGGAGGCTCCCACACTGCCCTGCACACCCTCACCTGGGTCAGGTCAACTCTGGCCACCCGTGGGTGCAAGACCCCAGGGAGGTCAGAGAGGCACCTGCTATAAGGGACAGGGCTTTTGATAGTATGGGAGAATGCGAGTCCAGCTGAGCTTGGCCCTGACAGGCACTGGACAATCCTGCCAGGATCCACTCCCACCAGGCAGCCTCCAGCTTCCCAAAAATAGGTTGGAGAAGCCTGACCTGGAAAAGACCCTGGGAGCTGTCTCCTCCAGGCCCTGCTGGGCTGGGCTGGGCTGTGGGTGAGGGGGTGACCAGGGCTGGCAAGAACTCTCTCTGCCTGGCTGGCACCATCTCAGGAAAATCCTCATCCTCTGGAAGCCAGGGCACGATCCCCCGTGCACCACTGAGGAGAGGCCCCAGAAAGCAGAGAGGAAGCTGGGCTCAGTGCAGAGGAAGACCTGGGGCCCGGACACGGTGAGGGGCGACGGGCTGGCTCAAGGTCGGAGGAAACAACGCTGGGGATGGAGGGAAGAGGCGCGGGGCCCTGGGAGGGGTTGAACCTGTGCACACTGCAGGCAGCACTGAGGCTCCGGGTGCTGCGTGGGGGAGGGGTCACAGTGGGGTCAGTGCCAGCACAGCCCCACTCTGGGTGGGATGGATCCACCAGCCAGACTGAGCTCGGCACACACGTGTGCCCTGCTCATGCCTGTCACCTCCCCTCACACCCACTGGGCAGCCCCCAGCCTGCTCCCTGGGGTGCTGGGTCCTTCATCTCATGGAAAGTAATTTCTGAGGCTGCAGGGGCACCATGTAAGGTGATGGTGAAGCAGATGGGCTGCAGGTCTGATTCAGCACAGCTTGGCATTCATCATCTTCTCACTTCTAGTGGCTCTGAGGCTTTCCCCACTGCATCCCAGGGTAGTTCTTGCAGCGTACAAGCACTCCCTCATCCAAATAAAAATCTTGCTGGTGTGGTCCCTTTTTGCAGCCTGCCAGGGGAAGCTCTTACCCTCTCCTGCGGGTGCCAGCAGGGCAGGAAGATCAGCTCTCCCTGCATGCAAAAGTGGCCAAAGTCCCCAGTACACTCACTCAGTTTTCCTGGGTGGTGGCCAGTGATAATACTCAAAATAAATATTTCCCTTGCCTCCAGCAGTGCCCGCCCTGTGCTAGACAGCAGCTGCAGAGGATTAATGTTGCCCTGGAGGTGTAATCCCTCTATAAAGATGACAACATTTGGCCCAAGACATCCCGGGAGAGGCAGAATGGACAAGGAGCAGAGTTAGGCTCATTTTTTTTTTTTGATTCCTGCATATCACCTCCCTGATCACAGCTCTGTGCTTCTGTCAGGATCCACTCGATAGTAAGGAGACAAAGCATTTACAGGATGAGCACATACAGGGACAGAATCTTGTACCACTGTCCTGCCATTCCACTGGGCTGGACTCTCATCCAGAATTCTTCTGCCCTGGCAGCTGAGCAAACGGACAGAAAACTTTCCAGGAAAACCCTGCTGCTTCCTTCCCCTGCCAGCAGCCGCCACCTGCTCAGGCAGTGCCACCGGATCCAGTGACTGCCAGCTGCTCCAGCTCGCTCTGATAATGCTGCTGCCTGGCCCAGCCCAGGGAGGGTTGCTCTCCTGTCCTGTGCTCTGAGGTGCTGCAGCCCATCACTCACCGTATTTCAGCACCCAGGCTTTCAAAGGGAAACTTTGCCTTTGATGTAGAAAGCAGCTCCCAGCACTGAGGTCCTGATCAAAGCATCCGAGTGCAGGACCTTGCCCCAGCTAATGGAAGAGGAAGGTGAAAAGCTGGTGCAGACAAGGAAAACTCATCTTTGGGTGGGCCCTGCTCTGTCCTGGGTTGAAACCAGGGCTCCCTGCAAAAAAAAGATTCCTTTCTCTCCCACTAGATATGAACTGCAGCACAGACTTAAGCAGGAAGAGGCAGGCCACCCACAGAAAAGTGAATGAGGAGATATTTAAGGTCTTTTCTCTGTAGGCTGCCTGCACTGAACCACGACTCCCCTCTGCTCACCCCTCATATCCAGCTGGGGCTGCCCCAGGAGCATGCAGGCAGCTGCCATCCATGAGGCAGAGTCCCATCTCTGCACCCACATCATGCATTCCTCCACTCCTTCCATGTAGGAGGATGTTGTGTCCCAGCCAGGTCAAGAGCCATAACCAAAGCAGTAAGAAGCTGGGTGCTCCACCACAGGAGTGTTGCTCCTGCACAGTTACTCCAGGAAATGGCTGCTGACAGGATGCCTCCAACATTCTCACCCATTTGCCAGCAGCATCCTCTTCTCCCACAGGGACAGCATCCGACTTCACCCACTTTCATTGAAATGGTTAAAGTTGTGATGGGAGACAGGGATCAGAGGCAGAAGATTGTTGAAGAATACTCTGTAAATCAACCAAGCGTCTGGCCAGTATCTGATGATGGTCCACTTTGTGTAGCAAATAAACAGGAAGATTCAGTATTTTGTTTTGTATTGAAAAATACACAGAGGGTCCATATAGATGTAAGGGTTTGTGGCTGGGAGTTTATTCCAGCAAATCCGCTGGCACAGCTCCTAGAGGCTGGGCAGGAGGGCCCATCTAATCTCTGCAGAGGCAGCCAGCTTGGGGCCCAGGGGGTCCAGACACATTTGCAGTCGGTTGCTCAGAATGAGCCCAACTCCTCAAGGACACGAGCAACTCCAGCACAGGCCCCAGCAGGGCAGGGAAAGGCAGAAGCAGCTCCGGGTGAATATTTGTAACCCATCCTGTATAGAGCAAGGGCTTGTGGGAAACAATACACACTTCACCCTGCCAGGGTCTCCCCTCAGCAGCTGCCCCAGCTCTGCCACATTTTGCAAACGTGGCAGGAAAGCTTCACCACAGACTTCATTAAGGACAATCCTTGGCACATGATACAGTGTGATTCCACTTAACAAATCTCAAGTCCAGCCAAGCCTTGACATATGCCAACACAAGAGAGGGGGCATTCTTAGCTGGGCTCCTTTGAACTTCCAAGCTATCCAGAAAGCTTTCTGCAGGTGCAACTCAGCCCACATGGCAGCACAGGGTCAGCACCTCCATCCAGTTCAGAGGCCATGAGCTCTACAGGTGCAGATGAGGCAGCTGTTACAGGTGTCCTGAGAGCTTTGCCACAGCGGTGGCACTGAGGTCCACACAGAGGGAGCACAGGCATGCCAGACCTTTAAACCGGATGGGGACTCGGTGCTCAGGATTAAACCCAAAATCTATGGCAGATGTCCCACAGCAGGCTCTCCTCCTCCTGGGAGAGACCAGCTTTGCTCTACAGAGCAATAATGAATGTAAAGTCTTCCCCATTCCCTGCACAGCCCAGGGAATGATCGGTCCCAGCCTTCAGTACGTACCCTCTGGAGTATCTGGAAGGGGCTTGGCCCTAGACAGGAAAGGCATCAGGTATTCCCAGCCTCACCCCATTACTGGGGTTAGTCTTCCCCTTCACAAGCCTTTCCATAACAAAGGCAGATTGGTTTGAGGCAGGGAAGGGCAGCTTCAGCACAGGAAAAGACTTCCGCTCCTACTATGCTGCTTTGCTAAACCTCCTCTTTGATCCCTGGGGAAAGGGACAATTTGGCAGCTGAAGACTATTGTGAGCCTCTTGCTTTAAGCAGCTGCTAAAGGCTTGGTTGAGAGTGGGAACTTCACAGCCAACAGAGCTACCTAACAAGCACGTAGGACTAATTTATCACCACTGGGGAAAATGGCTTCAACTAATAAGGCAATGAAAAACCCATTTCCATGTACAAAAAGTGAACAGCATGAGTTTTTGTCATAGGTAGAGTACCACAGACTTCATGGACTGGCGACAGAATCTGTCTTCTCTGTGGAAATCTCACTATTTTTTCTCTCTCCAGGGTGTTGCTGTTTATGTCTGCGATATCCCTTAAACAGTGAGGTTGATGATCAAAGTCAAATTGAGAGGCAAATTCTAATATCTGGGTTCTTAAAGAAATTGTTCAACACTTTCTGAAGCACTACAAGTTAAAGGATCCATCAGAGGACGAAAAAGCCAGAAGCAGACTTACAGAGCCAAATGTTTACTAACTTTTCAAGAACAAGTATTACATCCATATTTAGAGCATATATAAGAGATGGAAAACAAGGAAATAAAAAATAAAACTGATAATTTCAAGAGGGTACACTTAACTCCGTAATTCCTGCTGAATCCCCTCTTTAGAGGCCCAGTGGCCACTTTGAGCTGGGTACTTTGACTGGGTACCAGGCCACCCGCAGTGTTTAGGCTCAGCACTTTAGGAACAGCCAGGAAAACTCTGACTCTGTACAACTTGCACGCCAACATCTCTTCCCAACACGGTGTTATTGCTGGACAGAGCAGGAAGAAGAAAGGAGACACTTATTAGACTTGGCAGCACCAAGAAAATGGTACTGGGAGGGCTCAGAGGACTCCCCAGACACATCTGGGAGGCTGCTACAGCCCAGAAGGCAGTGACCGGTTCCCCAGAGGTGTTACCTACAGTTAACACTGCTTTCTACCTCCCACTAAGATCAGACCCCAACATCCTCCCTCAGCAGCTTGAAATTTTGCACAGGAATCTTCCCTGCTAAAAGTGTCTGCAGTGACGCAGGCTGGCCCTGGCAAAGAAGGTGCTTCCTCACAAGCCTCAATAATGCTGCCAATATGCCAGTATGTTCACTGCTCTCCCATCGCTGCAGGAGCAGAGCTGATGGGAAGCTACAGTTTTGTCTGTCCCTTTCTCACCTCGTGACACCATCATCTGCACTTGGGCAGGGGAAAGATCAGAGGGAATTAAATTTGGGCTGGAGGGACACAAACAGCATCTCTCCTGGAAGACAACTGTGGAGCTACAGCTGCTCTGAAGAGCAAAGCCACTGAGCTGAGTCATGGATGAAAGTTTGGAGAGATGCCGGGAGGCTGCAACCCTGCCCAGAGTCCTTCAACATGAACAGGGAGGACATGGGGAGCAGCTGAACAGCTCACTCTGCTCCTAGATGAGAATGACAATTTCCATGTGTTTTGGCAGGAAAGCTACCCAGCAAGGCACCCCTGACAGACTGCTCACCCTGGCAACAGAGAGGGTGCTCCCTGGCTGGCGGCCAAATCAGGTAAGAGCTCTGCTGTTAGAAGAAACTCTGGATTGCGAAGGCAGCAGGAGGAGGAAGAGGAGGAATGCTATTCTGGTCCAGCTGCTGCTCCCACCCTCCTTGCCCACAGCTAGCTCACCTTGGCCTTGTTCTGTACAGGCAGATAGAGCTTGAACTCAGCTGGGAGCTCATCTTCTGAGTACAGCCGGTCTGAGAAATACACCCGTCGGATGCGACAATTGGCGTGGATCTGAGAGTCAAAACAAAGAGTCAGTCCATTTTCCACATGCTCTTTCCACATCCTGGTTTTGTGTCATGCAGCAACATGGATTCCTCAGCTCAGCTGCTGTGCCTCACTGCCTCTCTCTGAAAGTGACAGGGCATCAGAGAAATGCTGGCCTGTGCCCTCTGCTTTGCATTAGATGCACAACTAGCTCAAGAGATTTGGCCAAGCTCTGGCATCTCTGCCAACTGAGATCTGCCTTAGTGGCTAAGGGGATTCTTTGCTGTGAACCCCCCCTCTGTTTCACTGGTATCAGCATTTGGCAGAATATGCACAACCTCAGCCTGCTGCATTTTTAACACTCCCACTTCAGGGCCTCCCTGAGGTCAGGAATGAGACTGTCGCGTCTGCACTGCCTCCACTATCAGCTGACAGTGAAGGAGTCTCTCTGACCTCCATCATGGGTATGTGAGAAGGCAGACAATTCCCAGTGACTGCCTGTGCACTTCTGGGCAACCCTGCAAGGAACTGCAGCAATCCCCTCACACTAAGGAACAGGCACGCTCTGCACACAGGCATTCCTCAAAGTAACGCACACCACCGGACAGAGCGAATATGAATCCTTAGATATGGAACAAGTTCTACATCCTCAGCAGGAACAAACACTGCATCAGCTCTGGTACAAGAGGCTCAGTGAAGGCAAGGTCCTCCACTACCACTAGGAAACAAGCTTGACCAGGGATATGTACAGTCCATAAACCCTGGATCTTTCCCATCCAGGCTCCCAGTTGGTGTGTGGCCTATATGGACAGTAAGGCAGCACACAGATAATTCCCAGCAGACCTCCACCTTCACGGCATGCCACAGGGAACTGCAACTCTTACCCTAAACTACAGTCAGCCAGAGCAACAATGGGGAACTGGGCTCCTTCATCCCATTCTAGTCCAGTGAAATGAGGCCTCAGTTGGGCCTTTGCTCCCTTCTGCAGTGCTGTGCACGGAGCAGGGCTGGCAAAGGAACTACCAAGTGCTAAACTCAGATTCCCAACCTGCTGTCCCAACCAGCAGGAACATTACCAGCCACTGAGGGCAGAACATGTCTGCTTCTGACCTGAACTCTGAGGGTCTCGATGTAATTTGTCCCGTAAGCCCGGCGCGTGAAGTCCGACAGGTTGAACTGGATTTGGTTCCAGCCATCGTCCAGCCGCATGGGCATGGTGCAGATGAAGGGCTTCACCCGTGTCGTGCTCTGGTAGTTACTTGCTCGGAAACGCCGGCGTACGTTCTTATCATCCAGCACCTGGGGCAAGCAAGACACGCTGCTGACCCAGGCATCGGGGTCCCCAGTGCTCCAGGACAGCACTACCAAGAGGGCTCTCCTACTCCCACCCCCTCCATGTCACAGCAGAAGTAATTTTAACACAGGAAACAGACTCGTTGTCAGAAAAAGCAACAACGTGCTTGTGAGCTGATTGATGCCCCCATAGCAGAAGACCTGACATATCACATGGCCAAGAAAGCAAAACTGTTTTGGGGATCACTCACTGCCTGGGACAAGTTCCAACACAAGACTGCAGGCTCCCTGGCGCCTTCCTCACTGGTCCCTGGAGGGGCCTCCCCACTGCACACTCCTCACCTGCACTTCAAAAGTGAAGTATTTTTTCAGGTTCTTGATGATCATCACTAGGAAAGGTAGTTTGATGCCCAGGGTCTTCTTTGGGTCAGCAGGGCACGTGATGTACGTGGTACTGAGAAGGGAGAGAAAAACACTTTAGGATCTTGCACAGCACCAAGTGCACAGCCCAAGGAAACCTAAGTTTATCCCTTGGCCCAGTGCAGCCTTGGAGGGCAGGCAGAAATAGGTAACTGTGATCAGAACATCTCAGCAACAACCAGGGCTTCCTATAACAGGAGGGAGAGTTACAGAGGTAGCTGCAGGCAGAAGATAAAAGGCACAAAAAATGCATTTTAAATCTCACTTTTCTCACCCAGGGCATGAAACACCTTCCTGGACAGCTTCACTTCCTGAATTTCAAGGCTGTGTCAGTGCTGTTTCTTAACATAACCTCCTTCTACCCTTGACTGAACAGGTAAAGCCCTCCAGAGCACAGCAGAGGCCCTGTGTGCTCTATAAGGCTGGGAAAACCAAGGTCATGAGCCCCAGAAGTACACATCACGCCTGGCAAGCTCTGCATCAACACTTCTCGGAGGAAGAGAAGCGTTGGCTCAGCCTGTCTGCAGGAGAGGAGTCTCCACTGCCCTTATAAGGAGCGCCCGGCTCTGAATCACCCCTGGAGAAGCCTTGGAGACTCTGAGCCTGCTCACGGAGCTGGCGTCTGTCTCCTGGGTCGATGGAGACAAGGTTGCTAAGTGAACACCATAAGCAACTCCCCTCATAAATCTCCCTTTGATCTTCCTGCTGTAGGGAGAGCAGTCGTCACATGGGGAGAGCAGCAGAGCTGGCCTGAGACAATAGAAGATGCAGCAGACAGTGCTGCTTTCTCAGTAACTGGCAGCTCTGACTGGGATTGGGTATAAAATACAGCTTTTTTTCCCCTTCAAGTGATGGAAAAATAATGGCACTTTATTTTTCATCCCTTAGCCCCATGGAAGACGAGAGAGAGCTCTACAAACACATCCAGGGACAGCACAGTGCCACAGAGGAGTGTCAGTGATCTGACCCCAGATTCTTCAATTTATTGACAAAGAGACAGCAGTGGGGTTTGAAGATGATGTCTGCTGCACATGGACAACTTCCACTCTGTCCAAGAGCAGAGTGTATCCCCCCAGGGCACACCAGGGCAGAAGAAGATTCCTACCTGACATTTGTTCCTTCAATCTCCAGCACCAGTGACTGGATGTCATTGTCTGTTATTCGCTTGATGTGGCCATTGCGCACCTGGAACAGAAGTGGGGCAGACAGCACAGACGTTACTTGAGAGGGAAACCAGAGACTCACACAGCTCCATTGAGAGGAGGAAAAAGATCCCAGGAGGACCCATCTATGTTCACTTGGCTCCTATTCTCCTCGACTTTGCTGTTTCCAAGGCTTTGATCACTGCCCCAGAGTGCCAGGACTCCAAACATGAGTTTATGGCCCAGCACGTACACCAAGTGCTAGGCTTTCATCTATGCAAATATGCTACAGTGAACACAAGGGACTCCAGCCCTGTGTTAGAGGCCCAAATAAACAAACAGAAGTGTCAGGGAAAGATCAAACTCACGTGGGATAAGGGGGAAAACAAGTACAAGCAATACAGGGACAAGCAGAGGGAGCCACCGGCCAGCCACTGGTCACCAAGGGGACTTAGTCTCTACCACTGAGCAGAGCTGACAGCCTTGAGGAAGAGCTGTACCAGACTGGAGCCTGGTTACAATCCTTCATAATTACAGTGCACACGTGCACAGAGCCATCAGCTGCTCTCCTGAGGGGCACAGGGATTTGGCTACTCAGATGCAGCCAGCTCCCCACAGAGCTCAGGGAGGCCAGGGCCGGAACCAGGAGCCAACACAAATTCATTTTTCTCCACAAGCAATATGGCTGAATACCAGGGTCTCTAAGGATTTATTTTTGTAATGAAGCAGCTCACTTCCCACCAAATTTATCTCCATTTAAAAGGCCCTTTTTCTAATCAGGCCCTCTGTTCTCTCCCAGCAAATTGCCATGCTCCTTCTGGCTCCATGAATTTATTTCTTTAGCATCCAAGTTTAGCAATTTATCCTCAAAATCATTTATTTAGAGGGACCTACCCCTGTCTGTGTCTACATTAAGCAGTTTCAAGAACCTCAGCCTGGATCACCTGGCTGCTGCTGTTAAGCAAGAGTGCAGCTCGCCCTGCCAGGCTGCTCTTCACTCTGCTTCAAACCTTCACAAGTACTTCCAGAAAACACTAAGCTCAGAGAGAGGATCCTTACAGGATAAACCCTACCTCTCTATTGCATCTCCCATGGATTTACAGACCTATGTAGAAGAAACCAACTGCACAAGGTCTGGACAAGTTGCCTTTTTTAATGTTTGTTTTAAAATCAGCAGAAACAGAAGCCCCATGTGCATCTCTTTGAAGCAGTGACTGGCACATGGAAAATTAAATCCTGGAAACCACAGGGATACAGCATGAAGACTGAACACTGGGAAATAATGCTGCCTAAGCAGGTGACAGTAGTGTGCATCAAAACCTGCCTCTGGCATCATGAAGGGCAGCTTTCACCAAAGGGAACTTTTGGCTCCACAGAGGGGAGAGGATTCAGGTTTGGGCTCCTCTGGAGACGACAGCAACAGAGGAAACAGCTACACATGCTTTAAACCAATTAACCAGCAGTGTTTCTATCTGCATCCAGGTCCCCTTCCTTAGCCTGTGAAGGCTTTCCTTCCCCAGATTAAAGCAACAATGGAAAGGGATAACTCTTCCTCAGTGTCGCCAGGAATGGGATGAAAGACAGCAGAAAAGAGAGGAGATAAGTACAAAACAGGGCCAGGCTTGCTCCTACTTCACAAAAGCTCAGAAAGACAAGGTTTCAGAAAATTTCAGAAATCTAAACAAAACAGTCAACATTTCTACTTGGCCTGTATTTTCTAGCCATCTTAAGCCTAAGAAGGTGAAATTTTCAAGCTGAAGAAAGTACAACAGCCCTGTTAGAAAATAAAAGCTCTTCAAATGCCTACCATCGGGAATCAGGACAACTGGAAAGTGACCCGCTGTCTAAAGATAAACTGGACAAGATTTTCAGCTGCAAACCTCAAAACTTGCAGGGTTTGGAGGACGAAGCAGCTTCACAGATTGTTGTGTCTGAACATGTATGTATTATTCTCCAGGCTGCTGTTGCTGCCAGCAATGCTCAAATGTAACAAAGGCAAGAGAGAGAGGCACCAGCAAGTCACCTGGAGACTGGTCAGTGTGTCTCCATGTGTCAGGGGCGGGGCAGGACGCTAAAGGAATAAACAAAGGACTCTGAACAATAAAGTGGTGGAAGGCAAACACAGAACACCTCGCAGACAGGTCTGTAAAGGAGGCACACACAGCACTGGAAGGCAGGAGAGCACAGCCCAGCAGTTACCAGCTCTCTGCAGCTGAGGCTGAAGGAGGAACCTCTGCCTGCAGGGACTATGGGACAGTCACTGTGCTCTTTCCAAGGCCTGGACACTTCTGTCCTGCCAGAGTCACCTGGGACAGGACACTGGTGACCAAGACTGGTCAGGCTCGGCAGAGTTTGCAGCAAAGGCCTGCCTAGAGCTTACCCACCCAGCCCCTGAGGGAGAAAGGAGAGAAGGGAAGGACTGTATCCTATTCCTTACAGGGAAATCACAACAAGGAATAGCTTCCAGTGCCCCATTTCTACACTTCTATCAAATGAAGAAGCCTCTACTCCACACTGTCTCCACCAGCACAAGCAGGGCACATCCTATTAGGGTCAAAACCAAAATGGTTTTCTGCATGTCACAAAGGCTTGAGTTTCCCTAAGACCTAAAAAGACAGATCTTTTGGATCTATCTTTTGCAAAGATAAGAAAGTCTACATTAGAACAGCTATGAACCCAGTAATCTAGAGTGTTCACCTAGGACACGGTAGAACATCAAATCCCCTGTTTCCCATTCTCACCAAACTGACAGAGGTATTTCATGCACTGCTGAACAGAGCAATCCTCACAACAAGCACATTCAAGCTGCCCATGCTTCCTCAGGACAGGAGGAACACCTGTACACAGCCCTGCTGCTCCAAGGATGCAGGGCTGCCACAGGGCACTGCCAGATGAGCCCAGACACACACAAGTCCTACAGCCAGCAATGGACACTGCCTGCACACCCAGCTGCTGTTCTCTTTTTCATCAGTGTTTTCTGGTCAATTCAGTAATTGCTGCAGCCCCGTGGACCGCTGCTGACATCCACTCTGCAAGGAGAGCTCCCACCAGCCACTCCTGATCCTGCCAATCACAATGGTATCACCCTGCACAGCACAATTCACGTGGGAAGGTGCCTCACAAGGTCTCCAGTCCAACCTCCACCCCCAAGCAGGGTCAGCTCAGACTGCTCATGGCTTATCGAGCCTGGCAGGATGCAACATCCCTTTGTCTAAGAGTCTTTATTCAATGCGTCCCATCCTCACACCATCCAAACAAGCTGCTGATCCTTTTTTAAAGTCACAAATACCTGTGCAGAACACATGCACACAGCCAAGCTGAGTGAGGCACCCCAGTTCTTCACACAGCTGTGTGGATACCCACTGATGGGTCTGTCCTCCCTGTCCCCCATCCCACGACTTGTAAATGCTCACGTGAGTCCACTCAGGTCAAACACCGCTGCTGAGCATCCTTGGAGGTTTTTGTCCCCACTGAAACCACAAGAAATTCAGCTTAGACACAAAATACAGCCTTGCTCTCAAGGAGTATAACAGGCATTTTACAGAATCACTCTTAGGCAGCAGCACAACCACTGGTGGTTTGTGAAGGAGAGGAGCAACAGGTCTCAACACCTCCAAACGTCCTGATGAGGGCTCCTTCACGCAAGACACCAAGGAAAAAGCATGGGACTCTTAGCAGAACCACTCTAGAAACTGACAGGAGGGAGGAACAAACAGATGAGACATTCACGACTTCTACATCCTACTTGGTGCCATACAGTTCACTTTTGCATGCCTCTGGGAAGCCTGTTTGAAAGGTGGGTCATGTAGCAAAGCAGACCCCCACCACGGCCCCACCAGCTGCTGGCATCCCCTTGTCTCTGGACATTTTTGTAGCCTCTTACAGTGCCGCAGCTCCTGACATGGGGCTGGCTCTTCTGCCCAGCACAGAACCACACAAGAATCACACAATCGAGTTAAGTTAGAAAAGGCCTCTGAGCTGGAGTCCAGCTTATGCCTCAACACCACCATGTCATCCACGAGACCGTGGCACTGAGCACCACGTCCAGTCGTTCCTTGAACGCTCCCAGGGACTGTGACTCCACCGCCGCCCCAGGCAGTCCATTCCTAGGTCAAATCACCCGTTTTGTGAATAAATCCCTCCCAAAGTCCCACCTAAACCTCCCCCGGCGCAGCTGGAGGCCCTGTCCTCTCGTCCTGTCGCTGCAACGTTGCCTGGGAGAAGAGACCGACCCCGCCATCCGGATACATCCTCCTTTCAGGGAGTTGTAGAGAGTGGTTAAGAACTGATAAGATCACCCCTGTACCTCCTCTTAAGACTCCTACAACAACAAATTCCGCCCCAAAACAGCCCGGGGGGGTCCTGGTAACCCGAACTCGGGGGGTCGCGGTAGCCCATTCCCGCTGCAGCTCATGCCCCGGCGGGCACCGACAGCGGCGGGCACGGGAGCCCGGACCCCTCGGGCCGTNGTCCCAGATCTGGAGCGGTTTGCTGCCGATGCTGTAGAGCACCGAGAGGAACCCGCTCTGGAACGTGTTCTTGAACATGCCGGGGCCGGGCCGGGCCGCGGCCGCCGCTCTGCGAGGACACGGCGGATCCCTCCGCGCCGCCCTCACCGAGGAACTACTTTGGGCGGCCCCGGATGCACTTCCCGGGTGACGGCGTTGTGGCGGCGCTGCCATGGCAACCGGGGCACGGGCTCCGGCCTTGGCTTCATTCTCTCAGTAAAGCTGCTGGAGCCGAGCCCGTTCCAAGCCGCGCAGTCGTGCCCGGTGCGCTGTGGCTGGTGCCACTACCCCTGAACACCTTGGCCTTGTGTGGGGACACCTGTAAAACATCCCAGTTCTCCCCCTGCAACTCACAACCCTCAGTCCAAAGTGGTCTGTGTTTTGCTGTCGCCAATGACGCTCTTTGGCCATGAAGTGTTTCTTAGTCTGGGCTCTGCTCTTTCATCCAACGGGCTCCGTTTCTCACTGTGCTGTTTTTACAAGACTGAAGCAGCTGGACGGTGTTTGTTCCACTTGCCTGTTTCCTTTAGTCCCACCAATTCCCAGATGCCCGGCCTTCACTCGCCCCTTCGCCCCCTCCCAGTCCCGGTGGTGCCCGGAGCAGCCTGGGAGCAGCAGTGGGCATGGAGCACCTGCTGGAATTCCTGTGCGTGTGTGATGCCAGCAGCTCCATTATAACAGGAGTAGTCAAAGCCCACAGCTTGGCCCTGTGCCTGTGTACCTGCGTTTTTGTGTAGCACTGCCACAACGTGAGAGTTCCGGAAAGCAGCTCCTGTCACTCCCAAGCTGTTTCCTGACTCGTGTCTTCCAAGACACGACCAGGCCCTTTCCTGTACCTCTGTGACCAAAGGAAAGGCAAACACCGTTGATGGGAGGAGAAGGGAAGGATATTTCGGTCACACAATGGCAGTGGGCACATCCCACCCTCTGCCAAGTCATTTCCCAGTCCTCCAATGCCAGCCAGGCTGGAGCAGGCTGCAGCCACACGCTCATACTGCAGTGTGATATACACAGGGATGTGCTGGTGCTGAGTCTGCTGCCTTGCTAGGTCAGAAACCACTGGGGTATCTGGAATCCTCGGCCTTCTCAAGGAGCCTCCTCTGCATCACTGGTGCAGGAAGTTGTCCCAGTACTGCATCGCGCTTGCTGTCACGGTGGATTTCCTCAGACAGCTTTTCAGGCCAGAACTGCTCCATTTCTCTGTGGAAATGGGCCAGATTCTGCACTAGCTGACACCAGGGATCCCAATCACCAGGCAGACTGGATACAGCATAAGGAAGAAGCAGGAACACACTCAAACACATCCACCCCATCAGTACAGAACCTCCCACATCTACTTGCTGCTCTAAGCCAGGCAAGGATGAGATACAGAACCCTGGCAATACTGAGGTGGGGACTGATGTACAGATTTACTGACGTGAGATGTCATTGAGTACAGATGGGGCCTCGCACAGCTGAAGAGGCTTAACACGAACAGCTGGGGCTAGAAATTACACTTTTAAACTGGCATATACATATTACATTTCTTCCTGCTGGAATAACACCCCTACCATCTATTTTCAATGTACAGACACTAAACAGCATAAAAATTACCACCCTGCATCAGCTTCATGGTTCTTCAGGTTAACTCCAGGCTCCTGTGTAGCCCTTGTTGCTAACTGATGCGCCATCCAAATCCCACTGCTTTTGTCTCTCCCTTGGGCTACAAACTCACTCCCTTGGGCTCAGTCCTCACAGCACTCAGGTTAGCAGCACTTTCCCTTTCCTTTCCCATCCCTCACACAAACAAGTGGAGCACACAAAAAGCAAGGCATTGGTTAGAAATTATCAGCTATATTTAGTCAGTGGGTTAGAGTACACTTTATAAGGCACGAAGAAATAACCTGTTTCCTTAATCATATGGTAACAGACAACTGGGACAAATATCCAGCTGCCATTCCTGAACAGCCGGCTCATTCACACGCTCTCCACTTACCACTTTAATGTCATGTTTTACGGGAGCTGCGGATCAGAGCCCACAACACGCTCAGCTGACCTGGGCTGAGCTGAGCTGGGCCGGGCCAGACTCTGCTCCGTCCCCGCTCGGCTCGGCTTGGCACAGCACGGTATGGCTCGGCCCACCGGGGCTGGGGCCAGCATGGCTCGGCTCACACAGGTAGAACTGACTTGGCGTGACTTGGTTCGGACCAAATCATTCGCCTGGAAGCACACAGGTGACAGGAGGGGCTCTATCTCTGGACCATTTGGGACTATTTAAATTCAAAGGCTCGAGTGAGTGGCGACCAGGAGTGGGGCAGTTCGCACAGGCAGGGTTGCAGGAACCCTCTCAGTAGTGGTGGAGTGGTGTTTTGGGGTTTTTTTCCCCTCATTTGTTTGTTTTTCCTTTCTGTTTTCCCCCCTCCTCCCATCAGAAATGGTTTTTAAACGATCAAACCCCATCTCTATTAGAAGTGTACTCACTCAAACAGGACCTCTGCTGACAGACGCACATCTGTGGAGAACTCCTACGATGGAGAGGCCCATGAGCAGGAACTCCCAAGCTCAGGATTTTGCATTGATGGTGCTGAGGAGAACCTCAGCCCCAGAAAGAAGAGGTGGGAGCTCCAGTGGTACAGAGATAGCGCCGTGCCCAAGCCCCCCTGGGCTGGGAAAAGCAGGTACGTTCATGCAGGCACTACCAGAAGAGTGCGGGGGTTTAGGGACACTCCCAAAGGCAAAAAGAAACCCCACAGGTGGCAAGTGGCTCCTTTGCCTCTGCTGCCAGTGATTTTGTACAACTAGTTCCTTCTGCTCTCCTTGCCCAGCCTGTCCTAGAAGGGCACAGGGAACAGCTCACACTGCCAGCACTCTCCAGCTCCCTCCCCCCTGAATACTCCTCCTCGCATGTTTCTTTTAAAACTTTTATTCAACAATATAGAATTCTTTTAATTATAGTATAGAACTGTCCATCATAATACTACACCGTCTGTGACCCCCATGTCCTGGAAGAGACAGGCACAAGCTGGCTAACCGTGGTCCATCAGAGGTTGGGGGGCAACAGCCAGAGCAGAGGAAGGAACAACTAACCAACAACTGCTTTGCATACCCTTCACATTTCCATGCTTTCTGGGTCAGGAAGAGCTCAACAAGGAACAAGAGGCAGGAGAACCTTTAACACTCAGAAGGGCAGGCTGTGGTCACAGAGAGGCAAGTGCTGTCCAGCCAGGCGTGCTGCCCGCTCTGAGCCCTGCCCGTGCCGCGCAGTCTGCCCGCCGTCGCTCTACACGCGCCGAGAGGATGTTTGATTTGGTTCTCATTCTGCTTATGGAAAATTGAGAGCAACAGCATCGCACCTGAGGAGAGACGGGAGGAGGGAAGTGAGCGTCACGGGGTACTGCCAGCTCAACACAGAGCTCCTCCAGCACCAGGTGACGAGGCCATGGCCAGGTGTGCTGCCCCATGTTCTGCCACCCCATTGCCCCCCTCCTTATGGATCTAAGGACAGCAGGGGAACCTGAGCCCGCTTTGGAAGGGGAAAGAAGGGAAGGCAGGGCTGAGGAAGGCAGTGGGGAGATGAAGTCCAGCCAAGCAGAACTTTTATGGACAGCCAGACACAAGGTCCCCAACTTCCTGTGTCAACTTTCCCTCCACTGCCACAAACACCTCCTGCTGTCCCACTAAAGATTCCCATCATGCCACAGCACACTTGAAACAGGCATGGGCAAGGTGGAAAAGTTGCTTACTGCATCCACCTCCTATTGCATCCCTCAGCAATTGCCAGGGCTGTGGTTTTGAGCCTTTCCCCTTACGAGGCATTCAGCCATGCTCTACCTCTGCCAGAAAGCTGGGGCCAGGCCAACTGAAAGGCCAGAAATGAAGATGCATGTTCCTCAGTCCTCTTACTTCCTGAGGACAAGACAGTCTTCTCCAGTTCTCAGCTCTCCCTGCAGGCAGGAGGACACATTGCTAAGGTCCAGAGGAGGGAAGGGTTTCCTGCTCCGAGTGGTGGAAGGGCCACTGGCTACAGAGACAAATCGGTGTGAGCTGCAGTCAAGCATCCACACTGCCCTGGGATCAGGAGACTCCACACCCTCCTCACTCCCAGGCTTCTCTTGCTCAGATGCTGTTTCCCTTTGTGTTGAATCTGTAACTGCTCATCTTACCCTAGAGCTGGGGTAGGCAAGTGGGGAGATAAGGGGCAGGTTGTTCCAGGCTTTCTGCCTACTGCAATCAGGGAAAGCCATTTCATGCGCTGGAAGAGCAACTCTCTTCCTGTGCTTAAGGGTACAAGGAAAGAATTTCTGACTCAGGTTTACAGAACTGATACTTCCTCAAGCACCACCTTGAAACTCCACCATCAGGTTTGGACACTGTCAAGCATTCATATACAACACATGAACATACATTGATCAACGTTTCCCACCTACCAAAATTCTCACACTTCTCCACACCTCTTCTGGAAGCTGGGAATGCCAACACACAAAAGGTGGACAACAGACAAACTTCTCCCAAAACAACTTGGACAGGCCATGAGAATCATCCACTCTTGCCTCTTCTCAACAGAGGAATTCAATACATACATAAGGTCAGTTCAAAACTCAATGTTAAAACTCCAAACCAGCCCTGCTGGTATTAGCACAGCGGAAGAGCGCAAGGAACCCCTCTCCTCCGCAGATCAGGCAGCCCAGACGTTGGGCAGATGGAAGACAGGGGCTGGGAACACTGGCCACCACCTTCAACAGCCCTGTAGGAGAGCAAATTTCAGCAAGGTCCTGCTGCACAGCAGTACGGTACAGGCTGCACTTCAGCCCCAACACCTGTAACTGCACATGTGCACTGCTCACCTCCCAGGGTGGGAAGGAGGAAGGTCTCTGCTCAGCACATCTTTAGAAAAAACCATCCACCCAGGCTGAGAGCAGACAAGGATGAGGGTACACAAGTAGAGGTCCCCTGACTTCCAGCCAAGCATTGGCGACCTGGTGTGACACACCAGGTAACACAGACCAAGGCTGGTCCCTTGGGCATTGGTTGTTTGAGTCCAATGTACCTCAAGAGCCAATTCCCAAAATCTCACACCTCCTCTGCAGCCCTGTGGCAGCACAATCAATCTGCCACAGTGAAACTCTCAGAACTGACAGCATGAAGATCTGCAACCAGTGAGTGAGAGATCCCAAAATACTCAGAGAAGACGGGCTGGAAGAGCCAACCTGCCCTCCTGGAGGAGACAAGGCCTTCAGCTCTCAGGCCTTCTGGCTATCCCATAGATTTGAGACGGCAGACGTTCAGACGTATAGATATTTATTGGTTTCAGTGAATTGTACAAATGGATTGACCTGCTGTCGATGCCAATAGAACTTTATTGGAATATGGAATGTAAACAGATGTTTCAAATAGAAACATTGCAACCTTATAAAAAAATTAACTCTTTCAACAATGCCGCAGAAGGAAATTCTGTGTTTAGGTGCTGGTGGGAAAACACTATCTCCAGCGTCTAGGTTTGAGTGTCACCAGAACCACTTGATGAAGTTACACACAGAACAAGTAGAGGAGGCAACTGTGAATTGCGGGGCTATAAAGCCATTGAGGGATCTGATGAAAGAACTCATACGACAAACCCCCCACCCCCCAACAGGATCGGCACCCCAGAATTCAACAAATGGCTGACTTTGTTAAAACACTGTGTGGGATCCCAAGTCCTGGATCAGTAGCTGCACAGCCCCTGCCCCGATGCTGTTTGTTGATCTTCCCCCCTCCCTGTGCTCTCCTCCCTGGCCTCCTCTCCACTCCTCCATCCTGCGGTGCTGGATTGAACCGCTCCAGAGCTGTGCTCTGGCATAAGTCTGCGTCTGGCACAAATTCTCATGGGAGCCACGTCATGAGGTACGTGGTTGCACACCTATCACAAGAAATCTTGCAACACTGACTTTCCTGAGCTTGGTGGGAAAGTCTGGATAGTCCCTCCCCTCTCCTGCCACAAGAGCAGCCCTCACATTCACAAGTTTCCAAAGCAGGTCTATTGAGTTTCTTCTCAGAGCGAGCCTTTGTCAAACACACTGGAGGGGGGAAATCTCCTCTCCCCAACAACTCGGATCAGTGCCTTTGTTTTAATGTTCCAAACTAATCCTGAGATGCTGCTGGGTTTGTGGGTTGTTTTTTGTCAAACTTCCCCCCCTCCCCCCAACCACCCTGGCATTCACAATTGAAACTGGAATTCAAGGGCCAAATTCAAGCCCAGAGTGAGCAGTAAGGACTTAGACCTCAAAACAGAGTTGCACCTGCTGACCCCCAGCCTGAATTTGGTTAATTCAGAGTCTACAAGTCAGAAAGGCAAGTTTAGAAAGAGGCATGCTAAGGGCTGATGGTGGAACGACCAATTTGTCCCCACCAGCGTGGTGGGGAAGGCTGGACTGAGAAGGAAGAGAAGGATCCATAGAGATGTGAACCAGAATCAGTTGTGTGGAGCCCTGGGGATATCACTACATATTTAGCTCTTGCAAGACCATTTGCCCAGGGCTTTGGTACCACAGGGTTAGAGTTACATTAACCACAACCACCAGAGAGGAACTGAGGTTTATGACCCCCCCCAAGGTTAGATTTCTGCTGAGTATAAAGGGGAGGGGAAGGAGGGGGGGGTCCTTGGTTCTTTTCCCTTCACTGTGTGACCGAAGGTTTTGCTTTTATTTGTAAACATCTTGAATTACCCGTCGTTTTCCAGTCCTCATCGCGCTGTTGTCATGCCACTGGAGAGCACAGCGTTTTCTGAGCTGGGCTGGGACTGCTCCTTCACCACTGGATCTGCAGGAGACAGGCCAGACAGGAAAAGGAAACAGTAGTTAATAAAGCGGAAGCTCCACCCGGGCAAATCCTTCCAGAGAAACTGCCCTCAAAACCCACAGAGCTACTGCAGCTTTTGCAGAGCAGGGAGACAAAATCTGCCCCCACAACTCCATCCCTACTGGCCGCAGCTACTCCTCAGACTCACAGAAATAGGGGTGCTCCATTGCCTCCTTGGCAGTCAGCCTCTGTTGATGGTCATATCGCAGGAGCTTGTCCAGGAGGTCAAGGACTTCAGGACTGACCAGGTGTCTGTTCTCACTGTGGATGAAGTTCTCCCAGCGCTTCCGGGAATGCCTGCAAAGGGACCAGCTGTCACCAGCACAGCAGTACCCAGAGGTCTCGGGGGAATCACCTGCCACTATCCCCTCCTGAGAAGAGATGGCTGTGATGAACACTGCCTACAGCTCTTGCTTGCAAAAGCTGCTGCTCAAAACACACCTGCCAAAGGGGTGAAACCCTCTTCTTCGTGTGCACAATTGTATGGATGTCTTGTGCCTAGGAAAGGCACAATATTGCACATTTTCTTCTGTCTTTGGGGACTAGGTAACAGCACGTGTCAGCAGGCAGGGTGATCCCCTTGGGACCAGAATTGCTCTGGCTTGCCAGCCAGCCTCACAGAAGCTGTCCTCACTATTCCATCCACCTCTTGTCCTTTGCAGGAATCTCAACTGGGAGACTCTGGGCAACTCAGCCTATGCTCAACTCCAATGTCTACACCTCCCCTTTGAGGATGTGAATGAGCAGGAGGGAGAAGAAACAGGGGATAGATCACAGCAGAAGCAAAAGGCAAGAGCCTGCATTTCAGTGATCTGCCAAGATGGCATGAGCAGCCAGATGTGAGGCCTGCAAACATCACTGTGACCCAGAAAATCAAGCAGGCCTTTGCTGAGAGTGTTTCAATTGCACAGCTGTCAGTTTATCTCCCTCTCTGAGTTACAAGGAAAAGGGCAGCATTTCACTTCTCCACTTACTGGCCCAGGATGTCGTTGAAGTGAGGGTCCAGTTCTATGTGGTACTTCTTGAGATACCCATACAGCTCATCTGTGCCCAGGACCTTTGCGATGCGAACCAGCTGGAACAAAAGGCATATTCAGAGAGCAGAATGGCAGCCCACCACTCTTTTGCAGAGGCAGAGCTGCCCAAGTCTAAGATCTCTCCTTCTGGAAACATCCCAGATGGAAGGAGTATCTCCCTTCAAACTTATTTTTGCAACATGCGTAAAAACCAAGATTCCTACAAAATCCCAGATGGCTTAGCCAATACGTAACAACATCCTCCCAGCCTGGTGATCTGACCCCCAGGAACCTCCCCACTATTCACACAGAGATGAGCTGGGGACAAACTTTTCACAAAATAAGCCAGGTGGCAATGTCTTTACTTGGTCATAATTGTCCTGGCCGTGGAAGAAGGGCTCCTTTCGGAAGATCATGCTTGCCAGCATACAGCCTAAACTCCACATGTCTAAGCTGTAGTCATACATCTGGGGGAAAAAGGAGAAGCTGTCAGAAAAGGCACACTCACCACGGCCCGGTTCCCCAACCGCATAGGCAGCCTCAGGCTTTGCACTTCATAGCCAGCCTCTCTCCAACCCAGGCAATGCCCTGACAGGCAAAACCAGACAACCCAAAGGTGGCTAAAGTGCAGCCACAATGATATCACTGGGTAGCAAGCAGGAGACAGACTCTTACTTGGTAGTCCACAAGGAGCTCCGGTCCTTTGAAGTACCTAGAGGCCACGCGGACATTGTATTCCTGAGCTGGGTGGTAGAATTCAGCCAGACCCCAGTCTATGAGCCGCAGCTGGACAAGCAATGAAGACACACAGAGTCAGGAGCCAGTTAGGGAAGCCACGCTGGTCAAACCTCTCAATCCCTTGATGCAAGTGTGGAGCCTGGGCTGGAGGCAGGTCCCCTGAGGACAGGAGATGCTCTCAGCAGTGCTCTGTTCAGGCTCTTCCCTTTCCCCTAACACCAGCTGTTGGGACAAAGCCCAGCTTAGAGAGCTCCTCTGCCTCCCTAATCAAACCACACAGTTACTGCTGGGTAACTGGTTCCTTACCATCACCACCAGCCACAGCAGGCAAGTCAGTGCATACTAGGGAACAGGCAAAAGTCTCATCCCACTGTTTAGAGGGGTTGGCCTTAAGGCAGGGGTTGAGTGCAGAAAATGGGGTAGGAGGGGTTATCACTACATCCTGCAAGGCAGACCATCTCCTCCACAGTTGCAGGGATGAACAACCTGCCATGTTACTGAAGGACAGCGGGCCCAGTAAGCGATTTCCCTCCTTATAAACCCTGCCTTGCCTGTACAGCCTCTCCGGACTGGAAGGAAGGGACCTGTGGACCAGCAGTGAGTTCCCCACTGCAGATTCCAGGTCCCTGGGGCAGGCAGCACCTGATGGGGTATGAGGATGGGGAAGTCCCTGTTATGCCCATTTCCATGGTTGTTAGTGGGTATAAGCGTTTCCTGTGATCTAACTAGCACACTACAGCACTGAGGAAGCCATAGACTCCCACTGTGGTGCTCCCCAGTGGGACTCTGGCCATCTACTGATGCTGTCACAGGTGGGGGGAGCCAGTAAAGAAAGGTTAAAGGGGTATGTGCAGCTTCCCAGGGTATGGGTACAGAGGCAGCAGTTTCAAGTTTCCCTGGAAAAGCTTTGCTTATAAGCCCTGGTGTCACAGTACCTTTTTCTGTTGATGGTCTATCATGACATTGTGGGGTTTGACATCCCTGTGCATGATTCCCATGCTGTGGCAGTAATCCAGGGCCTGGCAGACACACACACACATAAGACATGGCTGTAACCACAGGCACAGCATTAGCAATACAACAAACAGTTCTCAGCCAGGAGCAAGAGCTCACAAGGAAGTGCCGTAACCCTGCCACAAGAAACTGGCATTTTCAGCTCTTATGCTGCATGTGGATGACGCAGCAAGGTGGCAGCAAGACTGTATGGATCTTGTGGCCTACTGCAATCACGGGTCCTGGAACTGTGTTCCCTGCACAGACACCTAAGAACATTGTGCAGAGACATGCCCCACCTGGTGACAAACCCAGTGCTCCAGCCCAGGTAGGTCTGTGCTTCCTAAGTCATGCTCTCTTCCCCAGAAGGGAATGATTCTTACATGCATATAGTTTTATGACCTTCCAGTGCAGCTTTCCACCTGTCTCCCAAAACAAACTTAAGCCAGAAAGTCGCCTCTGTCCTGCTGATTTAAGCCAAACCTGCACTTATGAAAGCCAAGTGACAGCACAAGGTAGAGCAAAGGTGCTTCAAGCTTGGAGGCAGGAGCACACATAAGCCTCTCCAGCTCCATGACCTTGTACCACTTGCCCCCTCCCCAGCGCAGCTGTTCGCTCGAGAATGTTGTTTTCTCATCTCCAAGGGGAGGGAGATCCATCCATCAACATCTATCAGATGCTATGAGATCTCCAGCAGTGTGGAAAGAGGGTACAGCCTGCAGTCATTCAATATCCAAGACACCACGTGCCAGGGAAGTAACGCTGTCCTTGGGCCTCTGCCACACCAGGAAGCAAGGAGGCAACAGCTTCCACCACAGCAAGGCCTAGGAGAATATTCCAGCAATGACATGTGGCCTTGCAATCCACAGGACTCACAGCACTGTGGTCCTGGAGATCTCCAGCAGAGGAGATCTATGATAGGTTACAAAAACTGCTCCCAGGGATGAAGCTGTGCCAGTGTCTTGCATTGCCAAGGCTGGATCATCTAAACTTCATCATCCCTCCCACCCTAATCCCAGGCTGCCTCTAGGCTCCTTCCAACGTCCAGCAGGAAAGTTCTTCCTTTGCAAACAGGTGGGCAAGCTTGAGTCCAGAGAAGAAAGCCTCCCTCAGGCCTACTAGATCTGTTTCAGCAAGTCTCCTGCAATCAACAAGTCCTGGAGAACAAAGGACTTTCCCTAGCCTGTTCCACTCATTTCCAGAGGCAGAGGAACTGCAAATGTCAGCCCAGAAGTTCCAAAGCCATGCCAAGACCTGACAGCAGGTCAGCACAGAACTGCCTTGGATTGGCTGAACCTGTAAGCTTTCCCTAATGTCCTGCTGCCTCCTGCGTCCTGCAGCTGGAGACCCCCGAGAAGCTGCGCAACACATCTCACAGATCTGCCATGAGCACTTCCATGGGAAAGTGCAAGCCAGGCTAGTTAAGAGGAGGTATTTAGGGCACTCCTCACCTTTCATCAGAGAGGCAGGGAAAACTTTAGCTTGGGGTTCTCAAAGAAAATACCAGTGTTACATCAGCATACAACAGCCAGCATCGCCAGAAACTTTATTCCCCAAGACCAGGATTCTGTCAACCCAGGGCACTGAGCTGTCCAGCTTATTTTTGATGTGTCCTACATCCTCCACCCAGACAAAGAGACGTCTTAGACCAAGTGGGCAGAAGTCATCTTCTAGGGCTGCCTTTGAATAGTGCAGCAGAGGAAAACCTAGAACTGGCAATCCCTCTTCCAGTCTCCCTAGGACCCCAGCTCCCCAGCCCTACAAAAGCCTCTCAGTGTTTGTCCTGGGTCTGGCTGGGAGGGAGCTGATTTCACTCACAGCAGCTACAGATGTTTACTCACAGTGCTAGAGACACAGGGAGACCAAGCACAGCTCTACCTGGAGACTCTTTGGAGGTGACCAAAGATCCCCAGTGTGGCTGCAATGCCTCACAGCAACAAGCCAGGTAACCAGATCTCTTCCCAAACCTTCCCAGCTTATCAGACATGGTTTCTGCACTGAACAAAAGAGACGTAACCACTCGGTAGCAGTGCCCCATGAGCCCCACTACTGTCACTCTCATTCCTGGTGTCCCCATCCAGACTGCCACATGCAATGCCACTCACCTTCAGCAGCTCATACATATAAAACCGAATATCAAAGTCTGTCAGGATCTGGTACAGTTGCTGAAACAGATTTGAGGAGGGAAGAAAAAAGACAAAAGAGAAAAAATAAATACTCCACATTTGGATTAGTTTAATTTCCTGCATCCCACCTGCCTCCAATCACTGACCCCATTCAGATTCCCTTTGAATGCTACCCATTCCTGAGGGCTGTCCTGGTTTCAGACCTGCCAAGGCTACACACTAGGAAATCCAGAAAGGATGCAAGAGGTCCTGTGAAATGCTACTGGGGTTATTTAGACTTGTCACAAGTTCTTTCCAGCAGGAAATGGGCAGACTGTCTGTCCAAAGACAACAGACCAAAAGCCCTTTAGAGCACACTGGAGTTGGCACAGATGATTGTGACTCTCTGTTGTCAAGTCACTATGATGAATTTGCACGCAACATGGACATCATTCAGAGTAGGTAGGCTGGGAACACATGGCCAAGGTGTCCAAGTGCTCAGGGTGTGTCAGGGGAAGGAAAAAAATTAACCTAGAGGTGCATAGGTGGGGAAGTACAAAGAGGAGAGAGAGCCTTAAGAGCCACAGAGGCTCCCCTGTATCGCAGGATAAAGGCTAATGCAACTCAAGAGCACAGAAATGCTTGTGGGGCCAAGGAGAGCACAGCTTACAATCACAGGGAAGTGCTTGTTGCCAGCACGTGTTTGCCACCCTCCTCTCCTCTGTGTCCTTTTGTGGCTACTTATGTGGAAATGACAGAGATCCAGGGTGCACTTTAACCTGTACTGTGCCACAAGCTCCAGCATTGGAGAACTTATCATCCTGCTGCTGCTGTGCCAGGTCACAGCTGGCCCCAAATTTGCCTTCTGCTCTATATCTGTCATTGGCAGTGGTGTCAGCCCAAACCCGTTGGGCTGTGCTCTCGTCCAGGGACAGCAAACCGAGACACGAGGGCAGGGCAAGGAGGACACTTGTAGGGCAGCAGTGGGAGCAGACCTCTCTGCCCTTCCTTACAAAAAAGGATCACCTCACAGCTCAGACAAATCACCGATTGCATCAGCACTGGAGCCAGCTGCCCATCACGGGCACCACTTGGCAGCTTCAGGAAAAATCCCAGAGCAAGGGATTGAAATTCACATTCCAAGAGAGCAGCTCTAGCCCTGGATCCCCTCCAGGCCCCATACTGAGATCCTCAGGTTCCTGCCTTACTCAGGGCCATCTCCAAAGAGGCCCTCCCTCACCCCCAATACTGCTCTCGGAAATCATTTGACAACATACAAGTGTCACTTACACACACAGAGCTTTAACAGCCTCCAGGACACAATTGCACTGTATTCTCATGAGCTGGGATGATCCTAACGCTTTGGAGCAACCCACTGAAGCAGACAAGTGAGCAGGGAGCAAAAAAGACATAGCCACAAGCTACAGAGCAACAGCAGGGATAGATTTCCTGACTTGTGCACCAATCTGATGCAGGATGCAGGGCCAGCTGAGGACAGCTGAGTCCTTCTAGAAGTCTGTTTAAATGGCTTGCTGGGCAATAAACACTATGAGAAATGTGCATACAACGTGTCTTTGTGGTATTCTCTACCCTGTTCAACTTCATCTAGTAACATCAATGTACCTGGGGAAGAAGGAGGGCAGGAGAGGCAGTGACAGAAAAAGGCTAGACCTCATTTTCCCAATTCCCTGGCTCCTCTGCCTCATGCTGCCTCTAAGTAGAGAGAGAATGGAAGGGAGGACACCAAAGCTTTTCTTCTCAGACGTGCAATGGTGTCACTTCTCTAACTCATGGCCTTAAGCATTGGGCCATGATATGCCCATACACTGTTGGGCAAACAGCCTGCAACATATTTCCCTGGAAGAGCTGCTTGTGAAACCCAGCCCCTCTGACCCTCTAGCTGTGCCAAGGCCAACAGTGTGGCTATCAGCGCCCAGGCTCCGCTTGCCACAGGGAACAGTCCCTGCAGGAGCGTGCTCAGCCCAGCTGCAGCCAGCCTGGGATGCCGAAGGACAGAGCCAAGGTTTCCACTGCAAGTGGCTCTTGTACAGTAGTTGCCTCAAGCAGGCTTTGACAGCGGGTTCCAAACTCCCTTTGCTTTGCCTAGGAGATGAGAGCAGACGTGCCCCATGCTCTGCTCTTACAGCTCTCCCTTCAGAGTAGAATTATCACAAACATCACTGTGGGGATCACTCAGATCAAGCTCAAATCTGCTCAGCTCATTGCCAGCACTCAGGATCCCACGAAGCCTGAGAGACCTAGGCTGGTCTCCTTTCTCCACAGACAGAACAAGAAAAGGCCAAACCCATTCACAGGCAGCTTCTACCCCTCTCTGGCTTTTGGTGGTATTTTGGTACACGTCACACAACCAATCATAAACTAATCCCATTAGTGCCCTAGGAGGCAGAGATGTGCGTCCCCTGCCACGGGGCTGCCAGGAGTTAAACACTTATTCTTCTCCCTTGAGTGATCAACACAGCTGGCTACGTGCAGGAAGCAGCATCTGCAAAGCAACAGTGTGGCTGTGAGGAGAGACACTGTTTTGGGGTGCAGGGCAGGCAGCAGGAAAAGAAAAGGTAATAGTTCCCAAAGCATCTCAGCCTTGGCAGCCATGCAAGGGAGGAGAGTCTTTTAATGTTCTGCATTGCTTATGCAGGGCAACAACTATTTTTTAAACAAACCTTGGATGCACTCAGTTAAAACCCCCACACACATTTTCCTCACAGCAATTTAGCCTGAAAATTCACCAAAGTGCAGGTGAAGTGGAATACTTGACTCAAAAGCCCACTGAGCCCACAACTCCAACAGGCTGAACGTCCTGAAGCAACCTTCCAGTGCTCACCCTCACTGCCCTCACCTCTTCTTCAGCTGCAAATCTCCGTATGTGTTTTAAGAATGAAACAGCAAATCCAACCCACAACTGCTCCTCAAGACCTGGCTCTGCCCTCTTCTTTTTGGGACAATGAAAAGCACGATACCAAGTATGCTCACAAAATATGTGACAGCTGACAGTGGCTGAGGTACAGGCATCCCATTTCTAGTTTGAAGCAAATTAGCAAAAGATATTTAATTTTGCTGATGGTTCCTCAACTGACTGCATGGCTCTGCAGTGCAGCTTTCATTTAAGGCAGGTGACTGTGGGGAACCTGAGTGCTCACAGACTACAAGTAATGCAGCAGGTCTGAAGAGAAACACTAACCCTGTACAAAAGCTGCTGTCCTCATGCAGCAACATATGCATTTAGTCTGGTTCCAGCTCATTCTCCCTGAGAGGACAGTGCCATCACTTCCAGAAGGGACCCAGACAGGCAATTTAAGAAAATGTAATCAGCTGCAGGGAGGTATCACCTAAGTCTCCTGTTTATACCATCATTTAAAAATAGACAAACCATGTGGAATACAAGATTTTGCTTCTGATCTGGAATAGTCCACATGGCTTAGGCCCCACAGAATTACAGTTTCTGCCCGTGCACAGAGAGCTGAGGAAATCCACTAGCCATTTTCATGTGTGCACAGACACAATGTTCTGCCGTTTGAGTGGGCAAAGAGGTCAAAGTATTAACATTAAGCAAAAAATAATAACGCTGAGGGAAAGAAACTGCCAGAAAGGAGCCAACTGAGAAGACATCCAAGCTTGTGAGCAACTACTCCCAACAGAACAGAGGAAAACATAATCCCGTGAAGTTGTCAGCAACCCCCTGCTGCACACAAGCTGCTCTGGAACCCCCTCACAGACCTGCTGAATCCAGATGTGAACGCAGAGAGGGGCAGATCAAAACAAAGAGAACAGGTCCCTGTCACCTGGATTAGCTCACGTGGCACTTAACTCCAGCAGAATTTGGCTGATCCAAGGGGGATCAGGACTGTGGAGCAGAGGGGACAATGACTGGGTGCTCTTCAGCTGCTTCATGTGTAAAGGTTCAGGGCAAGCAACAGGTGGTCTCAATCTTCTCTGTGCTTCTTCTGCTTGGCATTTCAGAGCAAGGGAAGAGACAGCCCTGTACAGGAGGCACCCAGAGTAGCACCTTGAGTAGTAGCTGCTCTATAATCTGGCAGTGAGCTGCAGCCCCAGGAACCTCAAGCAGGCAAGGGAGCTCATGGGAGTGTACCTCACACAACCCCCACACCCCAGACACAGCTAGGGAAATTCAGGTTACAAATAAGCTCTGAACAGGAGCAGCCATACCACATGCCCTGGGGACACACTTACATTCCCAAGACAAGTTATTCCTGCCTTGTACCACCAATCAGCATCAAAAGCACCAATACTTTCTGTCTTAGACTTGCACAGCTGTGAATTTGGAGTTCCCTGAGGAGCCAAGCTTTCTCCCAGGAGCCTGTAAAAGGTCTGCTGCAAACTCATACAGTTGTTTCTAATACACTGGCCAGAGCTGTGCACTGTAACCTCTGCTGTGGCCATCAAAATGCTCCTTACTGGCTGCTGCAGTGCCTGCCCCAGCTCTCCACGTGGCTGGGATGGCTGATGGCTCATGGACTCTGAGCTCTTCATTTTTCAGTTAAAACAAAACTCCCTGTGGGCCACCAGCCTTGAATTACTACTTGTCACTCCACCTCATGAACATATTTCAGTTACTGGGTGATTATCTTTGATGATAACTTTCCCTTAAAGGACACAACAGAGTGGAGTAATCACATATTGATCAGGAGACACACAAAGCAATCCTGAGCAAGGTGTGCCACTGCCCGAGCAACCTATTTTATCTCAAGCCATGTATTAAAAATAAAAATTCATTAATAAGAATCTAACCTGAATGTTAAAAAGGACAGGGGTCCATTCCCAACACACATACAGCACTGTAACAGCCCAGCTGATGTTAAAGAAACCCAGGCAAACCAAACCTGCTTTAATTAGCCCTGAAAGGTCAGCACATAGCGCTCCCCTCACGGCTGTTTACTTGATGGAGGCAACACTCATCTCCTCGCCCAGAGCTGTCAGGGCAGACGCTGCTGCAAGTTACTATTATTCTGGCTCCTGCAGTAGGTCTCCCCATAAAATTAAATGGCACTAAGATCTTCACCACAGCACGGCTGCAGCTCTGGCTATGCACACACATTTCACCTGGCAGCACCCAGCTCTCCAGACCCACCCCAGAGGGACAGAAACAATTGTATTGCTCTGCACACAGATGGCCTGAGTCACCCAACCAGCTGCCTCCTTTCCACCAACACCACCCCAGGGTTCTTCTCTGGGTGTTTGGTTCCTCTGTGTCCTACAAGGCCTGTACCTACACAATGCTCCAGCACAGAGAGGAAATAAAAATCACCATCACGTAACATGGAACGAAAGAGATCCCTGAACAGTGCAGGCAGGATGACTGCTGGCTTTCTAATGGCTCAATTAATTCTTCACCACTGACTTAGTGACTTAGGGTAAAGACTCACATGGGGGAAGCAAAGTTGCCATTAAAATAGGTGTGGTTGCTAATTATAGATCCCCTTTGTCTATCAGCCTGCTGCTGCCAGACAGAAGCGTTTTGGTATCACAGGCAGTTGTAGCTGCACTCAGAGGACCTTGTTTGAGAAAAGGTAATACCCCTTGGAGCTCCTTAGAAATCAGAAGAGCCAGGAAATATGCTGCAGCCTCAGGCAAGCAAAACAGCTCTTAGGATGTATTCGAGAATTCTCAGTTCCCTGCTACCAGGCCCACTGGCAGTGGGAGATGTGCTCTCCAGCCTCTACAACCCTACAGTTCCCAGATCTGAAGGATTCCACAACATATCAGTGTCACCTCCATCAACTGCACTGCTGTAAAAACAGGGCACCACAGCACAGGGATTAACTTGGGCTGAATATATAGCACAGCAGTGATTACTAAATTGAGAGGGGAGTAAGAATATCTAACCTGTTGAACTTACTCCTCAGAGCTGGGAGGAGATTCAGCACACAAACTTTTTACTCCTTTTCATCTAGAGCCCGTTAACACGATTCTCATTTATATAGAGAAAGGAAAGTGAAGCAGACATAGGTGAAAACTCCAAACTGCCCCTATAGCTCTTAAGGATTATCTGACAATCAGACCACTCTTAACAGAAATTGGAAACCTCCCTCCTCCACACTCAGGCAAACTCACCTTAAAATCTGTGTTATTGATGTACTCAAACACCAGAGCAGGGGTCTTTGACTGCAAGAGAGAGAGAGTCACAGTTTAAAACACCCACTTGACCTTTCTTTGCTCCTTAGAAAGCCTTTGCTTCCTGCCCAGCCCTCACAAGGGAGAGCAGGGCAGCAGCAAGACAGGGAGAGAAGTGCAGGCCTGCTCCTGTAGAAGGCAGAGGCAGTTCTGCTTATACCCCACACACTGAGGACCAACTCAGCCTTTTGGCCAGTGCTGCTCCTGAGCACAAAGAGCAGAGACAGCACTGGACAAAGCAAAATGTGTCACCAACAGTTAAGGCCTCACAGCCTTCCTCACAGGAGGACGGTCAGCCAGGACTGACAACACTACAGCAGCATCACTTCCTCTCATGGCTGCCAACAGGCTGGGAGTCACAGACCTCAGCCAGCTGCTAGTCTGAGAAAACCTCCTGGGAATGGGATAATTGTGGCAATGCAGGCCAACAACATGATCACTGATCACTGGGTAGGACAGCAACCAGAAGGACCAAAGAGCTTAAAACCAGTTGCCCTGCTTGGTAGGTTCCAGATGCCAGACAAAAGCTGGAAGGCTACAGGGCTATAGGGCTTCAAAACTTTTCCCCCGTCAGCCACAGAAACTCACAAAAGACAAAGAAGGGGTGTGGGGAACATGGAAAGGAACAGGAACCCATCCAAATCAACTGGCTGCAGTGACTGCCCCATGCCTGCAGCTTGGCAGGGACACAATCCCACCACACACACCATGACACACAGGCACCTACCACTGGATCCTTGACAGTGTCAATCAGATTAATGATGTTGGTGCCACCACGCAGATTCTCCAGAATCTTAACCTCACGTTTTATCTTCTTTTTCTTCACTGGCTTAAATAGACAAAAGAAATTAGAAGTGAGAGTCCTTTCAGAAATTAACACTGATTTCTGCCACTGATTTTGACAGGAACACATCACCTCCCCTCCTCTCTCTGCTCCCACCCTCACGGGGGAACATTTTTAGTATAAAAGAAGAGACACACCTTGCACGAACTAGGATTTTCCTCTCACACATGCAACCTTTCCACTCATCAAAGGGAAAATCAAACTACTCCAGACAAACATAACTGTGACTTCAGTGGTTAAAAGTGCCTTGGACTACTCTGTGGTAACTTCAGCACACTAATTCTATGTTGTGCATTCAGAGCCACAGGACAAGTATGGTGGACCTATCGCTGCTTTTGTTTACCAGCACAAACCAGTTTTTCACTCCTTAAACCCAACCCATTTCCCAACTAGTACTTTAATCCCACTGAGAGCTGCCAACACCAAGATTTCTAGTAAGCTCAGACATTGCTACGCCTGTGTGCACACGTCCTTCACAACCACCCTGAGTGCACAGACCCAGCTGCACTTCATGCCACTGCATCCATACACCAGGATTGTTTTTAAAGCCTACAGACATTTTAAACAGTTTTGACTCCTCCTCCTCTAATATGTGCAGTCTCAGGAGCTCTCTTTGCAAAGTAAGCTTTTCTCTGGACATCATCCTGCACAGAGTGACAAAGAACAGCTGCTCCCAAGGCAGAGGCTTGGAGCTTGGGTTGGCTTTTGCACTCTGCTGATCCAGCGGTTCACTTTAATGCAAACAATTGTTTCTGTAACTCATCCACTCCCAGGACAACTCTAGCCCTGTGCCTGCTGGAAAGGAAATGCACCTTAGAGCAGGTAAGAGGTGAGACTCTCTTACTGAGCCTTGGCTAGTGACCAGTGTGGGCACCAACAGCTGCGAGCCACCAAGTCCAGCAAGAGCTGGAACATCCTCTCCTGCCCCACCAGTACCACTGGAAAGAGCTACAGAGACATCCTGCAGGGACTGGAAGAGCCCTTGCCCTATGTCGAGTTTGCCGATAAAAACACTCCTCTCCAGATGTTTGGCTTTCTAAAACATTCACCACCCAGCAAAGAGTCTGGCGTGTGAGAGGGGATGTAAGGGGAAACAGCAAAGGTATGAGGCACCTTACCAAAGTGATACACACTAGCAGATGTCTATGGGAAGGACAAGGACACCCAGGAGGTCAACAGCTCGCACTCACCACCTCACCTCTGCTGCAGCCTCCCACTTCAGAGTGCTGATGGGGCAACTGATTTACAGGCAAATCCAAGGCAGTCCCCAGGTTCAGACCCCTCACAGGAATGTACAAGTAGATAGCAGAAGGAACAGGAGGTTTTATATAGTGGGAAAATATGGCATTTATGTAAGTGATAAAATATGCTACCTCTCAAGGCTCTTCAGGTGGCTGAAACCTTCAGATTTGAATCCTGCCTTTCTCCTCTTGCAAGTTAAAAGGCAGGAGCTAGACTTTCAAGCCAAAAGATGAGAATCTCAGCCCAAAGCAAAGTGCCAAAAATAACACCGATGCCAGCACAGAGAGCGTCAGCACCTCATAAAGCCGCTGTGGAAAATGGCAGCAAGGCCACCGCAGCTGTCAGCCAGAGCTGGAGTGACACGGGGCAGGGCTCGCTGGGGAGAGGGCAACCAACAGCCCTGGGGCAGTACCCAGACATAGCTGGAGCCAGTGGGAGGTTGGACAGACAGAGCAGGGGAGTGTAAACCAGCAGAAGTGAGGGCTGTGATTTTGAACCTGACAGGAAGACGCTTCATTAGAGACTAATTACATTTATGTCAACATGGGAATGGACACCATGTTCGTGTCGCCCACATGCACAGATCTTACCAGAAGGCCAAGCTGGAATTAGAGGATGTAATTTGGTTACTCTGCTTGTCCAGTGAGGCAAATGCACACACAAGCTGTTTTCCAAGGAACTCCTATGAGGAAGCTGAGGCAGTACCATCCCAAAGGCACTCATGGAATGGCCTGACTACTGACAGACATGCATCACAGCCCCTCTGCTGCAACACTCACACCTCATCAGGAGCTGAAACACTGCCTGAACATAGCTAAGAGGACCCAAAGCCCACTTCAAATTCCCTTTCCTTTGTACTATAGTTATTTCAAGGGCCTTTTGCATCAGCTAGTGAAGAATATCACTCCGAAATTTCCTTCTCCTTCCCTAGTAACCCACTCCCACAGGGGCAGAAGTTGTTGCCTTCCAGTCACTTCCACATGTTTCCACCTTTTTCAGGATGGGAAAATGATGCTCTGTGTTATCTCCCTCAGAAATCTATCCCTACCCACCACATACTTATTAAAAGAGCTGACAGCATCAGTGACTTTTGGAAAACAGGAGAGAAGAAAGCAGGTCTTTTTTTAATTAAATGCCTGCAGAGAATCGCCAACAGCAGCATCTCTGACATCACCAAGAGAAGACACTCCAGCGAACACCATCTCAGCAAGAGGGAGAGTTAAAAGCTGCTCTCTGTTTGTACTTTTTCCTGCTGCAGCAGTGCAGACCTTGGGCCAGGCTGTCCACCCGTGGCCACACCACCTCCAATTCAGCTGTGAGCCAGGATGAGGGCCCCACAAGCCTCAGGACTCCAAGCAGTGCATCCTCAGAGCTCTCTCCCTGTGCACAGCCTGCACTCAGAACGGGGTTTTCCACTCCTAGGTAAATAGGAATGAGGCAAGGAGAAAAGCCACATGCTGAAGCAATGTCATTTTAGAGGAAAAGCTATTGCCAAGTAGTATCTTCAGAGAGCAATGCAGGGGGAACGGAGTGTTTCCCCATTTCAGATTTGCAGGAGGAAACAGGTGGAAAACCCACTGGCCTCCACCTCACACCACAGAGCTTTGACTGTGCCTCATGCCACCTCCTACCCACGTCCCACACCATTGCTCCAGCCGAAACTGCAAACGCTGTCCACTAGCCAAGGGCACCTCACTGGGGCTCAGCCTCTGCCCAGGAACTGCTTCCAAGTCCAATAACTAATTCCAAGCCCAAGGTCTTGCATCTGGCAAGTCAAACACTGTGGTGCAAACCACTCCAGCACACGGCCAGCACTGCACTGGAGGTGACCGTTCAAACCAGAGAAACCCTGTTGACTCTGCTCCTGCCCCAGACCCCGGTACTGCTGAAACCGCAGGCAAGCAGCAGCGTATCAGCCAGGCACCAGGATTAAGTCTGGGTTGCTACAACTGTCTCTCAGAGTCACCCGATCTGTCTCTCCAAGGATGTTGACTCCAAACACACATGGATTAAGTGTGAACTGAAGCTATTATGGCCTCCAACCATCTGCCTCTTCCAGCAGGGATAGCTTCTAAAACACCAGCTCTTCCAGCCAGAGTATTTTTAAGAGTACTTATTTAAGGCTATTTTATTAAACCAGGCTATGAACAGCAGCATTTCAGGTTGAGTTTCCTACACAGGCCAATCCTTCTGCCCTGGGAGGTGGATTTCCAGCAGAGGAAGGGAGCAGGCACCTCGACAAAATTAACTGCTCCTAAGTTTGATCCGTGTTTGCCAGGCAACGTTTCACACAGGTGCAGATTCTGACTCCATCTGTTCCCACACCAGAGGCATTTCAAAGCTTTCCTCCACGTTGAGATTCTCCAGTGACCAGTGGGAGTCAAACCCCTTACCTCTGAAACGGGCTCCAACACAGTCTGCACTGTGCAAACACCTATTTCCATGAAATCTGTAGAAACTTGACAGCTTGGAGACTTCCGTTGCATTTGGTTGAAATTGGCCAAACAGTGCAAAAACTGCTGGGGGGAGGAGGGGCAGAAAGGCTGATAGACAGCAGGATTGCATAAGGCTCGTTTCCATAGGAAACCAGGCTAAAAGACATGTCTCAGTTTAACCATGTCTACACTGGGAGGGGTTTCATTACTTCTACTGCAGCACTACCCTTAGAACAACATTGCTGTCTAGCATACGCCAGTTTTCCAGTTTCCCAGGAAATTGCTCCTTCTTCTGGCAAACTGGAAGTGAGCTGGCTGTAGATGGCAGAGACAAAACATGCAGCTCACAGCTGTCTAATATGCTGAGTGCCCAGAGCAGAGGGACAAGGTGACCTCCAGCCACAAGAGGATGGTTTCTGCTGGACCCAGCCACCCACTCTGCTGCAGGTTTCCCACCCTATCAGCCAAATGGATCCCATAAGGATGCTTCAATCCACTGCAAAATCAGGCAGAAGAGGCAGTGACAGCAATGCAATGTCATCCCTCTGCAGAGGAGAGAAATGGCATAGGACAAGCTTTGCAGTCAGGTAGATGAAGAAGAAAACACCTCTGTGACCAAGGGAACAGAGCTTGGGTCATTTTCCTTGTGAACTTGTAAGCAGGGAAGGAGTTCAGCTGCAGCAAACACCAGCTGGGAGAATTAACATTGTTTGCTAAAATAAACCTTTAAATACAGGGCTGGAACCATCACTTCCTGCCTCAAACGAACAAATGGCTGCCTGGTTAATCATCTTTTTTGCTTGGTTTCTAAAGCAAAGTGATGCTTCAGTTGCAGCCATCCCCAGCAACCTGCGGGCCCATTGCTTGAATTCTAGCAAGGAGAGAAATTAGACTTGTTATACAAAGTTCTCTGCGCATTTTCACACTGTGAAAGAGATGCAGTGACCAGGAAGGCGTGTGAAATACGAGTTAAGTCCAAAGCATAAAAATCATTTTACATTAGCCCAAAGCAGGCAGCGGGGCAGTGCACACATACTGCCAGCTGAGGAGCACACGGGCTGCTTTGGAGGAAGGTGCTGGGTTTTGCCCAGCAGGTGCTCTGAAACAGAACTGGGGTTAGCACAGCAGGAAAAAGGTTCAGCAGTCAAAAGATACAAATCCATGAGAAACTAAAGGGATAAATAATAAATATATTCCTCCACCCCATAAAGAAAAAGATCCGTTCTTTGCTCACCAAACCTGAACAGCCGGGAAATACCACGAAGCTTCCAGTGAACAAGCACGGAAATCTGAACACATAATGTCCAGCAAAAGGCTTGAGCAGTATCCCTATGACAAGCTTTAAACATTTAAAAGCTGGCACTAGAAGCTCATTTGTCTCCAGCATTATTGAAAGGATCACAATAATCAGACTATAAAGCCTGATGCCAATTGCTCAATAGGAAAATTGGCTTCAGAGCAGCTCTGCTTATTCTGCCAGACATCAGCTGGGAAACCAAATAGTGGTCTTCAACAGAGCTACAAAATTAAGGAGCCCACTTGTGTTAATATTCTGTCAGTCATTTGCATCTTACCCCTTCCATTGTGGGAATTCAAACTTCTGTGAGCTGCTCTTGAATTTTAGAAAAGAGGGGGGAATATGTACCCTGAAACTCCTGAAACACTTCTGCTTTTTTAGTTAAATAAAATCTACTTAGGTGTGGTAAAATATCCCAGCACATGTTCTGAAGACTGTTTCATTCTTTCCTTCTGAATGCCTTTCCTTCCAACACGGCACACCCCGAAACAGCCCTTCTGGGGCTTTGGGGCTCCCCACAAATACATCAAGACTTCTGCAGTCAACCAAGAAGGAGAGGCACGAGGAGGAGGGAGAGGCACGAGGGCCAAGCCCTGACGCCCACCACCACCACATGGGATGGGTAACATTCCTTCAGTCCCTGCCCCAGGCCCCCTGTGAACACAGAGCTGTATCTCACCCTTCTCCACACAGCTACACCACCACCACCACCAGAGTTACCAGCTGCATCTCCAGGTCTCTGTGAGACACCCAGTACTGTCCCAGTTGGTCGCAGCTCAAACAAGGCTGGACTCCAGCAACCAACTGTGCCAAGCTCAGTGTGGGCAACTGGTGTTTAAAAGAGCAGAGCTGTGTACCCGGCTCTCTTGCAAAAGGGCTCATTTCAAGACAGCCAGAGGAGGAAGTGGGCCAGGGAGAGCTGATTCAGTGCATGCAAACACAGGAGGAGCAAGAGACACAGAGAGCTACCAGGAGCAGGCATTGAACGGCTTTGGTGGAAGGTCACTGATGCAGTCAAAAGCTCCAGCCTGAGGGACCAGCATCATCCAATCCTATTTCCCTCTGCACACCAGCATGGGAGTCATTTCAGCCCTCGTCGAGACCATGCTGATGTATGTGGGTTCTAAGGCTTTTAGAGACACAAGAAAATTTACCAGAGCCACAGAGTTACCTCCCCTAAACAGTTCTCTAGCTACTAGAGTGGTAATTTGAGTTCAATACTGGAAGGACCTTCCAGCAGTGCCTGGTATGAGCAGCAGCTCTGGAGGGTTCACACAGCCCAAATGGGGGAACAGGGGAAAAACAAAGCCAAGCAAACAAGAATGCACTTGTGAAACCACGCACAT
The DNA here is from genome assembly GCA_013390025.1 of Pitta sordida. Lineage (NCBI taxonomy): Eukaryota > Metazoa > Chordata > Aves > Passeriformes > Pittidae > Pitta > Pitta sordida. Next base: position 747,033 of record WEKX01002067.1, read on the forward strand.
GGTTGAAAGTTCCAGTGCATAGACTAAGCACACAGGGACAAAAGCCACCAAAGGAGAAAGGGACTATTTCATCACTGTGGCAGAACCTCCATTTCACTGGTCCCTCTCCTTGTAGCCGCATTCTTCACCTACGTCCACCTGTGTGTTGTGCCTATACAGAAAGTAAACACACAACGAAGACAAAACAGCCTTTTTTTGATTGGTTTAATGCTTTGCAGGCAACTAGAGTGTATGTGGACACACAGGTGCATCAGGAAAATTCCTGACTCCTGTACAGACCTGCCAACATCGATGCTGTAATCTTTGCCCTGAGTGGGCACTGGAATGGCAGCAGTACAGGAAACAAGGAGAAACACTCACCAACAGCCCTCACTGCAGGGAACTCTAACAGCACCCTTCTCACTACAGTGAACCTTTTACAGTGGCAACCGTTTCCCCCGGAACAGTTACCCCAGACCAGTGGATTTACTTTCAAGGCACACTTGGAGACACTGGAGCTGCATTAGCAGAAAAAGGAAATGAAAAGTCCATCGAAGAGACAGCACAGACTGACCTCAGCAGTCCACCAAAAGTCTGAGTCTATGTGGTTAGGGAAGAGCAGAGCTGTGCTTTAGATACATACCTGCACTGGAGATAGACAATATATGACTCACTGGAAACAAGTACGTGTTAAACTTCCTTCGTGCACACTGAGGAATGTCAGACCTCATCCTGGGAGTCAAACCTTAGCATCCAATTCGAGCAAGACAAGAAAGCACATACAGGACATGTTCACACACTCCCCCTTCCTGGCATGTCCCGCCCCAAAGCAGGCAGGAAGCATGTCCACAGCTGCATCCAGATCTAAAGCCCACAGAAGCCTCTGAGACCAGTGAGGGACTGCAGGAGGAGAGCTGCAGACTGACTCCATGCCCTACTACACGTGAGGGGTAGGAAGGTCAGTACAGTGCAGAGCCCCCTCCCACTTCAGCCCCATTATACTGTTTTTATGAATCTTTGGTCCCTGAACAGCTTGAAAAGGTGGAGAGTTGCCCTCTGCCTCACTTCTCAAAATAAAAGTTTTTTGGCAGGAAGTGTCTGTGTGGCAAACCAGGCTTCTGCCCCGCTGCTTTCCCCACACCATCCCACACAGTGCATCCTGATGTCCTGCTGTAGCAGAGTAAGAAGTAACCTGCTTGTTTCATTTGACTTTTTAAAAAAGAGCTGCAGAATTTTCACAAGGAAAAGTGACATTAAGAGCATCGTATTCGTAAATAAAGGCACTTGACCCAGGAAACAGTTATGTCAGTCATCTGCATGATCTTAATTCTGCTCCTTTGCCGACACACTTTAGGATCACAACTAGTAACAACCCCTTTTCCTGCAGGATTAGACGTGATCCTCCACTTGGGGTGGCAGAACTGAAAGGAAATGCTGCGTACTAGCCAGGGAAATGGGACACCTCGCTTTATGCCAGGCCAAAAGGCCTGGGGCACTGTGGTACTGATCAGAGCAATCAGCTACCTGACCTGGTCCAATGCTAAAATCTTCATGGAGCGCTTACAAACAAACAGTGGCTGTTGGAAAAGGAAAATCAGTTATCTTCTTCATGCAGCTCTAAACCCAGGCCCTATGCTCTAGTCTCAGCTTTGTTGAGGCTAAGGGACTTGCCCAAAGTCACACAGGAAATCTCTGTGGCTCAGTTCTGCATCAGACAAAGGGTGATAAAATTTCCAGACCTCTGTGGAGGAGGGTACAAGATGTTCAGGTAGCACAACACCAAAGAACTTGCTCTGTGCTAGCCTGAGCTCAGTAAGGACAAGCTGCTTCAAAGAGCAAGGCTGGGAAGAGACACCAGTCACTTCCCATGAGGCAGAGATAATAGAACAGTGACTCTTGCTAAAATTCACTCTAAGACATAGCATAAATTGTCCTCTCAGAAAAAACATAAAGGACCAACTATGCTAAACTGCATCCATTGCCCAGCAACAGTATTCCCCTTTGTCCCATTCCTGCAGCCACAAAAACCTGAAGACTTTCGGTTGCATTTCCCACCTCATAGGATCCAAATTGCTCCTGAATATGGAAGAACGGAGACATCCAACCTCTTTGCTAAGGCTCCACTGTAGATACGTGCAATTATATTTGCAATTAAGTTTGAGTCTAGTTACAGGAAACCAGAGGCACTTTCCACAGATTACAGTGATGTTATTGCCACACTTCACAGGTTTTCATAACATACACAACGTGGTGCTCTGAAACTCACTTTTCACTGACCCACTTTCCACCGAGAAGAAAGTTCATCTTTATTTATCTGGACCTTCTGCTTTTCCTTGCTCACTCACAGGAATGCTGTCTGCATGTTAATGCAAGTGGGGAGAGCCAGGGGAACCAGTGACAACACCATCCGCTTCCAATCTGGGACAAACCAGTCTCCTGCTCGCAGGGCATTTAGGCAACACATTCAGGCCCCAAGGAGAAGGAGCACCCAGCAGCCCTCAGATGACTCTTGCCAGCTGACTCACCGTCCAATGCTGACAGGCTCCTCAAACATGACAGAGTTTGGCTGCCACAGGGAAAGGAGCATTGCTCCAGGGGAGGCTCTTTGGGTTGGGAAGAGGCAAGGAACAAGACGTCTGATGACTTTCCCTGCAGTCTCTTCTCAGCCTCGTAGTGACTTTCTGTGTGGAACAAGACTTAAAATCTCAATAAACCACAGCAGTCCTGAAGGGGTCACTGGGGGCTCCAGAGCAACAGGCACAAGTGCATAGCTTCCCCAGTCCAGCCACAAGCCATCCTGCCATAAAACCCAGCTCTGCACTGGCTGCTACCTGTGACTACTGTCTCATAGCAGAAATTCCTGCCCGCGCCTATCTCAAAAAAGACAAAACCCCAAACCACATAAAGCATCTAAAGGAGGGGGAGGCCCAAATTTTGCCAGAGGAACTTGGCTCAGCGAGGACACGTGAGCCTCCCCAGTCTGCCCTGACGTCAGGCTCAGCCACAGAGGCTCTCCCAAACAGCTCACCTCATCACCACCTTGCCCATAGCCAAAGTCAGAGTGTGTGTGCCTGCTCCCAGAGGAAGATGGGAGATCATACCTTTCCCAGGAGTGCTGGCTGGACAAACCATGACAGATTCCCCAGGAAGATAAGGCAGATCACAAGAAAGCAGGCACAGTGAGTGGGGACGTCAGCAGAGACAGCAAGACACACTACCAGAATGGATCCAGCAAATGCCTTAAGGCTACAACCCTGCAGAGACACATGCCCCAGGGAGCTGCTTTTCTTAGCGGCTGCAAGGACACACTAAGCTCAGACCCCCCCTGCACACAAACATGTGCTCAAATTCTTAGAACACCCATGGTCGGACACCGGCTCCCACGTGCTCTTGGGGAACAAGTGACAAGTGTTGCTGGTCCAACAAGTGACAGCCACAAGTGTCAGCCAAGCCAGCACCAAATGCACTTCAATTCTAACCTTTCGTTTCTGTCTTAACTCCCCTGCCTAGCCCCAGATCACCAACACAGAGTGCTGCTAGGACAGTGCAACCCGTGCACTCAGCCATCCCAAACTGCAACCTACAACTGCTGCACGAAGGTCCCATGACTCGAACCCACCAGGGCCAACACTCTGGCACACAGGTCACCAACACATCTTAGATGGTCTCCTTGAGTGTCCTCAAGTTTCCACAGTGTTTATGGTCTGCCTGTAGTGAAGTTCTTTTCTACGCTAGACCCTCTAAGAACTGAATACAAAATTTTGCTTTTTTGACTGCTGAGCATCCCACAGCCTAGCTCTGGAAAGGCCACATGCCAGCTGTCTAGAGGTTAACAGAAGGATTCTCCCTTCCAGGCTTCTCATTCCTGTTGACACGGCAGTCCCTGGGCTCTTTCAGACAGGCATTGCCAGATCCGATTTGCCAAATGCAAGGAGCACATACAACGCTGTTCAAACGTCAGGACTCGCAGCTCTCCCCCTCCAGAGGAGCTCTCAGCCCAGAGCTATGCTGGACAAGGAGGGGTGGAGACATCACAACATTAATAAGGCACACAAATCCATTTCCAAACCCACCGTACCAATGTCCTTAATGAGAAAACACAAGTTTTGGGGTGAAAGAGGAGATACAACAGTCCTTTGGCCCTTCCAGCCCAGCTCCTCTCCCCTCGCCGCCATCCACAAACCCCAACACCATCAACGGGACACTCACCTTGAGGATCTTCACGACGACCCTCTCGTTGTTGGTGATGTTGATGGCCTCAAAGACCTCGCTGTACTTCCCTCGGCCGAGCTTGCGAACCAGCTGGTAATCGTCCTGATTGCTGCGGGCACCAAGAGGAGAGAGGCGGTGGGGGGGGTTGGATAACTCGCAGGGCAGCAGGTCGGGTGGGACGGGGTCCCCTCTGCCAGCCTTCCCCCGCCGCCCGCAGCCCCCCCGGGAGCTTCCCCCGCGCCAGGGGAGCGGGGGCTCAGGGAACCCTCCCCCGGGGGCTGAGGCCCTCCCGCAGGAGGGCGCGGGGCCGGGGGAAGGAGGGCGGGTCCCCGCACGGCGCTTTACCCCCAGCTCGGGACGTGCGACTCGTAGTCCCAGTACTCGCGGCTCCTCAGGCTGTTCACCTCGGCGTACACCCGCGCCCGGCTGCCGGCNGTCGCACCCTGACGAGCCGCCACAGCCGTGAAACCCGCCTGCCCCACTTCTGTTCCTACCACGGCAGCCTGGGACACTCCCTGCCTGACACCGTCGTCACCCCTCAGGCTGCGCCGCAGGCCGTGTCACCCCTGCCATGCTCGTCACCCCATCTCAGCCCCGTCACACCCCATTGTCACCTGCCACAGCCCCTTTCACAATCGTGTCACAGATCTCCCATCACCTATTGCCAGGCTCCATGTCCCTCTGCAGGGTCTCACTGAGTCCTGGGCTGGCTGAGGTGAGGCACCTCTGGAGGAGCCTTGTCCAACCCCTGCTCCAGCAGGGCCATGTCCAAATGACTTCTGAACACCTTCGAGGATGGACCCTCCACAACCTCCCTGGGCAACTGTGCCAGTGCTTGGTCATCCTCACAGTGAAAGAGTGTTTCCTGATGTTCAGAGGAACCCTCCTATGTTCCAGTGTGTGTGTGCCCATGGCCTCTGGTCCTGGCACTGGGCATCACTGGGAAGAGCCTGGCTCACTGCCTTGCACCCTCCCTCTCTCCCTCCCTCATCTTTGCGGTCCTTCATTGGGCTCTCCCCGGTACATCCCTGTCTCTCTTGTACTGAGGAGCCCAGCTTTGGACACAGGACTTTAGGGGTGACCCACCATTGCTGAGCAGAGGGGAATCATCTCCTTCCTCCACCTTCTGGCAACATTTTGCCTAAAGCAACCCAGAACACTGTTAGACTTCTTTGTGTGTTTTGTTCTGTTTGGTGCCCACCAAGGCACCACCAGGTCCTTTTCAGAAAAGCTGCTTCTCAAGAGAACTGGATCCAGTTTTGACACCTGGGATACACTGCTAGTGACTGGCCTGCAACTATAATTCATGACACTAATCCCCTCACTCTGGGCTGGTTTTCAATCCACCTCATGCCCTCATGTTCTTGAGTCCTAGGGGAACTGCCAACCCCAGATCTTTCCCAAGCCCATGCCAGCTGGGTGCAGCCAGACCTCAGCACCAGCCACCAGCCCATGAGGTGACAGAGCAGAGCCTGGGACACAGGTTGCTTGGTTTTACTCTGGGGCTGCTCCCGGCTGGCCTCCAAACAGCTCAGGCTCAGATGGAAATCAGCCTTGGCTCCAAGCTGGCTTGGCTTCATGCTGGCTGTTGAGAAGCCTTTCCAGCCCACAGTAGACAGGACCACCCCTGTCCTTCCTTTTCTATAGGTGTGCACTTTCAAGTCAAAATCAGGGTGAGGCTGGAGCTGTCAAACTGTGTAGATCTGACACTTCTTGATATTGCTATTAATGAGAAAAGTAGCACTTGGTGAACAGAGATGGTAGGCCTTAGTCTGTTCTCCCTCTCTGAAGTACCTGGGGAGATGATTTCCTTTTCCTTTGGGTGCTATGACAGGAAAATGACCCACAAGGGTCATCAATTCACAGGGCTAAAGCTGCTGTACATGCAAGGTTATGAGACTGAGGAAATCAAAGGAAAGTATCCCTGGAAAGATAAGCATATGGAGTCAACTCTGCACAGGAAAACCCAGTGAGCTTTCCGGGTCCCTGAGACTGAACAATGACAAAACCCAACAGGACTTCATAATTTTATTCTCTGAGTCTTGACTGAATGCAGTCCAGGCAAGACTTTCACAGGATCTTTGGAAAACAAGGAAGATGTGTTCACGTTGTTCACTCTCCCAGAGCTGTTTCACAGAGCGATGGTGGGAGGTGCCCTGCTACACAGCTGAGGTGTTCATCTCTCCCAGCAAATACTGCACAGGACCACTGCAAAATCCTGTGTTAAAAGGGAGATTTGCTTTCTACAGGGTGCTGCTATTTGGGAAGAGACGCTCAGGCATCGAGTTGGCAAAATTTTTTCTGATAGAAAATTTTCCCAGTGGAGGCTGCTGGGTTGTCAGCAGTTTCATCCCTGGTGATATCTTCCGTGGCGCGTTCCAGTGGGACACAGGCAGGCTATTGAATGGGCTTGCCAGGCTGATTTCTGGCAGGAAAGCTGGCCGGTGTGCTGCCAGCTCCTCCAGCTGGTGCCTCGGCTGCCTGGCTGGCTTCTGATACTGCCCAACACTTCCCACAGCAAAACCCCCTGTTTGCAGTTACAGGGAAGTTTGCCAAGCTTTACCTACTTTCGCTGAAATGCCAGTGAGCTGGTATTATTATTATTATTATTATTTTCAAATCCGGCCAGAAAGGTCCAGCTGTTTCCCAGAGCAAAGTCAGGGAAAATATTTTTTTTGTTATTAAAGACATCATCTGAAGACAAGCTCTCTGGAGCCTGGTGTTTGGCTAGGGACAAATCTGGGTCTCTTGCTGACCTCTGAAAAGCTTTGTGCGGCTGGACAGAGCTATAAACTTCTTAAAACCTGCCCCCCACATTCCTGCAGCTGCAACAACTCTGGGCTCTCCATTGATGCCACCCCTGCTCACCACCCTATCATGACTCCTCTGGGTCACTCAGCTGCCTTTCCCCATCCTACTGAAACACTTCCCATTTCAGGTTGGAGCATTACAACCATGGGTAAATGCAGATACCTGGTGTTATAATTATCTTTGTAGTCTTAATCAGCCAATGCACACAAGCGCTGCTTTGTAAATAGCTTTGAAATCATGTCCCCATGTTGAACTTTTTCACGGAGTCCCCATTTCACTTGCACACAAAGATAACCACCAGGCTATGCCACATGCATGCCATCCCCTCCTCCTTATCTCAAAACATTAGATTTCCGCCATCATGGTCGTATGTGATGAAGATCCTGCAATGAAGGATATTCATCCCTGCACCAAATGAAGCTGAGTGTGGTTCCTCCCATGGATTGGATGTGGTTATAACTCAGGGTACATTTTGAAGATGAATTTTGACATGTTCAAGCCATAAATAGGATTGGCTTTGTCAAGGCAGTGATTCTTCTGCCACGAGGCCAGCAAGAACTGCTTCCATTCCCCAAAGGACCAGCTGCTTCCTTGCCAATGCTCCTGGGAAACAGACACCTCTCACAAGAAACTGTAGCCTCCCAGCAGCCTGGCTGTAACCTTGGAAATAATGAGTTTTCAGCTCTGTGGAGGATGAAGCCAGCCTGACTCTGCATGGAGACAAAGCCTGAAACTTGCCGCCAGCTCTGCCCACAGCAAGAGGAACACGGCTCTTCTGTGAGCTCACACAAAGCCTCCCTTGTGAAGGAGGGGATCCAGCCAAACAAGCGATCTCCTTGGCTGCATGTCTCCTGGTGCTCCATATTTTTTACTATTTGTTGGATTGTTCCCACAACCAAGGAAAATTTACCAAGTAAAAGCATCTGATAAAAATCTATAGACCTCAGTAAAGCACCAACCCAGCCAAACCAGTCTGTAAAGCACAACCCTCGTAGCCTTCAGGGCATGTCCATCCAATTTACCACCTAGAAAAACAAACACTGTGTGGTACTTGCAACACCACCAGTATGGGAGCTTTGGGTAAAGCTTGTGTTACCAAAGCACAGTGAGGTGTTTCAGAGCTGCTTCCTTCCCCAAGCCCAGTTTCCTGTTGTGCAGACTCTTATGTCATTTCCTCGGCATTTTGTGCTTCTCCTGTTGTGCTTCCATATCACGCTGTGCCCCTTGCTGCTGCCCTTGGCACTAAGGTCCTGACTCCTGGTGACAGCCCTTCTGGCTGGGTGCCTGGCAGGAATGATGCACCTTGTCTTTGCTGAGGAACTCTGCAAGAAAACAACTTTTGGCCACTAGTGCCAACAAGTCTCACAGGATTACTCACAGATGGTTCAAATTTTGCCTTGGAAACAAATCTCAAGGCAAGACTTGATTTCAAGACAAAATTTGAACCACCTATGAGTAATCCTGTAAGACTTCCAGTGTTGCAATGGGTGGTATTGGTTCTGGAGGCAGCAGCTGGAGCAAAAGCCTCCATGGTGAAGAGGTTAAGTTCCAGCAGAATGAGACCACCAGCATGTTTGCCTTGGTTGAATTAATTTCAGCAGGCTTTGAGCACGCAAACCTGCCTAGCACCCAGAGATAATTGTGTTGCCATTCTCAGAGAATGTGGCCTGGGCCTGTGTGGCCAGCAGTGAATGACTCCAGGCAGGTAGAGCTGTTGCACAGGAGATCTGCTGTACAGCCTACTTACCCAATGGAATACACTTCTGGATGGGAACCTTGATTTTATCAAAGCACACATGGGTATTGTTGAGGGTGCTGCCTGCAGCAGCTGTTCCCTGGCATGACCCACAGCGCTCCAATGCATAACCTGTGGGAGCTCAACTGAGCCATTTGCCCAGAATTTCAATAGAGCAGCCTGGTGATGGAGGGAGCACCAAGCGACCCAAGAAACATTTTGTAAGTTGACTCAATACCTTTTGAGGGACACTGGAATTGCACTGCATCCTTGAAATCCCTTTCACTCCAGTCTCACATGAAGTCCCTCCTTCCCAATAAGAAGAGGACATCAAATAAAAAGAGAGAAGGTATTAAGAAAGCCAGTATAGAATAGGAAAGGTCTGAGGAGTGACTGACACCTTCCTGCCTCAGATTTTCTTATACGTGTCAATGGGCTGATGTTTCCCAGATCCTTGCAGCTCTCATACCTCTGCTTCACTTTCACTATGGACAGACAGCAAGCTTGAATTCCTTATTTTTCTCTCTGTAGCCAGATGGGAGTTTTACAGCCTCTGTAGGCTTTTCCATACTAAGAAGAAGGATGCTTTAAACCTAGAGATGTATTGCCAGCTATGTTTTGTGTGGGAAGGAAGGCAGAAAGTAAAGGGCAACAAGGTTCTGGGCAGGACAAACAGTCTCCAAGCTGAGTCCTTCTAGCAGTGGATGATGCAGTAGACCTAGAAGTAGAGCAGCACTGTTATTGGGGAGGCCAGGACCAGGCTGATGCCATACATTACTAAAGCAGCCATCAATATGCCACTTCCATAGGTAGGACAGTAGGATCTGTCAGGAAAAGCAAACAGCAGTTACTAGCAGAAGTCTGGTCAGTTGGTAATACTATTCTCTAAGGGGTGTGCATGCCCTTATCTGGAGGACAGATCCATACTGAATTGGCTTTTCTATTATAAGGATGATGACTCAATTTATTTCTACAAGGTACCCTTGCCAAAGGGCTCAGGGTTTGTGCACTTAATAAAAAAACAATTAAAAACCCCATTAATGCTAACATCTTACCAGGCTGGCGCAAAAAGGGTCTTTCCCCTCCCACAGGGCCAAGAGCTGCCAAATATACAGACATTGTGGGAATGGAGAGACTGGGGAATTATTTTTAAAGGCTAGAGGAGACTAGATGGGAAGGCTTACAGATGGCCACAGGTTTTGCCATTCAGAAATCATTGTTGTTTGACAGATCATGACACTGAGGAAATCTGTGTGACCATGTCTTCTATTGGCTCTGTACAATCACAGGGGATGTGTAGCTGAAGAAGCACAAAGGACTCAGCACTAGTGAGACTTCGCTGACTCCCCATTGGAGAGAAACTTAAGTTAAAATGAATCCAAAAAGGGAAAGAAGGCCTTGAGACTCACAGCTTCTGTCAGGTCACCAGTCTATGGCACTGTTCCCAGCAAGTGGAGCAAAACTGAGCTGGCCAGCCAGGATACTTGTCCCAAGTATGAATTTTCCAGCTTTGTTCATCTGTTTTTCTGATGGTCTCACCACTTTGGTCTAAGCAGCAAGGATCAGGAGTATACAAAGCAAAGTTTCCTTAACACTCCAGTCCCTGCCTTGCATTGGGCCATAACTGGCTTTCCCAGGTTTCTTCAGAACAATTGCTGAAAATCACAAAGGAATGTCTTTGGTAATCTGTGCTACAAATTCTTCTGTCCTAGGAGGAGAAGATGCCATGCAGACCAATGGCTCATCCATTTTATGTCTTCATCCCTGCCTACATCCAGCTATCCTGCCTCATAAATGTAAGGATATGAAAATTCCCTAAATTTTCTTGTGTGACTAATCCCTAATCCCTGTGGAACCGGGCTATTATAACACCAGCAAAGTGGTAGAATGTCCAGAGACATGAGTGACTGTTAGAGCACCTAATGATTAATGAAATTATTTGCACTGCAGAATAGGGTCGGAGTTAATGGTCTGTGACAGAAAGCTGGTCAGGGCCAAGGTGCAGTGCACAGATACTTTCATGGACATCTCTACCTGTTGGGTACTGGATCCTTTGCAGTGGCAGGCAGAGTCTGCAGCCTGTCCACATTTGCTGAATTGCTGCAGTGGCATTTTCCTCCCGAGATCCTTTCCTTTTACCTGTCCACACTCTCTTTTCCAGCGACTCTTTTCTAGGACCTGAAAAGCTAAAAATTTTCTTTAAAAGCTTAGCTAAGGATATCTCCTCTAACCATTGAAATTTATAGCTTCATGCAAAGCTTACTTTGAACCCAAACTAGCAGATTGTCAGCATGGGCGGAAGGTCAGGAACAGCAAGCACTCAAGATACTAATGCAGTGGGGACCTGGCCACTCAGCACTCCCTGTACAAGCATGCTGGAGTGCTAATCTCGTCAGTTTGTGAAGTAATTTGTGAAGATTTTTGTGAAGTTTGTGAAGAGTGTTATTTTGCAACTGTCATTCCTCTCAGTAGAACTCACATCCGTACTTAAAACCATTTGCTAGCTACCTCCCAAGCCCAAGCCTTATTCCTTTGGTCTGGATGCAGCACAAGGCACTCAGCTGAGTTTGGGGTCTACAGGCAGCTAGAGCAAATTGCACAGTCTGAGCTGCTGCACATAAACCTGGGAGCCTCCATGGCTGTGACCAGGGTGGCTGTTACTGTGACCTCCTTGGAGGAACAGGCAGGGAGAAGGAATGAAGCCAGCTGGGGCTGCCACTTGCAGTAACTGTGCCAGCCAGGGGAATGGATGCTGAGGGACACAGTAGGAGCTGGAGATTGCCAAGCTGTTGGATAACAAGAGATGAAGAGGGCTGACAACAGTGACGTGGATGGGTATGGACAGGGGGACAGGAGTGGAAGCCCCGTGGCTCTTTGCTGGAGTCCCTCCTTGGAGGCACCAGCTTGGCCTGTTTCTGTGTTACTGTGCCGAGAATGGCTTTATGGATCTAGACATCTTAGACTGCTGTGGGAAACCTGGGGTCACACTGGTGAGAAAACATGTTTTGAGTGTGTGAGAGGGTGTGTAGAGAGTCAAGTGGGGCACCTGTTGTCTCACTGGAACTGCCTCCTGCAAAGGGACTTCAATTTGAGCAATGAAATTCTCGAGTTGGGAGTGGGACTGCCAAGAGTCTCATGAATGGTCAGAACGGGAAGTTCCCTTAACACTGAAAATGTGCAACTTGCGTCTGGTTTTTGTGAGTGCTCAGTACTTACTGAATGCCATGAATGTATCTGAGGGCCTTAATTTGGCTTCTGGTTTATTGGCATTGGGAGCTTGATTTTATGAAGTACCTTTTTAAGCTTGGCAAAACTTCTTATCACCAAGAGATTGACACAAGGGTACTCCACAAAATTCTTGTGACTTTGTAGGGAGTGAGTCATCATCACAGATGCTGCCAGACCTGACCTCTTCACTGAAAAGGCTTGGTATTTACACTGCTGCCTTTTCAACACTCCTCAAGCAGTAAAACGGCAGCAATCCTGACTTGAGTACCCATTTGCTGGCTGGCACTGGGTGACTGAGTCTCTCTCATGGAGGCTTTTGGGCTAAAACACATCTTGATTTTTCACTTTTCTGATTCTGCATGTGATGATGAACAGTCTCCCCGAGGCACTGATGGAAAGAAACATATTATGGATATTTATGTGTAGATGTAAATAAGATCCAGTTTCCTGATGAAATATTAAGCAGTGGTTTGGAATCTGCCTCCTTCCTGGGTAGTTCTTGGAGATGCTCACAGCCTGGGCTTCCTGGATCTTCTTAAGATTTTGAGGTGGAGGAGCAGAGATGGTGATGTAAAATGTATTCCTTCATGGGGGATACTAACTGTAGCCCTCAGTTTCCTGCAGGGGACTCCCCTCTTCAATCCCTCCTCAGAGAAGGGCTGGGATTTAAATTTCTGGGGCTACAGTGCTGTTTCTGTAGTGCTTATTACCAACAGCACAAACCACGTGCTTACAGAAACTTTGATGCTTCTAAATTATCAGTTATTTCATTTCTGCCAGCACCCTGCTGTTCCTTTGAGATTATTCTAAAATATAAAGATTGCTCGTTAATTACTTCAAATGCCAAGGTTTAATTACAATGCCTCCAAGTTAAATTTCAAGCCAGCCAAACTTTCAGAGCTGTAAAGGAGACAGACAGACATATCCATTATCCATAGCAAGTTCACCCTTCAAAAAAGATGAAGATGGTTAATGTTACTGATTTCCCAGCACCAGTATTTCCTCTTTCTAACACAGAGCATGTTAACTGGAGTGTGCAGAAGCCAGTGTCATACTGTCTAGCTGTCTCTGCTCTACTGGATCCCAGCTGCAAAAGTGAGACTACATTCCTACCAGAAGAGGAAGAGTTAAACCAGTCCTCATTACAGAGCTCCAGAGAAAACACACGCCCATCCTATTGGATGGGCATCCTTCCCCATGGGCAAGGTATAGGTGCATTAAAAACCAAATTGCATGTGGCCAGGTTTATCACAGCACAGCTGAAACATTCCTGTGAGCAGCTGGATTCCTGGCCACCCTTAAAGCCAGAAATGCAGGCGGCATTGGCTGTTTGCTTGGAACCATGGCAATTTGAATGTTGGTGTTCCTGTAACAGTATCCCATTTAATTTACCAGATTTAGAGTTTAGGGACCATGACCTTGAACACAAGATAACAGCCGCAGAGTTGCTGTGGTAAATGACATTACTTAAAGCTGATAAATACTTTTTGGTGCTTGTCAACCATGAAAGTGTATCAGGCTTAGCTGTGGAAGCATGTCTATAGTCCTGGGTACCAAGAGAAAGCCTCTAAAACTCAGCAGCTTTAGATTTCAGCAAAATCAGGTGCTGGAAAGTGTTCCAAAGATTAGCTGCCTGCTGCAGGTATTTCCCAGGAGGAGAAAAGAAAACACCTCTCTGCAGCCTCCACACCTGACCCATGATGCACTTTCGGTGCTGCTGCTGCAATGTCAGGCTGAAGGTGTCTGAGCCTGTAATTTAAACAGCACGAATCCCAGTTTCCCTTTTAAAACTGTGGCAGTCAGGCAGAACCAGAATGGCTGGTCAGTCAGGGTGACAAACATCTGCTAGATGAAGAGGTACCAGCACACGCTGCCTTGTCACTGACTCTGCCAGGACACTGAAGTTTCATCTTCCTGACAATGCTTTCGGCAGTGAAAGAGGATGAAGCATCCAAAGAAAGTGTTTTCTGATTATACTCTGGGGGCTGTAATCGTGCAGTTATCTTAGATGATGTGTCTGTGTCAGAAACTTGCATTTAATTTATACTGTCTTAAAAATGATCAGAATTTAGAAGACTGCGATGTGTTTTCCTATTGCAATATTTACTAGTTTGCTCAGACCCCAAGGTCTGGAGACACATTTCTCCAGGGGCAAAAAAATCTAGTATTTTTCAAAACTTTTTAAATTGTTACGAATTAGACATCATCATCATCATCATAATAATAAGAATGTTAAAAATAAATCTCAGACCTGCTGAAAAAAACCCCCAAACCTACAACTTCTAAGGGTGTTTCATGGCTTTTGGAGCCCATGTAATTATTTTCTAAACTATATTGTTGTCAAAGCCATGATTTAACTCATAAAATCTTTGTTGTTGAGGGATAATAACACATCCTGGGGTTAATGGATTCTGTAACCTCCTCTGTTTCGGTTATTTTTAAGAATCAGGCACTGGCAGCCAGCTGGAGAGCACTTCATTAGCCAGCATCCCCGGAGAGCAGGCACTGCGACACTTGATACCTTTTTGGAGCAGAGGATATGGCAAGGACACAAAGCTCCTCACAGCACCTTGGAAAATGAGAGAACAGCAATGACACAGCCTTAAACGTGCTGGGCAGTGTCTCACTGACCAGGGATGCCTTGGCACAGGGTTTCCCTCATCCTGTGCCTGCTCCATCCTACTGTCACCGTGACTGGGGAGGTGGCAGGTGTGACCTGCTCCCTGCCCTGATGTAGCACCTGCTGCACGTGTAGCTGATTTTTAATTTTCCTGTAAAATAATATTACAGTATCTACATTAGATATTAATGAATTCAAATCCATTTAATTTTTTAACAAGGTTTGAAAGCGAAGGGCTGTATTCTTGACAAATATGTCACTACCTGAGAGATCAAAATCAACTTTATTAACATCAGGTCTTACATAAATTATCTATCTATCTATCTATCTATCTATCTATCTATGATCAAACACTTTCTTTAAAGATCAACATTTCTTTAAAGTATTGCAGATCCAGTTTCCCTTTTAGGTCAATACATACTCCTGTTCTCTTTGGAGCCCATGTTAGAACTTCTGTGCATTCAACATTTAGCGTTTTGTTATATTTTTTCAAGAGAATAATTAGTGACCTAGATGGCAAATATATATCTAATGGACATATAAATACATAATACATATCTATACATATACGTGCACTTAGTATTAACATGTATTAAGGGGATTTTACTGGCTAAAGTATATAATGTAATGAATTCATCTACCCCTAAAGAAGATAAAACTCTTCATTTGAAAATTAAATAAATATTTCAAAATCAAACAGACAAAAAGGGTAACCAAAATAAATGCTAAACATGTGTTACCTACTGAACCCAACTTGTTGAATTCTGTCATGCCAGCGACTCGTCAAATTACATCTGTACCAGCTTCTGGTTTGAAAACTGATTTACAGTTCCTGACACCCCCAGTCATATCACCTGGCAATCTGATTTCAAATGAAGCAGCTACACACTTTTCACAAGACGTAAAAGACACCTTCCAAGAAAGACACCAGGCTCAGTAAAATTTCCAGTCCAGAAATTGTAGCAATTCTGCAACTGAGGAAGGAGTGAAAGTGCCAATAAAAAACATTATCCAGATGAAGCGGTCTGTTCTTTACAAGAGAAACAGGCAATAAAAGTAATACATATTTCCCTCTTGGTTCAACTCCACTCCTTCAGCACAGTTTGAATATAATCTACTACATAAATGTGCCCTTTCCAGAGCAACTGTTCTTATAGAGAGATTTACCTTGGTTTGGTTTCAAGGATCCATTTGCTTTAAAATTTGACCTTAACATAAAAGACATTAATATAAATGGTTCATATATGAATAAATTCACAGACCAATAAGGACAAGGTACTAAGACTATACTGAGCAGCTATATGGGTTATGTTGTGTAATGAGCTACTTAATTTTGGAACTGAGAGCATGAGAAACTCTTAAGGAAACAAGGCTAATTGAGAGAGCTTTGGTCTCTGGTTATTTTCCTCAGCCCCCTTGTCCAGGCGTGAGCATGGGGATGCCCTGTGGTGATGGCAAATGTGTGGAATTTGTTATTTTATGAAGAAAAGCCTTCACTGAGTGAACTGGGTGACTGCAAACACATCTCCCCAGGACCTCTAGTCCATAAATCCTAGTGCATTAAAGATATTGTTACCTTCTGGGAGTGTCACCAACCTGAACCTTGGCTGCACACAGCAGCTGTAACATGTTAATTGTAATGAACTACACCAATGTTACTCCCCAAGCATGAGTGCTCTTACACAAGACTAAAGATACTACTTGTATGCTCAGTATTGTGATAGAAGCAGGGGAATACAAGAAATAAAACAAACCTGATTTTATAAATACATGGTGTCACAGAAACAGTAAATGGAAGTACGTATTTGGCCTCTGGGCTTTAAGCACAGGCTCACAGGGAATTCACAGTCATTCCCCTGACACATCTCTGGATCAGACAGGAATTGCCAGGGTGATTTTCGGAACCTTCTTTTGAGAGCTTGCCCATGCTCAGACAGTGACCTGAGCATGTCCACAGGCCACCTTCTGCCTGGCAGTTTTGTAGCCGTGGAAGTGTGACAATGAATCACAGAATTATTTGGAAGTCACTGGGCTGGACATCCTACCCAAAGCAGGGCAAACTTTGAAGTTGGCGCCAGTCTGAGCCAAGAGGTGACATTAGCTTGAGCTCAGTGCTATGCAATGCAGGATTAGCTGGAACTGGTGCGTGTCTGGAGGCCTCGGGCATGGCTGGGGCAGCGTTGTCTGCACCTCGCTGTGTTGATAAGCCTGTTATCTCCTATGGGTTCTCAATGAAAGGTTTTGCAATTTTCTGCTCCCAGGCTAAACAGGGAAAGATCTTGGCTTTGACACACACACAAAGCTGAGGGAAAACAAAGACACTTCTAACACAAGGTGTTCTGAGGCACAAGATGCTAATGCCATGACAAAATACTAATGTGGAAAATTACTTTAGCAGCC
The DNA here is from genome assembly GCA_013390025.1 of Pitta sordida. NCBI lineage: Eukaryota > Metazoa > Chordata > Aves > Passeriformes > Pittidae > Pitta > Pitta sordida. Next base: position 764,018 of record WEKX01002067.1, read on the forward strand.
ATTGATCCGGGAAGAAACAAAGTAAAAGACTCAATTAAAAGGTTAAATACTATGGAACTGCAAGGAAGCAAACAAGGAGGGAGACTGAAAACTTGCCATGAGTAATAAATATCAGTGAGTTTTTCAGCATAAACACACGCATAGGAAAATCTTCCAGTCAAGGTGACAATGCTGCTAAAATCAAACTGCAACACATGGAAGGGTGTTGCCCTTTGTAGGGCTGGGCCGGATCCTCTGCTGCACATCTCATGCAGAGTAAAGCGAGATACTGAGCTAGTGCTAAGGAAAAAGTTGGGTAAATTGCAGACAGAAAATATCCATCCTGCCCTCCTTGTAAGGCTGATAGTTCAACAAAGCAACAAAATGTAAAAACTGTTCTTTACAGCCCTCAGAAAAGTGGGCATTAAATATGTTTCTTATTATGAACTCCTTTGGAGCGTGCTGAAGTTTTGTGCTGGGGCAATGAAAATAACACACCAGGGTACAAGGCCAGGATGCACTTTGCACTCAGGTGGATGCAGTAAGAGAAACACTGCTGTCAACCAAGGTCCTCTCACACCTTGTGTGGTGCTGTCAGGGGCTGTGCATTAATGGACACAGCAGCACCTGGTTCAGCTGCGCTACCCAGAAGGGTTTGTTGGCATTATCATTCTCTGAACATGCACAGCCTGGAAGGCAGGCAGCAGCAAAGGGAACCAGATGAAACCAAGCTGGAAAAACAGAGGTGCAATGAGAATCTCATCTCCTTTGAATCCTGTCTGCACATTAGGGCACAGAAACACAAATCAATTCTCGTGTCTTGACAGCATTAGTACAAGGTAAAGTGATAAAAACATACAAGCCAAGGGTGGCAGCTGCTTTCCCAAGATTAACAAGATTTGTTCATTGAATATCTGCAGCTCTCCACAGCAAACTGCAAACGTTCAGCGCTAGTTATTTCTGTGTTCACATCTGGGTGTAAGAGCTGGAAATACCTTAAGAGTCAGGACAGATGTTTAAGGCTCTATCCCGGCCATTTATCAATTAGTCCTCCCAGTGAATAGTGTTTCATGTTGCAGTGATGGGGATAGCAGGGGAAGGAGGCTTATCCAGGGAACCTGCCACTTAAGAAGTGGACATTGTATCCCTGGGAGTGTTCAAGGCAGGTTGGAGGGGCCTGTGAGCAAGCTGGTCCTGTGGAAGTTGTCCCAGCCCATGGCAGAGGACTGGAACAAGATGAATTTCTTTCCAATCAAACCATTCCATGATTCCATGATTCTATGAAGTCAATGTTGGCAGCCCCACAGACCTTGCAGTCTGAATACCATCCTGTAAGCCTTCAAAGGTGGGCCCTAGCTATTACTGAACTTCCTTAAATAGCACAGAATTTAGCAGCCTGAAGGGTGTGCAAAGAGCACTGTGCAACAGTAAGAGATGGCAGAGCTGTGCTCAGGCCCTATACATGTTAAATAGGACAGAAAAAGTTCAGATACAGAGAAGAGCAATGAATGAATCACAAAACAAATCCCACTAAAGTCAATATGAATGTTACAGCCCATTAAATTGGTTGTTGAACCTGGGCCCAAGTCCACTTAAAATAATATAAATGACTGAGAGGGCAATCACTTACTATAAAGGTCACCAGGGCTCTGAGGTGCAGCAGCAGAAGATCCCTCACTCCTCCCGAGCAGCAGCTTTGCTCATAAATTCCTGTGTAGTGATTACAGACTCACAGAGTGGGTCAGGGCCAGCAGACTGGGGATTGTGGAGATGCTTTGCACAGGGAAAATGACATGACTGAAGTGGGCAGAATGAAAACAGGGAAGAAAATAACACACATGGTTCCCTCAGGTATGGGATAGTTCCTCCTGCACAAGTGTTTGGAGAAGGGACATGGCTGCTAAGTAGTGCTGGAATTTTCACTCCGGCGCTATAAGAGGCTGTTTCTTCCTCTCAGCCCAGACTCTGTGTGCTCCTCTCTTCCAGGCTGTGTCACCACAAGTCACTGCATGAAGCTGGCTGTGAACAGAGGGCATGTCCTGTGGCCAGTGCAGGCTGACACTGCCCAGCTCACACACAGCTGATCACAGTCTCCTTCCTTAGGATCAACAGGATGCTTGTGGTATTGCTGTACCAGAACTGCACTTTGATCCCCAAACCACCAAAGAGTTACACTGCCAGGAGACAACAGCCTGAAAAGAAGCCAGGGAAGAGCTGGAAAATAATACTCTCTGGGTAGGGGACTAAGTTCCAGACAGATTTTAAGAAATACTTTCTCCTGCAAAGTACTGGTACCTCTTCAAGGCCTTTATATTCCCCTATCAAAACTAATGAAACAACCTCTTCAAAATAGTGATTCTTACAAGAGACACTAAGCAGAGACTCCATGAAATCCAGTAGTTTTTATTTTGTTATTTTGTTTGAAGGTGTTTCAGTAACACTACCATGAAGGGCAATGAATGGAATTTGGCAGCATTTAGAAGGGAACAGAACTCATGTGCTTGCACTCCCTGACCTCCTTTGCTCTGCTATGCAAGGTGAACTCTGTGACAAACACACATCAAACCAGCTGTTCAACAACAAGCTCGTAGGACCTTACTGCTGATTTCAAATGTATTCTGTGAGAAAGGAACACTTTTTTTCCCCACAAACATAAATAAAACTGACTAGAACATCACCTCTAGCAATGATATGAGCTAGAATATGCTTAAAGAAAATAAGCTGACAGTGTTTGCTTATATTTATAAGCTTCACTGATTCATGTACATTTAGTAAAATGCATTGAAAGACAAAGTAGAGGGGAGTTAAGGTACACACAGTTTTGATTGGAAAGCCCTGAAAAGTGACTCATTATTTTGTGTCTGCTCTGATGAGAAAACACAGCTGCAGTCTCTGCTGCATATGAGCCCATATGGGCTGATGAGGTCCTGGTGCTGGCAGAGGATGAGGTTGGATGTACCTTGGTACAAATCTCATGGCTCAATACAGGGACTGTTACTGCCCAAGAAGAGTCTCTGGTCAGGTTCAAGGGCAGTGTCATTTTCTCAGCACTTCCGGGAGCCTCTGCTGTGGCTGCCCTGGAGAATATCTTGGAAAATTCAGGTGGTACTGTGGGGGCTAGCAGAAAGTAAGAATGAGTCCAGGAAGAAAGAAGGGAAATACCACATTTTTTTCTGTGTGTAAAGTCTGGTGTAAAGCCAATCTGCTCTAAGATTTCAACCTCTCTTGCTCTGGGTGCTGTATAAGTGCAAACCTTGTCATGGATTCAGTACCTGTAGCTGGGAAATAGATGGGAATCACCACATTGCTCATGTAAATATACAAATTTTAAGCAGAGTCACAGGTTTTATGAAGACCATTCCCAGCCCTGGGGCAAGTACATCGTCTTGTGATTGCCCAGAACCACGAGCAGCATGTCACTAATCCCTTCCATAAGATAACCTCATGTAAAAAGAACAGGGATTTTAAGCTTCCCTTCGGAATTAATCATGTGGCAGTAAAGAGAATGAGATGTAGATGATGCTAAGTGCAAGAGCACAGCATTGATGGGATGACACTGAATGACACGGATAGAGAAAATAATACCTACACTGTAATGACATATAGTGTTTGTGGCTTGTTGAAGTCATTGAGAACGTTCTTGATATTAAAGGGTGGGGCAGTGAAAAATTTGTTCTCTATTTTTGCATATCCTAAGTGACCAAGCACTCATCAGACTTACAGCCTTGATCTAAGGACAAGGCTGAAAGAGTCTTACAAGCCACAGTTGCACTGCATGTCAGATAAAATCCACTGCATTTGTCCCTTGGACTGCCTGGCTGCTGCTCTGTCATGGTTAGCACAGAGCCTCCTGCAAGGAGCAGGGGTGCAGCACCACAATGCCTTGTCCTAAAAAGCTGGTGTGGTGTTTGTTCAGAGAAATTTAGCAGGCAGGGAGCTCTACTCACCTAAATGAAAGAACCCATCAAAGAGAGCTTCTAAGGTAAATACTACATCCTCTTAGCAGGGCCTTATCTCTGCCCGGCTGATCAAAGAGCACAGGGTGCAGGCACTATCACCAGTCCCCTGCCAAACAGACTGGCTTGCTTGACAGCTTGCAGGCCTGTGAGACATGCATCACACGTGAAACTCGTGATGGTGAGTTTGGGGATTGCTAATGAACAGATATCTAAAGCCAGATTATCATTTAGGAACATAAACTAACACCCTGACCTTCAGAACACGAAATGGGCTACGACATTCAAGGAGTCCCAGTGAAGGGGCTTTAAAATTCATTTTATTAGCCATCAAAAAGGGATGATTCAAAAATGTACACATTTGAAAATGTTCCCAGGACCTGCATGTGCCCTGAAACACTCACTAGTCACCAACAGGTGTGATTTTATAAAAATGCTTTCCACTTGAATTTTTTAAAACTCTGGCTCTATTGCCTAGTGAAAGACACACATACATAAAACACATCAGGCAGGAGGGGGTGGCAGAATTTCTTATACCCGAAGTGCTGTCAAATATACAACATTAGGCTTGAAGATGGCAATCTTAGGTCACTATTAAAAATAGTAATTTACGACAAGGGTTTGATCTTGAAGAAATAATGTCACATCTAGGAGATTATGAAAGGGATAGTTATTCCTTTGGTGGAAGAAGAATCTACCCACTTGCTGGCCTATCTCATCAACGTTAGGTATGATTTATTGTAAAAATTCTACTCTGCTGACAGAGAAGAGGCAACTGCTGGAAAAGGATGAATAGTTAGTTACCTTTCACTTTCAGGTTCACTGGGTATGTGATCTGCTCTGACTGCCCTCTTTCATCCTTCCTGAGGCTGTGGCTGGAATGTTCTGCTGTGAACAAAATGCATAAAAGGGATCAAATGAATCCGAGGCCAAAACGTAACCAGAAACAGCTGATCGTGCATCAATCAACTTCTCATGATGTCAAGATGATGGTATCAGCATGGATATTCCACCCCCTTCTGGTTTTGCTTTTATCCTCCGGGAGTCTCCAGCAAACTGGGGCAGGGATCCCTGCCCTCTATCCTTTGGGATTCACTGGACCTGTTCACCACACCAGACCCAGCAAACCTACTGTCTTTAACTGGTCTGCCTTCTTATCCCAACCCTGCTGCCCTGTTGTGCAAATGGAGCACAGAGGAACTGCCAGGCCATTGCAAAAATTCTTATTTGTGCTGCTTTGTGTTTTGGCCTTTGACTAGGAGCTCCTCCACAGCACCACTTCCTCTTGTCTGTAAGGTTCTGTGATTCTGCTTCAGGTGTGAGTTGGGCACTTTGGTACCTCTTTGGCTTCTGGTGTAAGTGACTTCTTCAACACCACACACAGACAACAGGGGAAGCCTGGATCTGACACTGTCATTCTTGGGCTAATTTAAAAGGAGACAACGTCATGAAAAAGCTCAACTTTGAGATGATGTGCCTCACAAAATACTGCCAGTATAACCTGAGGACATTGTGTGCTACATTAAAAAAGACTCGTATATTCAAAGAAGATGAGAGTAGAGAGGTTAAAAAGCAGAATAAATAAGACTTTGACTAAAAAGAAGCATTCAGTGTAGTATTCAAAAAACCCTCAGCATAAGCTTACCACTGCTTTCAAATTTGTCAAAGGCACTGAAATAAATTTAGCCATTTTTCCCAATGAAGGCTACACCTACATGGCAAAAAAGGCTTGTTTTACACTGAATTAGTTACCAGCTTGAATCAGTTACATTGTGCATCCACTTTACTTTTATGATCCCATGTCTGTCTTCTGCACAGGCTTTGCTTCACTAAGTCCGCAAGACAGAGATGCAAAGGAACTTACTCTGACTCATCAGATCAGATGAGTGCCATTAGTTCCAAGTCAAAGAATGAATCAAAATGCCTTTTCCAAGCAGAAGAGCTCTGTTATAAAGAACAGTGAGAACAAACATAGCTCAGGAGAAAACCAAACTTGAAGACTGGCCAGGAATATTATTAAGTTAGTAAGAAAAGACAACAGAGAGGTTTGAGGGAGAGAGGAGAAGGAATTTATGCATTAACTTCCTTACCACTGTGGGGTTTGCCCATTTGTAGGCACTTGGACCACGGTCTACGGTCCTTTTCCCCTCAAAAATCTATGATAAAACCTCCCTTGGGTCTGGTCCTGCATGGCAATTTATACCTTGAAATGTACAGGTCAATTAATTCTTCCATTCTTGATGAGGCAGGAGATGGCTCAAAGATTCTCTATGAAAACTGAAAAAAGAAAGATTTGGCTTTACCAAGTCACCAAGTACATCCTTGGCAGAGCTGGGAAGGGTTCAGAAAACTGTAGAGTGCAGAAATCCCAGTTCTGAGCTCAGCCAATGCATAGACAAACCACAATTTTTAATGTCTGCTGCTGGTCACACTGACAGGAGGGTTCTGGGACTGTAGGAATCTGTGTCCTGACAGTTCCTCTGACAGGTTCTGTGCTCCCCTCCTATGCCATTGATTCACCTGGTAGTAGAACAGTTTGAGAGCAATGATGAGAAACTCAAAAAGGGTCAGCAGCCCTCCAACGAAGAGAAAGGAGAGAGAAACAACTGAAGTGAAGCAGGAGCTCACACACAAAGTGACTGCAGCTTCCCAAGTGCAGATAATGCAAGAAACTCCCCTCTGTTTGCTAATCCAACTGCAGCTATCTCTGTTCATACAGTCTGACAGATGCATCCAAAATAGACATCTAAAAACCATTCTCTTGTCTAAAATGAGGAACAGTGAAATTCAGTTGTGCAGGTATAATTTTATTTTCTACGTACTTGGAACTAAAGTCAGCCCAGCTGCATTGTCAACACAAATACAGCATCTGCCATGAGGGGCCTCCTCATGGGAGCAGCCATCCTCATCCCACTTGGAATTTGTTCAGCAGTGAGATACAGGGACCCTAATGAGAAACATGCTCTGCACTGGAAAGGACAACCAGGACGTGCTGTCAGTGAGGACATCAGTAACACCACCAAAGCAATCCTCTGGCAACACGTGAGCCCAGAGGTGCCAGAAGAGCTGTCATCTGCCACAGTATTTAGAGTAGGGAGTAACTGTGACAGGGTTTGTTTGTATTTTTAGTAGCAGCCAGTATAGGTAGTTAAAACCATAGAACACAACAGAAAAATCCCCAGTCCTCTCTAATACTTCTCTCTCTTCCCAGGTGTCACTGTACCATTTAGATGGTGCCATTAAATCTCAGTTTGCCTACAGCAACCCCTATGCAACAGCCCATATGAAAACAGGGTTACTATCATTTATTATTCCACTTGACTGAATGTCAGCCACGGGCCTGTTGTTCCCACCTCCCCATGTGGGCACACATACACACACAGAAGCTACAACATGTTCTGAGTCTATTCTAAAGGACCCCACTCCAGATACAGAAACACAGAGGGCATGAGTAGCACAGACCACAGGAAAAACTCATCTCATTTGCTGAAACCTTCTGAGGTTCCCAGTGATTTAGTTGTTTCAGCAGATGGAGCCATTGCTGTATACACCATGGATTGAAAACTAGGCCAGTTCAGCCTGTTCAAAGGGATAAAACCTTCTCCCTGCTATGAGGACATTTTCAAAAGAATCCTGGGCTGTATCCAGGCAAGTGCGTGTCACTCAGGCAACTCCATTCTCCTTTAACAAATGCATTGGCTTGCCCTCAATGTCCTGGGACTGATTTTTAGACCTACTGGATCATTGTAATTATACATTAATATCACAATCAAAGCTTATAGTTTTAGCAAGTCCCCAGATCGAGCCCAATCAGTAATTCTGGTATACAAAACTTAGCTTTTGCCATGTTAACTGCCCATTTCCCCTTACAGGTGCCAAAATTTGCTTTTTCAAAAGCTGGATGTCTCTACCATAGAAATGGCATTTAGCTGCAATTGCTCGTGTGTGGTGTTACAGGATACCCCTGGGTGATGGGGTGAGGCTTTCAGGATATTTACGCACACACATATTGAGGAAAGCAATACCAATAGGAATATAACAATTGAAGTTTCCAGAAATGCATTCACTTATGCGTATGACCCTTAAAGGTTGTAAGAAGATAACCATGATCGTAAACTTGGGCGTGAAACAGCGAGCAATTCATGGTACAATTAGAATTTGAGATAAATGGATTAATAATCTCCTGCTCAAGAATCCAATTAAGAAGAAGTTGTATTCATCAAAGGCTGCTGTTGACATTATACATTACTGAAGGGGAATGGGATTTAATATCTCCTCGGTATGCAGACTCATTACCATTTTCCCTGATGGAGTCTACACAGATAAACAAAGGGCAGAGATTATAACACTCAATATAGAAAGACAAAATGCCTGCCAGAATTGATCCCAGCTTTGCATGATGTGCAAGACCCACTCATAAGCTACACAAGAAGTAACTTAGCAAGTCTTCCCCATATACTTTCAAATACTTTGAATTTTCAGAGTTAAAGATAGTACAGCAGCTCTGCTACAGTGACAACCACATCAGCTCTGGGACATGTTGCCATTGTACTGCTGTGCTGATGGTAAAGCAGGGTAACACTGCTAGCCCCAAACAAATTTCTCATCAGGAGATATGGCTTTCACTCTACAGACCATCACAGCAGGGAACGTTACACTGAAAGCAATTTAAGAGGCTGCAATGCCAAACCTGCTCTTTCACCCCCACAAGCCTATAAAGGGCAGGAATAGTTTGTTATTATGTCACCCAGGGACAGCTTGGCACTATGAGTAACCCAGCAGAAATCAGGGGAATTTTGTGAAATCAAGAGCTCACAGAAGGGCTGGACAGAACCCAAAGTCAGGCATCCAAGGAATTTCTGCCATGCATTTCCACTGAAAGCTGGAGGTCTAGTTCCTAATCTATTGTTCAGTCCCAGACTCCAGATCAAAGACTTCGCGTTGCACTAACTCCTGTGGTAGTTTTGGATTGAAACAGCTATTGAAATTGAGGTCACAAACCCTTTCTTATTTGGGAATAATTCTAAATTTAGACCCTAATCTTCAAATGAATATGAAGCTGATCTACCTCACAGCATTACTAATGTTCTTTACAAATATATTATGTCTTAAAGGCATTTTGTTTCCCTCAGTGTATGTGTGGCAAAGAATTGGATTAAAAGGATGGATTCTGGTACAAATACTCATCATTATACAGAGCAAGCACAGTAAATAAATAATTAGTTCGCTCACCTTCTTCAAATACCTTTCTATAAAAACTGCATAAGCAAAAGAGAAGCTGAAAAAAAAGGATACAATAAAACATGGAGAAACTGTAAGATATACAGATAACTGTATTTGCGGGTGTGAAGACGTGGTTGGTAAGTGTGCTCAGGGGTTGGGCTGGGCCGAACTTAGTGGCAGCAATGGCAAACTAAAACTTCTTTGGAGATCATCAATAAGGCAGCTGCAAGTCAGAAGTTGCATTTATGGAGCTGAACCTTTTGAGCTCATGGGCTCAGCAAGGGTTACCTAGAACTGACACAGTGAAATGTTGAGGCTGCAAATAGGACAAAGCATGTTCCCAGCCAGCTGCTCAGCCATTCTCCTGGGGATGTCAGACCTCCCTTGTGAGGAACCTTCTGAGGATGAGGTACCTCGCAAAGGCATCAGATGAAAAAGCTGGGCGGAGGCTCTGTATGAAGCTGCAGTTTTAAACTGCTGCTTTTAAAACTGTGTAGTCCAGGCGTGGCTCTTCAAACCTTTTTGTACCAACTTGCTGAATTAGGGAATGGAATCAGTGCCAATCTCTGACATCTCAGGAGGTTTGGGTGAGACATTAACTCTGAAAACTAAATGCGAATTTAAATTCAATGTTTTTAAGGGTGTCACTCCAATCAGCTTTGCAGAAATAGCCAACTGTTTTGGTGTGGGCGGTCAGAGCGAATTGGGATGATGCCATTACTTCCACAGATAATTATTTGGAAGGAAATTGGATGCAAGGGAAAATATAAAAGTAGGGGGAAATGTAAAAGCAGAGCAGAGCACTGCGCAGGCTGCTGGGAAGAAAGTTAACTCCAACTCAGACAGATCTAGTACAGTGCTCTGTCACAAAATTATTCTTAATCTTTAAAGACAAAGTGGGTGTGAATGCAAAGGATGTTATAAACAACCTGCTGCAATTTTCAGCAATTTGCATAAGACCTTTATCTTCAAGGTCTGACTCATGCATTTCACTGTCTCAGAGCTGAGCCTTGGTCTGTGGAACGAGCTCATTAAGAACCACAAACCCTATCGTGTTTCACCTGAAGTAAAAACCAACTCTCGTCCCGTGTGACATCTCTACCAGAAAGCCCTGGAATTGTGAGCAGTTAGAAATGAAGCACAGAAGCAACTGTACGGCTTACAAGTCTCAGAAAGGACATAATGGGAAGGCGAAAATGTACGTAACACAACTCGTGGATGGAAACCTTTAATGAAAAGAGGAGAAAATCAAAGCATTTGCACTTAAGCATCAATCAAAGACGTTTTCAATGTCTTTAAGGACTGCTCATTGTAACACTGAAAGATGTTATCAACAAAACAAAAAAATCACCCTTGGTCAATGGATATACCTAACTGCACTTTCTGTAGTGGATTAACATCTATTTATACCATAAATTCTGTGAGGAAATAGGTTTTGAACTCTATATTTTGGAAAAAAAGATCTAAACCCATCAGTCATCTTAATGAGATTATGCTGGGTATCACGTAATGTGATTTTCTGTTATTTTACCAGCTCTGCTTGTAAATACAGGATTGTAAGAAAAAAGAGAAAATCAAAAGATATGCAGCTTCCCCTAGAAGAGGTTAAAACCCTGTCAAAAGTCCTCATCTGGGTTTGTGTGATAAAGCCTGCCACTGGGTGCAAGCCACGAAGTCCAGAGAAAATGCATCCACTTTTAAAGCATTTCATGGTGTTTTGTCACTTTTGAATATAAAATTCCTGGATATTTAGCTGATGGCACTTGCACCCTGCTGGCTTAGTGGCAATGAGATACATTGCTGGGCATATACAGGGGCGTTCCGTGAAAACCAAGATAAACTTTATAAGATCACAGAGCAGTCCATGCCTGACAGAACAAAGCTGTCAGATCTGAGGATACACTGAGACAGGATGTTCTCAGAACTACAGAGCCACTCAGCTGTCAGACCATACAAGCTGCCTGTCTTGTCTCTTCTTCACATTCCCACACACCGTGAATCACTGGATTCCTACCAGATAGGATGCTCAACATGAACTGCATCATCCCCTTAATCCCTGGACTCCAGTGTTTAATATCTCAAACTCTCCCCACCCGCTTCCCAAGCTCCCACCACCTGGGATCACTTGACTGGTCTGGCAAATGATAACGGGTAGAGGGGAAGCTGCAGGACCCCACAGGCATCCTTTTGTAGCCGGATGTTCTGCCTAAGTGGGGGTGAAACAGCTTAAAATTCACCCTGTGTACAAAAGTGATCAGTGCTGGGAGGGGCTTCGGCTGCTTTTGGTGTTGAAGAATCCCTGATTGATCAATCCCAAAGTTAAACATCACAGGGTGTTTAACTGATTCTGTCAGGAGCAATGTTTCCTGACTGGCACCTGTGAGGATGTGGCAGACAAAGTCGCTGATAAAGGAATCAACAAGTGATAGTGCTGATAACTTATCTAGAGCTGCTGAGCTGACAGAGCCTGGAGACATCTGACTGACAGTCCATCCCTTTAACATATAGTATATTATACTTTAACAGCCCAGTCCCACGTTTTAACAGGAGGGTCTTCTCACACCCCCCTTCTCAGAGTGTGTGTGGAGATTACTCCCTGGGGTGGGGCACCCCTCAAAGTCACTCCTCGAGGCTGAGCAAAAGAGCTTTGCCTGCATTCATTGGTACGGGTGAGTAACATCAATCTCTACTTAATAATTATTTTGCTAGCTTTGCTATAATTGCTTCGATAATGCTGCAGTAAATAGTGCACTGTACTAGTAGTTATAGCCACCTACACTGTGTAGTCAATAATTCCGATTAAGACATTTCAGTCTAATCATTATAAATTCAAATAAATAACTTAATTCATATCACAGAATCACAGAATTACAGAAAATTATGAGTTGGAAGGGACCCACAAGGATCATCTAGTCCAACTCACCATCTAATACCCGTACAGTGACCAAGAGCGTAATACCAACCTAGATGCCTCACAGTCTAGCAGGGCGCTCCGAGCAGGAAGGGGCCCAGGGTCATCCAGCCCTACACCCCCCAGCTAGACCATATAAATATATGTATTTGGTTTACCACCCTTAATCCTGTGGGACCAAGTCATATTAAGGCTCAATTATACCTATATAATCCTTTAGACATAAACCACTGATCAAGTCTTCTTTTTGACACTATGCTGCAGTGTACTCCAGCAAGGTGCTTTTAGATTTCCCTTCCTGTATGTGATCAGAGAGGAAAGAGTTTGGATCTTTTCCCATTCTAGTGTGCCTCAAAAAACATGAGGCAGCCTGACCACATATCCACAGTCCAGAAATGAAAAGCAGCAGCCAAGAGGCAATCAGATTTAAGGTATTCAGAGATTCTGTTGGCCAAAAGGAGCATTCACACTCGACAAATCCCTGGAATATCAGCATTCTGCTCATCTAGTGCTGATGGATGAAGGGCTGAAGTAATGCTCGTAATGCTGAAACCATGGTTCAAAGAGCACAAGGCAGCTGAAACATGAAAATGCAGATCACTGAATCCTCTCCAGTTTGTGATTCTGGGTCAGTGGATAGAAAATGTGGCAGATAAGGAGGGAGGGCTGGGGGAGGAAAAAAAAAAGGCAGATAAAAGAAATCTGAATGAAGGCAGTGAAGTATTGTGACATTGTGCTAACTGTGTGATTACATGTATGTATGTGAGTTGATACAAACCTACTCTCCCTACAATTCAGAATTCAAGCTCTTATTCCAGATCTTGAAAGCCAGACAATGCTGTCTGGTTTTTATTTCAGTAATTCACGTAATAAAACTCTCTGGAGTAATGTGAGACTCCAGAGTACAGTTTGATCCTAGAATGAAGAAAAGGAGTATCCGGATATAAAGGGAAAAGCATGAAAAATATCTGCAGTCAGATTTACAATTGCTTATTTGAGTCTGAAGGAATAAGAATAAGCTTTTCTTTACAGGGATAAAATGTGCAGATTTTAGTTTGCTTTTACGGGAAATATCCTGGATAGCTCAAACTCCCCCTCCCATCTTATTTAGAAAATGAAGCTCATATAGCAACCCACCCCTGTCTCTTTCTTTCAAACAGGTCATCAGTTTCTAGTTTTATGTAATTTCAAAAAAACTCCTCCTTTCTTCTGAGCACAAAGACTGATTCATTAGATGTTTTTGTTTCTGGGCATTGAGCAGCCTTTAGCTGAATAGAGTTAGAGTTCACGAAACTTAATTGGAAGAGCATAATTTCCAACATCTCCCTAGGATATTTACTATGAATGGTGAGACAGAAGAAAAAGAAGTTGCTGATTTTTAATATTTTATGCCATTGGAAGGACTCATTTTCCTCAGCAGCTTGAGTATTTTACAGGTAGGAAAGGGTCTCCCTCTCAAGAATGAACACAGTATTATACTTTCATCCTCATCATGTGAGTGGATGTGAAAGAAACTAAAACACGTAAGTTTTCTATTCACAGTCACCATGAGACAGCAAAAGTTTGAGAAATCTCACCACTCTAGAATTTCCTGTAGATACACAATCCTGCACAGAAAGGAGCGATTTCCCTAATTTCCTGCTGAAGGCAGTTACCACAATTACCATTTCCCCACGCATCTAAACAAAACCAGTAATAAATTGTCATCTAGAGGACTCCAAATGCAAGAAACACCATAAGTTTTGGCAGCATTCCCAACAAAACCACGAAAGGTTTTAGCAACATGGCAAGCATGGCAACAAGAAATGTTCAAATGCCTGCTGCTGATTTAACTGTGACTTGCCACTTTTCAGAGGAAGTGAACTATGGTTAAAAATGCCTTGTAAATTGCTGAATCTATTCCTGCATAATCAGAGGGGAGGACAGCTGTGAAAAAATACTGGAATTCTAGAAAGGCTTGTTTTGTCAAAAAAATGGTTTGTAATAGCAGCTACATCATTTGGTTTATCTTATTACTTCAATTCTCCCTTTTAGAAAGTGCTTAAAAGATTTTGAAATTCATTGTACAAGCTGGCCAGAGTTCCAGCTGCCATCACTGCCTTCCAGCGGAGAGACCCTTGGCTGGAACCTGGAAGCCAGAAGACCCTTCCCACAGGATGTTTGGTTACCCTAAATCCCTTTGTTTCTTCAGTGGCTCTTCTCGCATCTGCAAAATATGACACGATCTTCCCCCTTCGTCCACATGGAAAGGAATGAAACTTTAAGATGTAAATATTAATGTGAGATGTGTATCATTAACTCTGTTGCTGAACCTCTCTCGTTTCCTGATGAACTGAACGGGAAAGTTATCTCCTTGGCTTAGCTACTGACTTGTGGTGTTACCTCTTTTCCTTCAAAAAATAGAGTTTTACTGAGATGTAGAATCTGTCTCTTGGAGAGCAGTATTTATTCGTATGACTTAGCACTTAACTCCCTCGGGATAATCCTCCTGAGGCCAAATGGTTTACTTGATTTATACACCGGTATTTGCACAAGAAAGGGTTTGCAGAGGCTTGTAGCAGACACAAGATGGCTTACAAATAAGAACTCCCACTGCCACAGGCAAGTGAACTGATTAGGAAATGCAAATTTGTTGAGCCTGTGTTCCAGGAGGGAAAGGAACAGCTAAGCAGCATCAGGAAGGGCCGGGGATAGTGGTGAAGGAAGTGTGCTAGAGCGTGTTGCCCTCCATCAGCTCTGCTCTCAGAAATGTGAACACCCCTCAGTCTACTTGTGCACTCAGGATCCTTCACCCGGATTAGGCAGTGAGTTTCTGGCTCTGCTGCAGTCAGTTGTCTCATTTAGGGATGTTAAGACAGTAAAAAAGCCTGCCACCGTTTCTGATTGCTCGGTAACAAACGCAAATAAGAAAAGCAAATCACGTATAATCATCTCCACCTTAGAGGGGACAAAAGCTCAAGATCAGCCTCAGTGTGTGCAGTCGTGTAGTCCAACATGTAGTGACTGATGATTCCTCATTTACTTGGACCTTAAAAGAGTAAGGGGAGGTCACAGGGAGTGGTAATTCCTTCTCCCATCAACATCCTGCAGCTCTTTCGGTTGACTTATTTCACATATTTCATGTTATTCAGATTACCCAAGGTAGCAGTGTCAGCTGCCTCTGATAACCTCAAATGCACATGCTGACGTGACACAGCTCAGCACCTGTGCAATACACAGACATCAGCCTCCTCTGATCAAAGTCCCTAGAAGAAGCAGGTAACATAATTTTGCTTCCCCAGATTTATCTAATATTAAATTGGCTGAATTTTGTGGTATTTAAGATTTAAGAAGTATATAGATGAGATGTAGCAGCTCTCCCTTGATTCAAAGATTTTACTCACTCCTATACCTTGCAAATTTCTGTACCTTGAAGTAATTTGGTTTTTATTCATCACAGCTCAAACTTACTTCTGTAACACTTTACTCTGTCGTTTCTCAGTTTTTGGCACATACCTCCACCTCTGCCTTTTTTGCTCTGCCACTTCCTTCTCTTCTTACACACTTTGATCTTTTTTTTAATTATTCTGATTATTGAGGGATTGTTATTCTTTGTAAAGCTGCAGGGTCTGATTCCCTTCTCAGATGACTTCCGCTAGTGCAGCTCCATGGGATGTAAAGGGTTTTCACTTTGCACAGATTCAGGTGGAGAGTGAAGGCTCTGGTTTACAAATCCCCAAGTACCAGCAGGCTCAGTTATAACAGAGAACATTTCTTTTCTTTCAGAAAAGTCTGAAAACATATCTGTGAAAACATAATATGATTTAGGATGCTGGGCTTGCTATGTGTATTTTTGTACCAAGATTCACACACAAGTATTCAAGAATTAGAACCTGCTTGGTACCTTTCTTGTGATGAGGAGGCAAACATACTGCAAACAGGGGTGACATAATTTTGTCTACCAAACTCATTAGTCTTTAAAATTCTCACAAAAGAACAATTCTTCCAATCATTTCGCAGTGAGTGTAAACATCTTTCCCTTTGTGTTCTTTCCACTTTATCCAGTACCTCAGGCTTTCCACAGCTCTGCTTATGTTTGTATCACACAGTACAGGCTGATGCATCTTGGGACACAGAGAAATGGCAGTTTTCTTTCTTCTTTTTCCAGTTATCTTAGTTCTGCACCCTGGAAAAAGCATATTCCATTTGCATAGATCTCCTCACTCACAGTGCACAGTTTCATATTTAGCATAGAGATTTGTTTCCTAAACCTCGTTAAGCAGGGAATATTTTTACTAATCCAATTCAGTGAATTATAATTTTATCAGAACTGTCCTTTAGAAGGAGCTTTTGGAAATTGCCCTGCAACTCATCTGGAGAATGTACACAGATAGAAGGATTTATCTTCCAAACGGAAAGACTCAATCTCTCATTAAAAAAAAGCCACAAATCCAACATAGAACAATAGTGTTGTTAGCTTTCATATAGTATCTGTTTTCTGTACTGTAGATAAAAATTCAGCATCTTACAAGAAACAACCATTACATTAAATCTCTCATGAGCAGAATACATTGCCCTTGCTGCTGGAGTCAGCATTTAATGGACCTGACCTATGGGAAAAGGGGACACGGGAATCAAGAGTGTGGGGGTATCACACTGACAGACATGTGTACCTTTCTTCTGCTCCTGAGCCTCTGTTAAGGAAAATTTCCTCTGCAACTATTGAGGAGCTGCTCTGGGAATCCCACTCGCACCACTCCAGACTATCCCTGCTGGGCTCCAGTGACCCCATGGGTGCCCTGCTTGGCTCCCTGCACACCCCACCCTCACACAGACAGGCCAGTTCCCTGCACCCTGGGTTTCCCACACATCTGGTTCCTTTAAGCAATTTAACCGTAGGGCAGTGACATGAGAATGGCTCGAGCTGCTGTCTCTGGGGCAGGACCTCAAACAAAGGCATCCCCAGGCTTGTGTCCCCTTACAGTCCGTGCCCTGTTCCAAAGGTGACGCTTCATCCGGGATCCTCTCGCTGGGAGTCTCTGGGTGACTGGCTGGCCATCCCCCAGGTCATGGCTCCAAGTCACTCCCCTCACCCTGGGCACAGCCTGCTCCCATGGCAGCTGCACACTGAGCCACTGGCACCGGGGGTATTCCACATCTCCCTTGGTGATACTTGTCTAACAAATTCCAGGCATTTTGACTTCTGCAAATCCAGCACGCCATGGTTCACAAAAACCTCAGCATTTCTTTGTTGGCTGGATTTTTGTAGCACGTTACTGCCACAGTTCCAAAGGACACAGAACTGACAGAAGCACATCATCCTGAGGTCTCAGTCTACACTGACTGTGCTCTGTTTTTCTTAGTATGAAATAAAATAACACAGGACTTAATAAACTGGTTCAATGTTTATTATGTTGCATGCGTTTGACTTTGATAAAGATATTAAAGTATCAGTGTGCTAATTACAGATGACAAAACAATAACAAATCACAGTGGATCCAGCCTGAGCAAACAGCAGCAGGAAGAATGCTGAGGTCATAAGAATTAAAAGATAATTAAAGATGCATTGGCTTATGCCTTAGTCATGGACTGAAAATGTCATTAAAGAAACCATCAAACCTCCTATAAATAACTCTGATTATTTTTCAACTCTGCTCAATTGTTTCTTTTCCTTCCTCAGCAGAACAAACACTGAAATATTTACTAGATTATTTAAATGTTATTTTATGGACCACTGTCTATAGAAAAAGTAATGTTTTCAGACTATATATCTTAAGGGATAGCAAGAAAACTTAAATATGATGGAAAATGAACTCATTTTGAAGCAACAAAACAACGAGCAAAGAAAATAGGCATTACATTCAGGTTCTAATATGAAGTAAAATTCAGGAAAAAAAATGGAGGATAACCACTGTTTTTTATCCTTTTACAAGCAAATTCAGAATTTATCACAGGGTATTTGATTCTGTCATCAAAACATGACTTTATTATTCATTTTACAGCACTGAAAATAAATTACTTTGGGATGTAGGCTCTCCTTGAAATCCGAGTTATACACAGCTCATTAGTGCTGCCTTCTGATTGCTCAGCACAGCCACATCCATCAGCATGACCGTGTGCCCTGCAAGGTGACCCGTGTCCTTAGTCACCAAGGGGAAACACGGACACAACCAGCCCCTTGGGGGGCATCCCCTTGGCTTTCCAAGGACTGGCTGGTGGGTTCGGAGGAGTGTGTTTAAGCTGCAGGGAGCAGATGTTCTGAGGTGCCCGTGCTGCTGGGGGACAGGGATTTGGGAGCCACGGCTGTGCCCTGAGCATGGTGCCCAGCCTGCCCTGCTGCCAGCTCAGCCTGGTGCCTGTTGGCAGACACAAGCAGGGATTCCGGGAATGGTTTACGTTGGAAGGGACCTTAAAGCCCATCCTTTTCCAAACCCCTGCCATAGGCAGGGACAGCTTCTACTAAGCCATGTTTAACAGAGCTCCATCCAATCTGGCCTCGAACATTTCCATTGCTGATCCCAGCGCTGCTCCAGTCCGGGTTTTCCCCCATTCCCGATCCTGGCCCTGGTTCAGTCCGGATCAAGGGTCGGGACTCGACCACCCTCGTGGGTCCCTTATAACTCAGCATCTTCTGTGATTTCCCCCGTTTCCAATCCAATCCCTAATCCAGTCTTGGTTTCCCTCCATTGTGCAATCTAGTTTGGATTTTCCCCTGGTGTGGACTCCAGCCCTGATCCAGACCAGGTTTCCCCCATTGCAAATCCCAGCCCAGATCCACTTGAGATTCCCCCATTCCCGCTCCCATCGTTCTCCAGTCCGAGTTTCCCCAATTCCACTCCGGGTTTCCCCAATTCCAGTCCAGGTTTCCCCAATTCCAGTCCGGGTTTCCCCAATTCCACTCCGGGTTTCCCCAATTCCACTCCGGGTTTCCCCAATTCCACTCCGGGTTTTCCCCATTCCCGGCTCCCGGGCCGGCGCAGGCGCAGTGCGGGCGGTGGGCGGTGCCGGGGCGGATGCGCGGGAGCCGCGCTTGTCCCGCTGTCGCGACATGTCGCAGGCGTATTTCCCGGTGGGCCCCGGGCTGGGGATGGAGGAGAACTTCCTGTCGCTGGACGATATCCTGATGTCGCAGGAGAAGCTGCCGGGCCGCGCCGAGAGCGCTCTGCCGCGCCTGGCGCTGGGACAGGGGGGCACCGGCAGCGCTGAGTCCGTGCCGGAGGTACCGGGGGACAGCGAGCGACACCCCGAGGGGGTGGTTTGGGGGGTTATTTTATTTTATTTTATTTTATTTTATTTTATTTTATTTTATTTTATTTTATTTTATTTTCTCCCGGTGTTTAATAACTTGACGATTACTAGATTATGGAGCATCAATAAATAACCCACTTTGCAGTGGTGCAGTAATAAGGGCTCTAAAGCCCGTCTGGTTTATGCCACACTGAAAACATAATTTGGGGGTTTTTTTTTGTAATGCCGCGTCTTCATTAGTGGAGTTCGTTGTGTGCCCTTGCGGCTACTTAATGTGTGTTTTCGTGGGAACGACAACTTCTGTTTTCTCTTGTTCCTCCAGGGATCGAAGCTGGAAATCCCACTGTGGCTGGCCAAGGGGCTCCACGACAGCAAGAGGAGAATCATTTCTGTGGAACTGCCCAAGATCTACAAGGAAGCCTGGAGGACAGTGTTCAGTGCTGATGCCAATGTGGTTGATCTCCATAAAATGGGGCCCTACTACTATGGATTTGGCTCGCAGCTCCTGAATTTTGACAATCCAGAGAATCCTGAGATAGCTCAGAGTATCCTGCAGGCAAGTATCTGAACTGAGTCTTGAAATTTGGCTTTGCACGTTTCTGTCGTCCTGTTGCTCCCAGCTGCTCAGCAGTCTTTAGGAAAAATACCGTATTTTAATCCAAAGGCAGCTGCACAGGCTGGGAGCCTCAAGTATGCATCCAGCAGTGTAATTTTACCTTGGAGTTTCCACACTTTAAATATGGTATTTCATGAAGTCCTGTAAAACAGGAATAGAGGAGATGTAAGAGCATTTCATTGTGCCTGTGCTGAAAGGCAGAGTTAATCCACCTTCTACTGTTTCAACTTTTCTACCCTGATTTTAAACTTCTGTAACGATGAGCCCTCACACTGCTCTGGGCAATCTGTTTCAGTGCTTTTCCCCTAATTGTACAAGGTTTGAACAGCCTAATTGTAGAAGGTTTGCTCTGATGTCTAAACCAAAGCTCCTTCACAGTAGTACAAGCTTTGTTCTGTTTGATTTGTACAAAGGAAATGCTGAGGGCATATTCTCTTCCTTCCTGCTGCAGTCCCACTTCATTTGATATCTCTCTGTGGGTCATGTTTTCTAATCTCTGATTGTCCTTATTTCTGGTATCTTTCCAGTAGATGTGCATCTGCCATGCCGTGCCCTGAGCAGCACAGTCTCATGCTCAGGCCTTGTGCTGGTGAAAACAAAAGGATTACTTTGTGAATTTTGTAGGCCGTGATGCTCTTTCCTCCTTGTGGTGCCGCATCTTGTTTGTGTTTGGTTTGCAGTGAGATGGTACAGGTTGCATATGCAGACAAATTATTTCCCTCCCTGACTTTGTACTGTTTCTGCCCTGATGCAAAACTTTATGTTTGCTATGAGTGAATTGCATCCTATTGTTTTCACATCCTCTTCCTAATTTGTCAGGATTGTTATGAAATAAGAGTTTTGCTCCCCAGTGTGTCTGCAGTCATCCCTCCTCCCTCTCCTGCATGTTATTTGCGGATTTAATAAGCACAACTTCCATTACTTTAGTGAGCTTATTAATTAAAATCTCAAACATGCTCAGTTCCAGACAGACCCCTGTGGAACTCCACTCGGTATGTTCTTCCCTGCTGACAGGAGCTATGTGTGATGGTTGTCTTTCCTGACCATCTATGGGTGGTCTAGCTAAATCTTCCAAGAATGCTCCAGGACAGATCCCCCTCTGCTGCTTTTTCTCCCTGTGCAAGGCCTGGCATCTCTCCATAACAGGAAACAAGGCTGGACTCTCGGAGTTTGTTCTTGGCAAGTCCACGTTAGCTGTTACTCTTTTATTCTCTTGCAGAAGTTATGTATAGTCTGTTTGTTCCATTATGTCTCCAGCAATTGATACTGATGGATTTATAATTCCCTGGCTCTTCCTTCCTCCCTTTCCATCTCGCCTTTCTCTTTTGAAAGATAGATGCCATCTTTGCCAGTTTCCGGACTTCAGGGCTCCTTGAGCTTTTAAACGTAACCACTAACAGCTCTGAGATCTCCTCAGCCAGGTCTCTAAGTGGGCTGGATGATTGCTTTTGCATTTTTTTTTAAATTTCTCTATGCTTTACAATAAGGCTGATGCAGAGAGGCTTTAAATACCTGTTGCTTTCTTGGAGTGGTCCACTGCACATGTGTTTTGTGCATTGAGGAAGTGGCCACACCTTTCTTTGTCTTTTCTCTTTCTGCTTATGGCCATCTTAGGGAAAAAGCCACAGTAGAACCATGCTTTGACTTTAAAAGTCAAACCACACAAGGTATGATTTGCCTTTGTTAAAAGCAAACAGGACTTAAAAAATAAACAAAACAAAAACCAACCCCCTCCAAAATACTCAGGAAACGTGAATGTGATGTGTAACTATTTGGTGACAGTCAGAATTATTAACTTGCATTTATCCTGTAAGTTCTGATGATTCTAAAATCAGCTTCTGAAATAATGCAGGGTTTTGACCTTTTTTTTTTTTGATTCATAAAAATAGAGAGGAAGATAAAAATCCTTAAAAGTGTCATGTTGCATAGTGTTTTAAGATGTCATTTATAAGTTGTAGGTTAGGTTTTTAGGACTTTTTTAATAGTTAAGGGACTTTGTATCCAAAGTTAATGTGCCGCTGGGTGCAGCCCCTTGGCTGGTTGTGACCTGGAGCCTAAACCTTTGGCTTTTCAGTTTTGAAAGCTTATTACCTCCAGTTCTGAGCTCTGTGCTACCTGTCAGTAATTCTCTTTATCGTCTTCAGACTTTCATCAACCGTTTCCGTCGTATCATGGACTCCTCTCAGAACGCCTACAATGAGGACACCTCGGCGCTGGTGGCTCGGCTGGACGAGCTGGAACGAGCTTTGTTTCAAGTTGGCCAGAAAGGGCTGAATGACTTCCAGTGCTGGGAAAAGGGACAGGCTTCTCAAATCACAGCTTCCAGTCTGGTCCAGAACTATGGGAAAAGAAAGTTTGCAGAAGTGGATGGCTAAAAGCTCGAAGAACATGAAGCTACAGTGGGAGTCTCAGAGAGATTTGTAATCTGTCTGTCACAGAAAAGTGCATCGGTTTGGGGAAGGACAGGCTGCCTGTGCTTTAATGGGAATTCTTCTCTGTAACATCTTTGGATTAGACTAGTCCAAATTTTAAAGGCAGAGGGCAAGGATATAAAAAAAAACATCACATCACATCACTGAGTAGCTTTACAGCTTACTCATAGCACTCCTGAGGGTTTGCAGATAAAATGTTTGCTAGGTGGCTGAAAGGGTATGAGAGGGTTTTCTGGAAGGGTAATTAATATTTGTTATTCTTCCAAATTGATACTTAACAATACTAGATCTGGAAAAAAGATTAATTTATGTATCTCGTCTTGCCCTTCCCATCCCAACCCCCTAGAAACAGCTGTTGATTTTTTGAACAGCTGTTTCCAGGCTCCCTGTTCTTTGGAGGTCCTCCATGATGTGGAAAAAATGTGGTGCAAACATCAGTTTGGTTTTTTTTTTTTCAAATTCCTTACACACTGCAGTGGAACAGGTGCTCTTTGTGAGGCAGGAATGTTTTTCTTTGCTGACTTCTGTACCCAGTGCCCTGGAGAAAAATACTTCTTCAAACCCACATAACGAGTGGCTGCACAGGTCTCACACACTGCCTGGTCCACTCTCTCCCTTTTTGACTCTTGTGACCTTGGTGCTGCATCCTGGTTGGTAGGAGTGCCTGGAGTTGGAAATTGCTAAGCAGCACAGTGGTTATCATTCCATGTGGATGCACTTAAAGCTGGATCTTCTGAAGTCCCATTGGACTGGAGACAGCAAACAAATGGCTGTCCCTGTTAGTCTGGGTAGGACATAGCTCCTCAGGGTGGTTGTCCTTTGGAAGTGGGTGTTGTGGATGCTTCTAAGCCTCTGTAGAGGTGGACCTTGCAGAGCACTTAAGTGGAGGAGCCAGATCCTGGTAATACTGAGGATTTCCTCTTCCATGGGAATCACAGGGAGGTGATGGCAAGATCCAAATCTCAGAGTTGTTGTTGCTGGACTTGCAGATGCACCTGGATATTGGATGCTTCAAATGAGACCTTGACGACAAATGGCCATTCTTTGGGCAGAGAAGTTCAAGCTCAGCCTGTGTGGGTGGTGAGAGGGGACAGTGTCCTGGTTTCACAAGCACCTTGGTGCCTCTACCTCAGCTGCACAGGGTCAGCTGTGCTGCCATGGGAGAACCATTGCAAGCTGTGCGTGACAAAAGTATTTTAAGTATATGGAGGATCAAATGGTGCTCCCCTTAATGACTTAATGGCACATAAGAGCTTATGCATTTTCATGAAGCTTTTGTTTATTGTCCATTTCTGGATTTTTATGCTGAATAAATATTTTGTAAGGGAATGCTCATAATTGAAAAGTCTGTTCTCCATTGCCCTGCAGCAGGAAAATGAAATAGAACAGTCCGGGTGTCCACAAAAGTGTGGCCATGGTAGATGATGCAGTCCTACTTCTATCATCCCTCAGCTCTTGGAGATCTTGCAGTCTGGAGCTGCATTTGTGCAGTTGTGTGAGTGCAGAAGTAGTTCCTGTCTGACTCATCCCATGGGGGTAACTGGCTGCTTGCTCAGGTTATGGGAGACACTCAGCCAGCCAATCAATAAACTATTGATTTTACAAATTGCATTTTTAGGAACATAGGATGGAGTGAGATGACTCTGTGTTACCCTGACTTTGTTGGGGAGAGGTGGGTGGGAGGTGGAAATCGACTGGCTCTGTATCCATTCCCTGCTGTGCACTGTGGAATAGACCTCGTGTACCATGTCAGAGTGTAAGTCAGTGTAAGTCCATCTGTGACAAGAAGCATTTTTCAATTGGTTTCACATTAACTTCTTCTAAAACTCTCAGCTGCTCTTGTTTATCTCTTCTACATGGTTTTTTTCAAGCCAGAGCAACAGCGGTGGAGGGCTGCCCTGAGTTAAAAACAAAGAGCTCTGCAACCAGCACACACATTCTCACCTATCTAAATTACCTTCTCACAAAATGTTCGTGTTTCTTCCTTTGTCTCCTTTGCTCTACACTGTCTTAGCTTGTCCTCTGGCATTATTTTATTTTTGGTGAGCAGAACGAAGCAGTCGATGGCTCCTGCCAGCCTGGGAGCCATGGGTGGTGCCATTTGGACCAGCAGCAACCAGGAGGAGCAGCAGCAAGAAATGTTCTGAGAACTGACATGCTGTAATACCACGTATTATTTTTATGAGAGGCACAGTGGCACCCAGCTGAGTTAGGAGCACAAGCCTTTTTGATCTTTATCAGTGGTTTTCTACCCGTTTTCTGGTAACCGCCTATTACAAAAACGTCGTTCAATATTTTAATGGAATCAGTTACTTAACAGAGGTGTGATGTAATTCAGTAGAGGCACAGCGTGAATGCCTTCTTTGCACAGAGCTGCCTCTGTCCCCAGATGTGCTTTTTATAAAACACATTGTCCAGTAACAGCACATGGCTCAGGAGTTCATGATTTTTTAAATAAACCTGGCTGTTCATCTAATGTCCCCTCTGCCTGCAGGAGGCAACACAAAACTGTTCCTTGCCTCAGTTTCCTTCTCTTGGCAGAGAAGGTTTGGTCCTCTTGTGTTGTAGGCAGTGCCTTACAGCAAATATGCCAGCCAGATTTCCACAGCTCTGCTGCATGTGCCAGAGCTCAGATGCCTACCTGCTAAGTGCTTGTCAGAGCTAAAAGATTCCCCCTCTCAGATATCACTGTGGTTTCATTGATCAGTCTCACTGAACCTTTACTGCTAAGCTTCTTCAAGGGAAGGAAGGAAGGCCATGTGCATTCCAGCTTAGGTCTGATGGCTTTGGGAACTGAGCTCTAGTGGGTGTAATGTGCCTTTCTGTGTTTTGTGCTGATGGAGCAATGTAATTCAAGCCTGAGCTTAAGCCATTGGCTTTTTGCAGGTCCCACGGTAACCGCTTTCAGTGAGAACCCTATTTGGCCTGTGAGATCAAACTAAGAGTTTAAGTGACTTTTCTGTTGCATCTGCCAGGCAAAAGCACAAGTTGAGATTCAAAGCAGAGTTTAGGTTGCACTACTTTGTCCTAGATTTGGGCATACAGGAAGAGTGGATGTCATGGTTAGCAGTGAACAAGAAGCATTACTTGCTGTGTAAGGAGGGAAGCAATGAAAAAGCTGACAAGAAAGAGTAGTAGGGGAGGACATGGACAGGCATTTGGCTGTGCCCCTTGAGTTGATGTGAGATGTGCTGAGTGTGCTGGGGCTTCCTGAGAGAGGGCAGAACTGCGCCTGTGATGGAATGATCAGTGCTGCAAGGGGCTGAGCAGGACCAAGCATCCTGGCTTCTGGTGCTTTACCCTTCACAAACTGCTATGGCTTATTCCTCAGTTGGAAAGCCCAGGAAACGGCATTAGGATTGACTCTGTGTGTTTAAAGGCTGTGACTCACAGACATCAGACAGGCAAGAGACCAGCAGGTTGTTATCTGTCTGCCAGCCTGAGCCCAGTGCTTAACACATGCTATTCAGAAATTCAAAGCCCTTCTGGCAGGGACAAATTCGCCATCCTGTGGGCCTTGGCCATGGTGGATGGAGCTGTGCTCTGCCTGTGGCTGTTCCCATTTCTAAAATATGTCCTGACGACTTTACTGGGACAACCACAGGGAGAAGAAGTAACGTTTCACCTGCCCTCTTTTCCCCGTCACTTGTTGGAGGGAGCTCTCCTGGCTGCCGAGGAGCAAAAAATGCAGCCTTGGAGAAGCTGTCACCCTGGAAGCACCTGGCCATGGGAGCAGTGTGCCTGGGAAGGCAGCCAGCCTCATGGAGCCAGGCAGGGAGGAGTGGCAGCAGGGGTCCCTTTTGATCTGCTTGGGCAGGAGATGAGAGATGGGAAAGGAAGGGAAGGGGGCTGTCAGGATGGAGGTCAGCATTCAGTGCAGTTCTCCATCATTTGAAGGGGTCCTGAGTTGCCTTCACTCACCATTTTAAAAAGTGTGACATCTCAGGAAATAACCTGCAAGTAGAAGAGAGGAGAAGGAGGAAGGAGGGGCTGGAGAGGGACCTCAATGAAAAAATATCCAGAGCGGGCTTGGGACAAGGATTGAAAACAAAAGGGAAGAGGAGACTGAGCTTCCACTTCCCCTGGGCACTGTTTCCATTGAGTATGCTTAGTTGGGTTTGCTTGACAGAGGAAATTGCTCCAGGCAGCCTCTTCCTCAGGGCTGGCCAGGCTTCTGTGTGCCAAGGGGGCCAAGCTTGCTGGGAGCCTCAGAGCCAACCCCACCCTGCTGCTCCTGGGGGTGCTGTAAGCAGGGAAGCAGAGTGGCACCAGGGCAACGGCTGCTGCCAGACCGCTCCTCGGATGGTGTGGAAAATCACAAGCGGCAACACAGCCCCCAAAAGCCAAGGCATTTGTTCTGATTTTCAAGACACTTCATTAATGTCATTGACAATATCAGCAGGTTCCTGAGATTAGCATGCTTCTATTTTTGAAGAGTTATTCCTCCTGGCAGGCTGCCAAGCAGTGTCAGTGGCTTTAGTATCCTTTCTATCTGGATTGGCAGGACACACTGGTCTGTTGCCTTTTATTATCCTTTGTGAGGACTTACAGCTCTTCCCAGTGCTCTCCCACACCTGTACCTTCTTCAGGTTTCCAAGCTGGACCTGTGCAAGGCAGAAATCCCATGTGTTTTAGGCTAGAAGCTACTTTTCCTCTGCCAGGTTGAGGCAAGGCACAGGCAGCAGCTGGGCTGAGCAGGGTTTGGGGGGTGAGGAGCATATAGGGACACAGATGAAGTTTGAGGAGTGCCGTGTGTTCCATCTCAGGTGCTCTCTGGCTGGGTGTGGGGTTCCAGGCACAGAGCCTCTGTCAGAGGACAGCACGTTGTGCTGATGCAGCAGGTGAGGGATGTGGCTGCCTTGGTGCACGTTCCTGGGCAGGGCCACAGCTGTGGCACAGCATCCTGCTGGGTCACGACGTGACATTGCTGGAATCACAGAGAAAGCAGCTGGCATTCCCTGAGGAGATGGTGAGGTTCCTCTGCTCATCAGCTCAGCCCCTTTGGAAACACAAAGCATGGGACCTGCTTCTCCCCACCTCGAGCTGAAAGGTGTAGGAGCTCAGCAGCAACCCAGGACCAAACCCATTTCACCCTGGTATTCTCTTCTAAGTGCGTCTTTAATGCCTGATCTTGTGGTATCAGAGCTGTGCACAGTCATGGCACTCAAATGCTCTGCATGTTGCCCTTGCCTGTTTCAGGCTCAGTTCTTGTTGACAACTGCTCATTAAAACCACGTTACCTTTAATTAGCCAACCAGATGGAGGAGGGACCCCCACGGTGAAAACTGCTTTAAAGCTTGGAAACTTTATGTTTATGCTGGATCCTGTAAGATCAGTGAAAAATACCTTCAGTGTAAGAAATCCCAGTTTGCCTGCAGATGGGCTTGAGAAACTGCAACCTTAAAGACAGTCCCAGACTTACCCTGCTCAGATTTCCCTGCCTAGAAATGGGCAGTGGTAAGGAGATGTCTCCTGAGGGTCATGATGGTGCTGTTCTATCTCTGTTGTGATGCTGTGATACAAAAAAAAAATGTGACAAAAAGCAAATGGAGGTTGAAAACTGCACTCTCAGCTTGTGTAGCTTATAAGACTTGGCTTTGTCTGTCCTATTGGTCCCTTGAGGGCCCTGGGTTCTTCCTAAGAAGAGCAGAAGCACCAGGAGGGTTGTGACAAACCCTTATGAACCTTGCTGGACATAAAATACAATTTTTCCCCTGACCTCAGACCAACAAGCTGCCAGATGTTTGGGATGCAGTGTGGCTTTTTTTTCCCAGGCATTGGAGCAAAAGTGGAGTGAGGAGGTGACCCCAGGAGAACATCATCCTGTGGCTGGGGGGCTTGGCAGCTGTGCAATGAGGAGGAACCAGAAAAGCAGATGCAGTAAGCAAGGTACAATCAAAGCAGTCCTCAAACGTGCCTGTTTCTCTTGCTGTGGGACCATCCTTGGCAGAGTGGGTGTATCTTGGCACACAGGCTCCCATCACAGCAAGGGTTTCAGATGAGTTTCTTGCCTTCACCTCTCTTACAAGATTTCAGGGTCTTCAGTGTTTAACTGACAGCTGGGGGAGTAGGAGCTGATGGATCCTGCAGCTCCTTTCCTAAGTGCTCCATGTGCCCATGAATGACTTAATGGCCACTTTTACTGCTGGGGGCAGGGTTGTGACTGGGGTGAGGGACTTAAAAGCTCGTGAGCTTGGCCAGGGAGCCATGCACAGGCCCTGAGCATCATTAAAAATACGACTGTGAGAGTCACTCTTTGCAAAAGCTTATAGAGGAGAGTCCCTGCCTCAGCTGTGTTGGTGGAGACCCAAGGGGTGCTGATGGAATGAAGTTGAGCTGAGCCAGCTTTAGCCTGTGCTTTCCTGGGCAGGGCTGTGCTCTGTGAATTTGGGCTGGCTCCAGTAGAACCAGCAGGGTTACTCTCCAAGTTTGCACCAAATCAGCAGGGTTTATTGCAGTCATGGTGGATTTACTAAGCTCTGCCTGGAGGCTGAGCTGTGATTTTTCCTTTCAGTTTGGGCTTTCAGGTGCACAAATGCAGCTCTAGCTGCCTGGCTGTGTCTGTCCCTGCTGATGCAGGCGGAATGGGGTGAACAGATCGTGGCCTCCCTGGATGAGCAGGCCTCCCCTGATGAGTGCTGCTCTGAATTCAGACCTGTATCCTCCAAGTGAGCCCCCCAGGGTGTGCAGTGGCATTTAAATGGGTGATCCCACCCTCACCCCTGGAGCTCCCCAGTGTCTTGGCTGACCAGGCTGTGCCCAGCACCCTGAGGCTTCAGGTTAGGACAGCACGAGAAAAGGAAAATCACTGTGAATCAGGTCCTTGGAACAGCATCTGTTTCATGGCAGAGACCGATTTAATCTCCTTAGCAATCGCCTCAATTGTAGAATCAGCAGGATGTTAATTAATTGAGAGGCACTCAACGACAGCCACTGAGATCCCTCCTGGCTTTAAGCGGAACCCTTTTGGATTTGGCAGTTGTGGCTGGCTGCTCTCCTAGCCAAAGGGGCTTCCTTGGGGCTAAAGCCCTGTGAGGGATGTCTGACACCAGTCACCCCTCAGCCACCCGTCCCTCTCTGTGGGCTCTGCCTGGGGCTGGGGTGTCCACACAACTGTGAGATGATGTCACAGCTGTGTGATGCTGGGCAGGCACCCACACCATCTCCTACTCTTGGCTCTTCGCCTCAGGAGCCAGAAGAGAGGGGTGGCTGTGATCCATGACGCCCTTCACCCTGCCTCTCCCTGGTCCCTCCAGCCTGGAGCTGGCCCCTCACCTCCACCCTGAAAGCCCACAAGCTGATTAAGCCCAGCATGTTAATTGGCTGTGACAGCTCATTTTGTTATCTTGCACTTGGTTATTGATGGGGTGCGTGTGACCTGATTCAAAGCAAAGGTCAATGCCAGGCTGGGCCAGAGCCCCTTGTTTGGTCCAGCCCAGCATGTGGGATGGGACTCCAGGAGCCCTGCCAGCATCAGCTGTAAACCTGCAGTACAGTCACAGCACCAGCAGCAACATCAAAGGGTGATTTTACCCCAGGGATGTGCAACACCCTGACTCAGGAGGACATGGAGGCTGGAAGAGAAGTGGGTTTGGATGGGTACCTGGCCCCACTGGTGCAACCCACTCTGTCCAGGACTATTCAACACAAGGATTGGATTTGAAACCCCTGAGCTAAGAGGATGCACAGGCCAGGACAGCACTTGGTATCCAGCCCTCCCCAAACCAGTTTTGGTGACTTCATCTTAGTTTTGTCTTGTGCTTCTCCTACAAGGGACAGGGATAGAAAGGGAAGGAGAGGCTGTACTGGTGCTCTCACTCATGTTCCCCCAGCAATGCTCCCAGTGTTGGGTGGGGTGCAGGCTGCTCTTAAAGCAAAATCTGCTGAAATTGGGTGCCTCAAGCTGGGGCAGGCATGGCAGAGGCTGGAGGGGCAGCAGGCTGGGCAGGGAGGCTGGTGGCTGTGTGCAAGGCAGGGGAAAATGTTCAAATCCCCACTGCACTTTCTTTGGGGTTATGGCTTTCTTGAGAAAAAGACTCTAGAAATGCTGACTCCCACTTCCTATTATTCATGAGTCAGGGTGTCCTTGAGTCCCCCATCTCCAGACAGGAAAGTTTGATGGCGGCTCTCCCGAGAGGAGCAATTGCTGAATGAAAAGGCAATGAGGGATTATGAGGAAAAGTTGGTGTGTTTTAGTTTAAAGCTTCACAGTCCTGGCTGAGGCACTCAAACATACTGAATGTGCCTTTCCAAGGATCTGGAGACCCAAGAGAGGAAAGTTTATGGTTGTCCACTGAGTCAGGAGCTGTGGGAGACAGAGATAAAGTCCTGCCTCTGGTAGGTTGTGTTGCAAAGGGTTAATGCCAGGTCCATGGCCTAAATGCAGTGTAACAAGAGTGCATTAGTGAGAAGTGGGATGAAATCGTTAGAACTGATGGATCTCCCCAGAGCTAGAGATATTGATCAGCTGAGGGCCAAGGAGAAGGTCAGGGGCAGAGCTGGTGGGGTGCAGGCACAGGGAGCTGAGTGGATGCTCCTGTGAAAAGACATTTGGGACCAGCAAGAAGCAAGGACTTCAGGCAGCTGCCTCCAGATGCCTTCTCCTTCCTGGGCAAGGACTGTCTATGCTGGAGCCCTTCCTATGTGTGCTGCATCTCCCTCCTTGCCCAGGAAGCTGATCCCTGGAAAACCCCTGATGCTCCAGACTTCTCTGTTTTCATGACTGTGACTTGAGGGAGCCGATAACCCTCCACTCCTAGAAGCCTCCAACACCTAAGCACAGATAATTCTTTCCCACTCTGCTTTTGTCCAAGGCTTTGCTGGACAAAAGGCTTTTTCCTCCTCTGTCACAGCCGCTTCTTGGCTCTGCCACCCACCCAGGAACCTGGGCCAAAGCCCCTGTCTGGCTTCCTTTTGGATGTGCTGATGAGGCCCTGGGAGTCTGGGCAGCACAGAGCAGGCTTTGCTTTCCTGGATCAATCTCTGCCTGCACAAGCACAGGAGGGCCAAAGCCACCTAGGATTTCTGTGAGACTCCCTGAGAGACCCCCTTGAGGATATCTGTATCCACCCAGGCATAGGTTTGAGCTAGAGCAGCCTGTTTCCATGGGCAGCCTGCAAGTGATGGGCTACAGCCTGAACATGGAGTGGAGAACCCAGATCCAGCCTTCTGCAGGGATCAGTAGCATATTGCTGTCTCAGTGGGAGGGTTGCTGAGCTCACCTGTGCTTGCTTCTTATCTTTCAAGTATTAGAAGGCAAATATTAACTGCTTTGAAAAATCTGCATGGCCAGGCTCAGGGCCTCCATACTCCTGGGAAAGTGGTCTGTGTTGTGAGACCCAAGTGCCCACAGCTGCTACCACATCCTGATCTAGGATGTGCTAATGGGACTCCTTGGTACCCAGGCAGGAGTGGGACTCCCTGCCCACCTCTCAGCCAAGCTGTACAGAACCAGTGGAAATCTGCAGCCCATGAACACCTTTCCCCTGTGTCTCCAAATGCAGCTGATGGCAATTGAACTATGGAACCTCTGAGAACAGTTGAGTCTTCCCAATCCATCACGCTCCCCTTAAACCATCACAGCAGTTTGCAGCCAGAGAAGCCAGCCCTTGGAAATGCCGTTATCCTGTTCTCCCCTCCAGGGGAAGGAAAGAGTGGGCAACTTTGCTCCATTGTGACAGGTGCTGTGCAATTGAAAATGCTGATTAATGCTGCCTTTGAGAACATGCCAGTCTCTGGCCTCTGAGGACAGAGACCCTGCTGTCTCTGCTCTGTCTCATGCCTATCAACTTGCTAAACACACACATGCTGTCACTCTGAACACCCAGCTCGGCTCTGCTGACAGGTATTTATTTAAAGCCTGGCTTGGCTCTGAAAAGCGGATGTGACAGAGGCAGCCCAGCAGGACCAGCCACCGTTGCCGCCTGCTCTTGTGGCTGGGAGGAGGCAGGAAGGGATGGATGGGGCTGCCCTGGAGAGATGGGCAGGAGGTTGGGCTGTGGGCCCAAAGGCAGCCCAGCAAGTCACAGAGGGGCTGCGGGTGGGCTCTGGGACCTCCAGAAGAGGTGTCTCCTGTTGGCGGCGGGCTCTCCAGCCCCACAAAGTGAATGCTTAAGCTGAGATCAGAGTTGAGCAGTTTCATCACAAGGAGGAGTTTAAGTCAACGCATTGCTGTGGGCACGCTGCACTCCAGGGCCAGGTACCTTCCTCTGTAAATCAACTTTCCTCTGACGTGCTTGGCTGATCAGTGCAGCTGATGGACCCAGACCTTCAATTCCAGACAGAGGTGCGTGTGCAGAGGCAGCTTTGGAAATGGTTGACGGTGATGTCCCGAGGGCTGCCTTGTTCCTGGCCCGAGTGCAGCTGAGCCATGGGAATTTTTCTTGGCTGGTTACTGGGCTTTTTTTTTATTTCTGGCTTTTGGACAAAATCATCCCACTGCCCTGAGGCAGAAGGGCTGTGAATGCAGGGAGGAGCAGGGCTCAGAGAAGCACCCATCCTGCAGAACTGGTGAAAGGCTCAAGCAGCAAAAGCAGGGAACTCAGGATCTGAATGAACAGAGAAACTTGAATGAGGCTCAGCCCTATTAGAGGGACATAGAAGAACATCTCGTTAGGGCAGAGCCCGCAGCCAGGATGGAAAATTACTGGTAACCCTGTGTTTTGAGGGCAGGAGGCAGCCAAGGGGGACTGGCAGCTCTCCAGCCCCAGCACATGCTTTGTGGGGCATAGAGGGCACAGCACAGCTCTGCCCTGCACCCGGTCACAGAGGCTGTGCTCCCTGTCCTGGGCTGTGTTGAAGGGAGAGGATGCTGATCTCCCTGCAGCATTGTACCTCCCCAGGCAGCTTCAGTGGAATGTGTGGTGCCAGGCTGTGGAGTGGCAGGGCTGGTTTCTCTCTGTCCCTGTCCCTTGCCCACAGCCAGAACTCATGCACAGGCAATGCCATGGTGCAGCCTCCTCTTGTTCTGTGGGGACCAACCCATCATGGGAACAATCTGGGAGCTCTAGGCAGTGTTTGAGGTGTGTCTTTTGAGGTGCCCAAGGTTCAATGGCCCTGCTGTCATTTTGTAATTATGTATTTTAGAGCCAGCAAGGTGTGGGTCTCTTGCTGTCCTGTGGATGAAAGGCTGGGGAAGACTGTGCCTGCCCTAGGGGTTGGATGCCCTTCCTAGGTGGGATGCAGGATGGGGCCCATCACCAACAGCCCGTGCTCCAGCACTGCTTCCTCAAGGCCAAGACAGCCTTGTAGCCTCATTGGTACGGCCACAGCTCCTGGGTGTTTTTGAAAATAGGTCCTTGTGATATATCTCACCAACTGCTAATTCTCCTTGTTTTTCCCTCTTTTGAACAGCTTGACTGAAACAGCTCATCAAAAGTTCAGGGCTGAGCAAGGCAGAACCAGTAGCCACATGCTGCAAACAATGTCTTTACTTAAGGGCAACAATAAAAACATCATAGTCACGCACAACTGAGGCTAAATTTAGCTCTGACTCCTCTGCACATCGTCACTGGACTGCATGTGCCTCAGGGTGGTACCTAATCCCTGTGAAACCCTTTGATACAGGCACATTGATCACCCCGATCTCCTGCACAACCAACAGGAGCAGCCAGCACATCTGCCCCAGGCTGGTTCTTCTCCTGCCCCTAAATTAGTCCTGTGTACAGTACAGGAAGCAGCCTGGAGCTGTTGGATGTGTGTCAAACCCTGGCCTGTCTTGGGGCTTGGATTCAGACCTCTGCTTCCCTTGCTGGTCACGATGGTCCCTCTCTGCTGATGGCAGCTGTGTGCTCTGTCCATCACCAGCTGTCCTCCACAGGATGGGTCCTTGTGGCACTGCCAGCACTGGGTGCCACTGTGGGGAGGGTGGCCAAAGGGTGCAGAGGAACCTGCAGTAGGATTAGGGATTCCAGCTCACCTCTGCCAGGTCAAGATGGCACCATGGTCCTTGCAACAGGAGCTCTGGGAAGGAACAGGGTCATTTTGGAACATTTTTTGTTAGTTTTATGGCTTTTCCCTTCTTTTTAATAAAATCTCTCTGGGTTTTTTTCCCGAGTCCTGCCACCTCCCTTTTGCCATCAATGGCATCAATGGGTTCAGCAGTTCTGGCCCCTCTGCCTCTCCTCTTGCAGGTGTGACTGCTGAGGAGAAGATAAACCTCAAACATGAAAATTCATTTATACCCATACAAATCTCTGGCAATTGAAGGAGGAGGAGGTTTAAGGAAGATCTGAATCCAACCCTCTCTCATCCTTGGCCAGTTCAGAGGAAACCCCCTGGCTGCTGGACCCACAGAAGAGGGTGAAAGGCAGCCCTGAATGCAGGGAAGATCTGACCCCATTTAAGGGCTAAGTGCTGGGCTGGCTCCTGGTTGAGGGACTACAGGGTCCCTGAGCTCCCTAACCTTCCCAGCTTTTTCTCTCCTTGAGGTGAGAAGCCGAACAAAGCCTGGATGCAGAGCTCCCGGTGACTCAGCGGGAGAGGTTGAAATCAGCTGAAAACTGGTTGCCATCCAAAAAGCCTGGGACAAGCTGTTAAAACGGATGTACCAGGGATGGAGATGAATGTTTGTATGAGCAGACATTCCTCCAGCCCCTTAGCAGCTGTTTGTAGGATGAGATGCCCACAGCCACTCTCAAAGCACCCCATGGCCCAGCAGTGAGTGAAAGGTGCCCTGAAGCAGAGTGGCACAGTATGTTGGCCACCGTGGCTGAGGAGTGATGATGCTGAGGTCTGTGGTACCTGATTCAACCCAGGTGCTGAGGAACCAAGCGCACTGAGGGGAGGTGATGGGTTCAGCCGTTCCCCATGGGGATGTTTTGGTAAGGGCCAATTTTGGGTGGCATGTCCTGTGCAGTTGCCTCAGGTGACTTGGGAGTGGAGGCTATAAATCCCTAACTGTGGAGAAAAAATGAAAAGTGATACCAAAGAAGCACAGGTCTTCCTTATCTTGGGACCGCCTGGCCTCCGTGACCATGACCATCCTATGCTGAAGGGAACCTGCATTCCCATGCTCCAGAGGACCCTCAGGTTATCCATCTTTTCGTTCCTGGGTATTCTCAGTCCCTTTGTCCTTCCTGGCCCCACTTTCTAGAACTCCCTAGATCCCTTCGCCATGACCCCGCAGTTCCAGGTATCACTGATGCAGAGGTCCCCTCTTGTCCCAGATCCTCCCTGAGCACCTGCTCTTGGGGACACCCAGACCCCCTGCATGCCAGGCTCCTCACCCGGAGCTCCCCAGGGCTTCCGCTGTGCCCTGCTCCTGGGACTCCACGGCCACAGGGACCTGTCGGACCCACTGGCTCTGGGACCAACACAGTATTCTACAGGATGATGTGTGCCACACACCCCGAAGCCTCTATCATTCCATCTACCCCCCGCAGCCTCCATCCCTTCTGTAAACCCCCCGCAGCCTCCATCACCCGCTCGCTCCCGCCTGCCCCGGTACCGGCCCGAGCCCGTTGTTCTCCCGGCCGCCTCCGCTCCCGTTCCCGGCCCCGTCCCTCCCCTCCGGCCCCGTCGGGGGGAGGATCCGGCCGGCGGGGCCGTGCCCAGCCCAGCCCCTGCACCGCCCCACACGCCCCGCACCGGCACCGACTCCGGCACCAGCTCCGGCTCCTCTCGCTCCCCGCGCCGGGGCTGCCGCCGCCCCTCCCGCAGGGACCCGCCGCCCCGGCATGAAGGTGCTTCGGCACAAGATCGAGCTCCTGACAGGTACGGCCCGGCCCCGCCGTGCTTGGGGCGAGGGAAGCGAAGCGAGGAGGACTGATGGGGTGGGAGGAGTAGGAGCCTTTAGCCCCTGCCTGGGAGATGGAGCTGCCCCCCGCCCCTCCTGCCGCCTGCCTCTGCTCCCCCGGCTGTGGGCTGCTGGGAGTAGGATCCTTTTTGGGATACGGGAGGTGGGATGCCTTGCTGCAGCGGGGAAAGCCCAGGCCAGTGGTGCTGGGGGGAAGGGGAGAAGGAGTCGGCAGCCCTCTGGCACGGAGGCCGCCCAGCAGACAGCCGGGGGCTGGCGAGGGTGCCCGGGGGACTGCTGGAGCATCCCTGCGGTGTCTCTGCTCCTCAGCCATCCTCCCCTGGGGGAGCCTCCCCGCTGGCTGAGTGCCCTGAGGAATGGGCTGGGCTGGGAAGGAGGCTGCTCTTAGCAACAGCCACTGCGAGACAGCCTGAGCCCCGACAAAGCGCCGCGCTGCCACCCGCGACCCTGCGATGCTCAGCTTCTGCATCAGCGGCACCAGGTCCCGTGGCCTGGTGGCTCGCGTGGCGTGGCTACCCGTTCCTGTGCCCCACAGTTGGACCACACTGTTAGGCTGGTTTGTGAGGGCTGCTGGGTTGCTGTGCCCCTTATGGGGGCAGAGCGAGCTGTGGGTGTTCATCCTGCACTGACAGGGCAGGATGTAGCCCAGGCTGTGTCACACTGAGGTTTTCCTCCACGCCACCATGGCTCCACAGTGGTCCTGCTCGGGGGGCAATGCTTTGGGCATGCAGCCATGCCTCAGGCTGGGCTGCAGGTTCCCTTTCTCCCTCTCCCAGCTTTGCTGCAGATTGCCTTGTCTTCTCTGCCTGGCAGGGGCCAGCCCTTGCTTCTCCAGATTTGCCTCCCCCTCTGTTGCACACTGCTCAGTTAGCCTGGAGTATCCGTGCCAACATCCCGTGGGTGTCGCATCCGTGCCAGGGCAGGACGCAAGTAGTCATTGGGGACACTCCTGTGAGGCTGGGCAACATCCAAGGGACCCCTGCCTTCTGACTAGCATTATTATTATTATTATTACTACTACAGCAACAATATATTTCCTTTCTATGAGTTGGTTTTCCTCCAGTAAGCCAGCAGTGGGCTTCAGATCCCCGGGGAAGGTGAGCTAATGTAAGTGTTCCAGTCCCCATCTATATACACAGTGGCAGGGCCCTGTCTGGGCAGAGCACTGATGCCCTGCTGGGTTTGGGGCTGATTGTGAATTAGGGAACAGGTGTGTCCCAGCTGTGCCCAGGAAATGGTGGCACCACACTGGAAAGGCAGAGTGGGAACAGAGGTGGGAACATTTGGGACGGCACCCTGGGAATGGAGAACATTGGAGTGAGCTGCAGGGGTCTCGTTGTTGGACAGTTTACCCCAGCCTCAGATGGGAGCCAAGTTGTTTATTCCTGGAGACCTGGAGCTGTGACAGTGGCCCAATGGGGCTGGGTGAGACTGCCCACAGTCCCACTGCTGTGCTGCCAGGATCCCAGGGTTGGCATGGGAAGCAGAGCACCCAGGGAAGGTGGCAGCATGGCTGTGACCCTGCTCACAGGCCGTGGCACCCATGAGACTCCCTGACGTACTGATCCCTCCTCTGTTCCCAAATTCAGCACCACTTCAGATGACCGTCAATCCTGCACTGAGGATTCTGGCACAGGGCTCTGCACGTCCCTCATGAGCCAGCTGTCCCTCCACCATAGGAGCAAGGTCACAGGGCCTTTCCTCATTGCTCAATCACCCTCCCTCCAATATTAGCTGGAGGCTTTAATTAATAAAGGCATTCACCATACACTAAGTGCTGTTTCCAGCCACCCTGGGGCTGCAGTCACACAGGGGGTTGGCACAGTCAGCGTGGGACGCTCTTGCTCTCTTCCAGACCCAGCTATCGGTGAGGCTGATTTTTCTCCCGTTTTTTACCCCTGGGGTGGTGGGGTTGCTTGGCTAGTGGCCCTGCAGGCTGTACTGTCTCAGCTGTGCTGGTGGGCTATAGGCCACGGCTGTTCCCGTGCACAAAGCCATTTCCCCAGCAGCAGCTCAGCCTGGAGCACACTCTGTGGGGCTGAAGGCACCTCTTCCCACTCAAGCTTTGTGTGCAAGGGGTGACGCAGAGACTCCTGGTATTGGGTGTCCTGGGACTCCTGAGAGGCTTCACAGTGTTGTTTCTCCCTCCAAACAGTTCTGGATTGTTGGATGGCTCCCAGGGAGCAAGGCAAAGTGCTGTGTCTGCAGAAAGCAGGCAGGTGGCACAGCCTGCTTGAGTTTTGAATGGAAAACCCGGTCAAATGAGCAAAGCTGGCTTCGGGGTGGGGGCTGGTGGGGGGGAGTTTATGGCCAGCTCCTGTATTCCTGGTGGCCTTGCAATGCTTGTGGCTTTGCTTGGCCTTTTCACATCGTCAGCCCAGGCAGACCTAGGTTTGGAGGTGGGCAACGTGTGGGGCCGCCTTAGCCAAGGCTGTATGGAGGGAGCGGGATCTGTGTCTGCTGCAGTGCTAGCACAGCTCATAGCATCCCCGTTATGTCCAGGGACATCGCACAGGGTGGGAAGCCAGTGGGGAGGGTGTGGGATTGGTGCTGGCACATGTGAAGCAACAATATCTCTGAAGACTTGGCCTTGGGGAAGGGGTGGAAACAGAGGCTGCAAAGGCAACAAGCTGAGGTCTGGATCCTGCCTGAGTGCAGATAATCCCCTTGCACTAGGACTTGCCACTTACCTACCCCACACAGGGGAGCCTGGATTGTTCCCTGTATTCCCATGTCTGTCACCCTCTGTGTGCAGCCAGCTGCTGATCTCCTTGCTCCCTTCTGCTTTCTGAGCTGGGCTTGTGCCTGGGAGTGTTTTTGGAGATGCCAACATTGGGGGTATGAAGTGCCTGGTCAGCACTCAATGCTGCTGCGTGGCAGCTCCAAGGAGAAGTCTGTCCCTGCAAGCCCTGGGGCTGAGGTGCTGACTGGCCAGCACTTGCTTCACAGGCAAAGAGAAGACTTTGGGAGCAAAGGTTTCACATTTGGTTTTCTCCCCTCATTACTACACTGTACAAACTTCAGGCTGTCTCTCTGCTCTTTTTCTGCTTGGAACATCCTTCTGCCTCCCAGCATGGCCGAGAAACATCACACATCACTCTGGCTGTGCAGGGAGATCTCCCTGAGCCTCACCTGTATCTTTCTGCAGCCTAAAACCAGCCCAAAAGTTGGATTTTCTCTCTCTGACCGATGCTGAAAGCTGGGATGGGAATTGGAATGTTTTTGCCCTGGATTAGATACTTACGAGGTGACCAGCACGGACAGATGAGGCTGGTCCCTCAGTTTGCCTAAAACTATGTACTGGAGACAGGTTTGTCCTTAACTGGCAGAACAGGACCTGGGTAGGAGCTGGGAGCTGAGCTTGTCTAGGCACTCTGCTCCGTGCCTGCTTCCAGCTCCCAGCAGAGGGGCTTGTTGTGGCCCCTGGCCAAGCTGAAACACCAAGTCCCCACAGTAGGTGGGTGGAGTGAAGCTGATTCGGGTCCCATCCCCATGGGAGAGAGACCCATGAGGCTCCGGAGGGCTGGGGCAAAGAGGACCATGGCAGGACAGGACCTTGATACCTCCCTTGCCCTGGGCAGGGCTGCTGCTGCAGGAGATGACCATGGCGGGGCTGCACGAGCTGCGCTTCACCGAGGAGAAGCCGCTGCTGCGGGGACAGGACGCCGAGCTGGTGAGTCTGATGACTGCACTCCTGCACCTGGAGCACCAGGACACAGGTGGTTGGGAGCGGTTGGGTGCACACGTGTCGTCCTCATCGTGTGTGTGTGTGTGTGTGCTGGTGTTGATACATGTGTGTAGGTGAGCGTGAGTTCAGGTTTGATGGGATGATATGTGTGTGTGTGCAGACATTGCACATACACGCTGATACACACATGTGTGTGCACACATGCAGGTAACACATGCACATGTGTGCAGGTGTTGTAGGTGTGCATGTGTGTGTGCTCACATGTGGGCACTATGCCCCCTGCAGCCAGTGCTGCCCTGAGGAGCAGGTGCCTGTCTTGTCAGGGGGCTTCATGAGCTGGGGGGGAGGAGGGGGCTGCGGAACTGAGGTGTGGTGGCAGCATGTCTCTGTCCCTAATGGCTCCT
Source organism: Pitta sordida (assembly GCA_013390025.1). Taxonomy (NCBI): domain Eukaryota; kingdom Metazoa; phylum Chordata; class Aves; order Passeriformes; family Pittidae; genus Pitta; species Pitta sordida. Next base: position 804,210 of record WEKX01002067.1, read on the forward strand.
TCTCACCCCAGGAGAACTCGGATGTCTTCCTCTCCACTGTGGACACAGACTGGAAGGTAGGACCACCCCTCGGTCTTGCATGGGACAGCATCCTATGGCTGGGGAAGGCTGTGGAACACTGAGTGCAGCCAGGGGTGTTGCTGTCCCCCTGCTTGTGGGGATGCCGTGGTTGGTGTCTGTGCATGGGGCTGCACAACCATCATGGTCCTCGGCAGGAGGGGACAGGGGGATGCTGCCAGGCATGCTCTGTGCTGGTGCTTGGATGTAGCTGGTGGGCACTTGGCCATGGGCTGGGGACAAAACCTTTAAAACAGGCAATTTCTTCTCAGAAAGGCCAAGCTGCTTTTCGAGCCCCTCTACCATTGCCATGGCAATGGTTTCCCAAGCAATGCCAGCTCCCTGCTTACATAAGGATGTTTGAAAGCCTCTTTCTTGTTTGGAGGGCTGGGACATTGCCCCCTGTACCACCCACCTCTCTCAGGGAACGGAGCTTCTCTGCTCCCTTGGCTGTTACATGCCTGCCTTGTACCTCCATTTCGCATTTCCAGAGGAGCCCCATAATGTGGCTTTGGGGTTCACGGTGTGGAGAGCTCATGCCTGGCTCCTGTTTTAGTCTTTATCATTCTCACATCTCTGCCCAGGCTCATCCAGCACCAGGCTCCCTCTGCAGAGACCAGGGTGCTGGAAGATAGGGAGGGAGGATAGTGGGGCTGCCAGAACCCAGCTTGCCTCCTGTGCCTCTCCTAAAGTGTCTCCCCTCCCAAGACTTTGCCAGCACTTGGGACCACTGGGAGGGTGGGCTTGGGGGTGGTGGCTGAGCCCTGGCAGGTCTGGGACTGAAACAACAGCACCTGTAAGGGTAAAATAAATCTGGATTTCATTCATCCTGAGAAAAGCACAGGTCCCTGTTTTAGTCATCCCAAATTAGTGCTCAGGCTTTCAGAGCTGGCCCACTCGGTGTCTGTCACCTCTGTGAGTGGCAGGGTGTAGCTGGTCCGGGAATGAGGCTTTTGTGAGGATGCTGGATTGTGACTGCTGTGGCTCATAGAGTGGGAGACTTCTGGTGCCCCTCTTGAAAGCTGCAAAATAATTAGAAGATGCCAGTGGTGGAAAAGAAATGCTGCCTTTCCCAGAGGCTCCAAGGCTTGTGAAATGCTGGGGTTGTGAGTAGCAGGGTGTGTGGGGCTGGGCTGCTTCTTGCTCTGCCTGCTAAGGGTTCGTGTTGATCACTGGAGGGGAAACCAAACTAACTGGCGCCACCAAAATGAGGGTCAAGAGGGAGAAGGAGATGTGGAGGGAGAGGGAGGTGGCAGTACGAGGCTGCCCAGAGCTCCCGGTGGCACCACAAGCTACAGTATAACTCTCGCTCAGCTGTGCTGGGGCAGGGCTTGGTTGGCACATAGGGAATGTTAAAGAGCAATCACTCTCCCAGGACAATTTGCATGCCAGTATTTCAGTGATGCTGAACCATATCCCTGGTGGTGCCAAGTGGAGCGGGTATGGACAGAAAATTACAGTGATGCATCTCCATGCCCTCAGGACCTAAAAAAAGGAACTGGGCAAGGATCAAGGCAACTTTTCTCAAGCCAGCCAGGTCCCCTCCAAGAGCCTCATGGTAGGGATAGGATAAATTTCCTATGCCGTGCCAGGGCAAACCCCTCCTTTTCCTCACATCAGCATTCGCAGTTTGGTTCTGTGCAGATGCTGGGCACTGCCTGCTGTTTCTCTCCGAGAGGCTCACCTCCTTGGGATAATTCAGTCCAGCCCCCAGCTTAACCCTTCACTGTCCCTCTGCTTCTCTCTAGAGCCAGTCACTGCTCCCTTGACATGGCATGGCCTGAGTGGGGCAGTGGGGGGGGGGCGGGGGCCCCCTCTGCCACCAGCTGGAGTAAAGCCCTGGGGATTGCTGACAGAAGCCAAGGTGCAGGAGTGCCAGAGGCAGGTGCCCTGAGACCTGGATGCCCTGCATCCAGCAGGAGGTCTGGGCCACCCGCCAGGCAAATGGGCTAGTAGCCAAGGGGGTGGTGATCCCATTTGGTGCTATTCAAGCAGTCAGCATTGCTCAGCCCTCCCATCTCCCTGCAGCCTTTTTGCAGTCATGGCATCCATTCACTGTGGCTCTTTCACCCCTTCTCCCCTTTATTTTGCTACCTTCTCTCTTTTTTTGCCCCTCTGCATCTCTTGTTTTTTTGTTACGTGCTGTGGCTGCTCAGGCTCTTTAGCTCCATAGCCAGCAGGGCTGGGGAAAGCAAAAATAGTACCTGGAGCTGTGCATGACTTTATACCTGTGCCAGGAACCACCTGGGAGCTGGGCTTTCCTCAAACACCTGCTCCTTCATTCACAGAGATGCATCTTTCCAAGGCCTGGGTGTGAACTCCCTGTGGGACAAAGCAGTGTAGAGTAAACCTCTTAGGTAGAGGCAAGGTGAATGCCATCCCTCTGACTGTCTGTCCTTTCTCCCACATCCAGACCTTCTGGTTGCTCAGCTCTGACTTGTTTCCTGAATATGGCTTTTAGTGGCTCCCTGAAGGGCACTGATGGGACTGTGGGACTCCTTCTCTATCTAGGGTTGTCCAGCTTCGTACTGGTTGTGCTGGGCTGGGCAGGGTTGCTGGGCTGGGCAGGGTGCACAGCGATGGCACCCAGAGACTGCTGGGGGTTTTCGGGGCTGTGGTGGCACGAGGCTGTCCATGGGTGTGAGCTGTAGGCAGATGGACTTGCTCCCTCACAAGGCTTCATTGGAATCAGGGAAGAAACCATCTGTCTGCATGCATGTGCACATGGGAATACACACGTGCATCAGCCCAGGGACAGGATCCAACCCTTCAGTGCTGCTGGGCTGTCTTTCCTCCTACCTTATTTACTTGACACTGGTGATGTCCAGAGCAGGGCTGAATTCTGCACTTGCCCTGCAGCAGGTGGGATGACTGTGCTGCTGGGTAGGTTAACAGAGGTATCTGGGCAGTGTTCACCCGTCTATATATGTGTGCCCCTCTGTCCATATGTGTACAAGGTTTTGCAAGGTGTGCAGGTCATTGTGCATCCATGAGCATTATGGCCATGGCATACGTGCCAAACATGAGAGAAGGATGCAGCAGGTGTGCTCTTGTATGCACGTGACCATGCACATACATGTACAAGAACATGTAATGACAGACACACAGCAGCTGGCCCTGTGGGAGTTATGCACAAGCATTTTGTGGGGTGCATGTGCTTCAGTGCAGGTGTTGTATTTATTTTTCTAAAGTGTGCATGAACAGACATGTGAAGGTACATGATCTTGCCTGGCCCCTGTGTGTCTGTGCTGGTACATGTTTCTATGCATGTACATGTGTGGTCACATGCACATGTGGAGCACGCCTGCCTCGTCCTTCTCCACTTTGTTTAGTGTGTACCCATGTCCATCTGTGGCTGTGTGTGCAGTGCCCCGTCCCTGTGCATCGCTGAAGGGCCTTGGCCCGGGTGGCTCGAGCGTGATTCTGCATGTTTTTGTGGGGTTGGATCCCTGTGGGTGCAATGGGCGCAGGGAGCACGGCTGGGCTCTGCCCTGTGCTGGGACTGCTGCGAGGGGTGCGAGTGCAGCCCAGTCCAGACGCCCCGCCTGTCTCTGTCTGCCGAAGGAGGGAAGATGGAGAAGGTACCGCACGGTGCCAGGCGTCTTTTCTTCATAAACAAGGGTATTTGGGGCCAATTGGAGCATGAATAATTCCCGCGGCAGCCAATGGCAGAGTGCTGGCTCCATCGCGGCGCTCGCCTGCAATGGAGGCCAAACCTGCCGAGGGGGAAGGGAGAGGCAGGGCTTAGCGCAGGGCTGGGGCTCCGCTATAAATCGCAGCGAGGGGCTGAGCCAGCGCAGAGCGCTGCTTCGCCCCAGCCCGCTGCACTACAGGGACCCCGTGCTTGACCCACACTGCCTGCGCATCCTCATCCACGCAATTCCTCACCATGCCTGAGTGCTGGGATGGGGTAGGTACTGCCGTTCCCGTGCTCGCTCCTCTCCCTTCCCAGGGAATTTTGCCCCAGTATGTCTCCTGCTTGTCCAGGCTGGGCCTTTGCACCCAGCAGGGCTCGGTGTGGGTCAAACAGGCATTGGGGCAGGGGGGACCCACTGCTGGGGAGCCCTTCCTTCCCACAGCCCTGCTGCCGCATCCCTGATGTGCTGTAGGTTTTGGGGACGCATTGTCCTTGAGCATGTCCTCCCTGAGCCCTGCAGAGATGCTGTGCCGAGGCTGAGGGTGAGCGACACTGGCCCGTGCTGGGGCTGTGTGCTGATGGGGATCCCACTGCCCCTTCCCCTCCCTTCGCGTTGCAGAGGGAGAGGGTCTCTAGCTGTTTTGAAGCAATCCCTCGGTTGCTTTCTGGGCTCTGCGGTGATGGCAAACCCTGATGGCAACAGGCTGATGCAGAGGGGATGAGTGAGGTGGGAACACTGCAGCAGTGAGCAGCTAACCTAGACATAGATCGTCTCTTTCAGACACCACCTATGGGTGGTGAGACCCCCACACCCCTCCTTGCTGGGGCTGTGGATTGTCTGTGCGCCTCTTTCCTTGCTGCCTGCATCCCCTGCATCCCTAGCCTCTCCCCTCCAGAGAGCATTCCTGCGGCAAAAGGCAGGGCTGTGGTACCCAGCGGTGCTGCAGTGGCTGCACCATGGACAGGATGTGCCTGGCTTGGTGGTGGGTGTGGGGCAGGAGGTTGCAGTGCTGAGGATGGATCCACTACCTTGAGCATGTGATTTTGGAGTAGGATTGAAGGCTGAGCTGTTGGGGCTGTGATGGGGACCATGGGCATGGTGATGGCAAGGAGGCAGCCCAGTGCCAAGGATCAGACCACATGGATAGCTCCTGCTCTGTGACCTTGGGCCAGGCCCTTCCTCTGCCCCAGCTTCCCAATCCATTGTTGCAGAGAGATGTCCATGCTCAAGGACTGCTGACTTACGCTGCTGCAGGGGATGGAAGGACAACTGGATGAGGTCAGGGTGCCCTTGGGAGCTGAGAGTTGTCTCCACAGAGTCCTTGAGGTGTCTTCGAGTGCTGTGTTCCCCCAGGGCCAGCAGATCTCAGTGAGGGGAGGCACTGCAGTGAGGAGACCCTGTCCTCAGGCAGTTCCTCCCACCCAAGGCCCGTGTCCTTCAGAGTCCTTGGTGGCATGTAACCTGCGTGAGCATCCACGTACCTGCTCCCCTCCCACCAGCTCATCCATGGGGCTGCCAGTCCCTGCAGTGAGGACTGTGACGATTGGGCACTCTGCCATCATCTCCTGCCTGACTGCTAGGCGCGTGATGCTCCTGCACCCACCAGATCCCAGCCTCTAGGTCACTGCCAGTGCCCTGGGTGGCAGGCATGAGCCTCCGGAGGGGACCTCTGGTCCCTTGTCCCTGAGCAGCACCTGGCCTCACAACCTGTTTCCCTTGCTGGCTGGGCACAAGGGCCAGGATGACAAGGCAGGAGCCCTCCTAGACAGGGAAACTGGGGCACTCAGTAGTCTTGTCCTTTGTATGGAGGCACTGCCATTGCAGACCAAGGGTTTTTAGAGTTACTTTTAGCTGTAATTTTGGGAACTGGTTGCAGCATTTGCTGGAGTAGTGTCTGGGTTCTGACCTCTGCCTGGGTATCTCTGGCACAGTGAACCCCCACCTTGTTGCCAAAATCCTTCCTCCTTCCCCTTCCCCTCCCTTAATTGGTGGAGGTTGGGAACATTTGCGTGTGATTTGTCCTGCTTTCTACCACCTCTGAGATGCCCAGAGCCGTTTTTTTTTTTCCCTGGGACAGCTGCTTCTCTTTCCCTTGTCCTCCTTTGGGACTAACTATGTGGGGAAGCAGCAGTGAAGGGTGTGATGGTAGGGCAGAAGAGGATGTCTCAGGACAGATGGACATCACCCCATCTCTCCTCTTACCCCAGGAACATGACATTGAAACCCCCTACGGGCTGCTGCACGTGGTCATCCGGGGCTCTCCCAAGGGGAATCGCCCAGCCATCCTGACGTACCACGATGTGGGCCTCAACCGTGAGTGCTGCTCCCTGGGCTGAGGCGGCAGGGATGGGGGTGGGGGTGAGCCCGAGGATGCCTGGGGTGCCAGGACATTGGGCCAAAGCCCCTGGCTCAGTTCCTTTGCCTCTTCCCATGGAGGGTCCCCAGGCTGCATTGATTCCCCTCAGGCATGTGAAAGCACCAGGAGAATTTGGATGCCCAGCCGGACCCAAAGCCCAGGCCAAGCACAGCCAGGAGCTGGCTGCCCACCCACACCAGGCAGGGATGGGACACAGGGGATGCTGGGTTGGACCCCACTGCTGCTGCAGCCACCAGCTGTTGGTATTCAGACATGGACTCAGCTGGCAGGAGGGAATGGTGGGGGACAAAAGAGATAGGGAACAGCAGGGAAGGAGGGACTCTGGGCTGGAGGTCTGGAAGTGGAGATGCTGTGCTTTCTGTCAGCCTGCGCTCTTGGACCTGCACCCCAGACCCCTTTCCTGAGCCATGTTCTCCAGCTGAGCCAGAATGCCCAATTCCCTGTGAGCAGGGAGAAGCATTTCCTGCTCTGCTGGCGGCTGAGGCTGAGTCACTGACACGCTACGTGAGCTGCCTCACCATCACAGCAGCTCTGTTGTGTTGGCTGCAATGGGTCTTACAACCTGCCTAACCCTCACGTTTTGGGAGGGATGTCCTGGCACTGATGCCATGAGGCAGGAGCCTTCCAAGCCCTGGCAATGTCTGTATCCCACTGCAACAGCAGGGGCCTATCCAGCACTGTAGCTGTTTATTTGACTGTTTCCAAGCAGGCAGATTTGCAGCTGTTCTCAAATCCCATTTTTGCTTGAGGCCTTCTTGGGGATTTTTGCAGGGCTGGTAATACCAGAGGCGGCTAATCTCACTGCCCACTGGATGGTCTTGCAGCTCTGGGCTTTGAATCCCACAGTCCCATTCTTCCAAGGCTCACCAGAGGATCACCCCAAATGCCTCATCCTCCTGGCTGTGTCTGTCCATCCCCATGCCTCCCAACACCTGTAGGGATGCAGCCCTTGCTAACAGTAGCTGTAGTCTCTGCTGCAGGGATGAGAAGCATGGAGGGAAGGGGATATGATGGCTTTGGTGGCATGTCACCTCCCAGCTGAAGGACAGTGGGAGGGCATGCAGCCTCTGTCCACACTCCCCTGACCCACCAGTGCCAGGATGCTTGATCTCTTATCCCCACCTGCCCTTTGACAGACAAGCTTTGCTTCAACACCTTCTTCAACTATGAGGACATGCAGGAGATCACGAAGCACTTTGTGGTGTGCCATGTGGATGCGCCAGGCCAGCAGGCAGGAGCCTCACAGTTCCCTCAGGGGTAGGTGTCAGCTTCAGAAGCCCACTGTGCCCACTGGGATATCACCTCCCTGCCCTTGGGGTTGTTGCTGCTTGGCAGTTGTGCCCTGCCTGTGGGTCTCTCCAAACTGTGTCAAAGCCTGTGGCAGATGGCTGGCAGAGGGTGGGCAGTGGGGTGGTTTGCAGGAGGGTGGCTTTTTCCTGCTCACTTTGGGCAGCCCAGCTGCCCTGGACATGCCACTCTGAATAGGGTCCATAGCCACCATTCTGTGTCTCCCTGTGCCATAGGTACCAGTATCCATCCATGGACCAGCTGGCTGCCATGTTACCCAGTGTGGTGCAGCATTTCGGGTGAGTCAGCTTCCACAGCTACTGGCTGAGGGTCCTGTGCAGGTAGATGAGCAGAAGGCAACGGTCTGGGGTTTGGGGAGTTGTCCCTATAAGGTGGCAGCTTGCAAGTCTTCTTGTGCTGGGGGTGGAGGGTTGTCCCAGGGAACATGTACTGGAGGCCACCATCCCCCCATACCCACCTCTCCGTATTTCCAGGTTCAAGTACGTGATCGGGATTGGTGTTGGGGCAGGAGCCTACGTGCTGGCCAAGTTTGCGGTGAGCCTGGGGTTGGGATGGGCTGGCCTTGAGTTGGCTGTACCTGCTGTCAGCCCAGGACATGGGGAAAAGCAGGACCTGACACCTCCAAGCAGTCTCTCCTGCTGCAAAGACTTCTGGAGAGATGGGGGGCCAGGATGGCACTGCCATGGCCATGGTGTCTGAGCAGTCTCGCCACAGGTCTCCCATCACTCCAAGGTCCATATCAGCTCTGTGCTATGCCTGTGCAGTGGTGCTGGTGGAGGCTGCCCAGGGCACATCTCCCCTCCCCTCTGAATCTTTCCTTTCTTGCTCACTGCAGCTCATCTTCCCTGACCTGGTTGAAGGACTGGTCCTTATGAACATCGACCCCAATGGCAAAGGCTGGATTGACTGGGCAGCTGCCAAGGTTAGCAGAGCCTCGACCCCTCCTCCTGGCCCTGGCAGCTCCAGGGGCAAGAGCCATCCACAGCAGTGCTGTAACTCCCTGTGCTCCCTCCACAGCTCTCTGGCCTCACCAGCACACTGCCGGACATTGTTCTGTCCCACCTCTTCAGCCAGGTAAGGGCTGTGCATCCTGCTGGCCCCCTGCCACTGGCCCCCTACCTGGCATCCTGGCTGGGTCACCTGGGCTGTGCCCTGCTGGGTGCTGCAGTGCCACTGGACCTGACCCAGGGTCAGGGCCAGCGCTAGTCATGCCCTGCCTGATCTGGGGATTAACCTTGAAGAGTGTGTGACTCATGCCTGTGTCCTGCCTGGGTGTGCAGCACCACTGTGCCCAGCTGCATTGCCCAACATCCTTCTCCTTGTCTTTGTTGACTGGCAAGGCATGGGCAGGACTGGGGTAGCAGGGTGTGACCCTGACACCTGCCCTGATCTCCATCCCCTGCTGGCACAGGAAGAGCTGATGAACAACACGGAGTTGGTGCAGAGTTACCGGCAGCAGATTGGCAGTGTGGTGAACCAGTTCAACCTCCAGCTCTTCCTCAACATGTACAACAGGTGAGTGCTCCAGGCAGCCCCTATCTTTGCTAGGGAGAGAGGCTGCAGTGCTGGTGGGTGGCTCCAAGGTCACTCTGGGAACCCAGACCCGTGTTTGGTGCTGTCATCACCCTGTCATCATGTCTGGCATAGACAGGCAAAGTTGTCTACCGCTGCTGACTCGGAATGTGGGAATGGTGATACCTGTGCCAGAGGCTTGCCATGTCCTAGAGCCCACCACCATGGGTGCACATCTCCTGGTCCCCTCTTGCACTGGGTGCTGGCACAGGGCTGGGAAAGGGAGCAAAGATGCTGTCTCATGCATGCAGGGTGTTGGGAGCCCTGCTACTCTCCTGGGTGCTGCTGCATCCCATGGCACAGGCTTTGCTTAGGATGGCTGTGGCATCTCCCTTCCACAACATGCTGGGACAGGTGGGGCTGAGTGCTGCTTCCAAGGGCTGGCAGTGACAGTTGTGCTGTGACATTGGTGGTGGTATCTGCCTGTGGGCTCACGCTGGTCCTCTTTCCTCCATCAGCCGCAGGGACCTGGACATCAACCGGCCTGGGACTGTGCCCAACGCCAAGACGCTGCGGTAAGAGTGGCAACAGCATGGAGGGGTCCCAGGGCAGTGGACTTCACCCAGGCCAAACCCTGACTGTGCTCTTCCCTCCTCTCATTTCCAGCTGCCCTGTGATGCTGGTGGTTGGAGACAACGCGCCTGCTGAAGAGGGGGTGGTGAGTGATGTGGTGGTTCCTGCAGGGTGTCACGCAGACATTGCCCACGCATGGGCACACACATGTTTGCTGCCTGCTCAGACACATGTCAGCTCCTGTGTGTGGGAGCATAGTCATCTGCAACCCTACCTGCTCATGTGGGCACCTGTGCACATGCATCTGTGCATGGTTGTCACACCTGAAAAACCTCCTCTTCTTCATATGCCTAGGCATGCTCACAGTGTGCACACTCAGATGTGTTGGCACACAGACCCATTCCTTGCTTGGCTCCGTGTACTCAAACAGCCATTGGCACATGTACGTCCTTGCACACGTCCACATGATTGTCCATCCTTGCACAATCAGCCACATCTGTACAGAATGTAACTGCACCCCCCCCACTCCTCCGTCACATCTGTGCATGTGCACACGAGCACACTTGTGTGCATGTAGACACTTGTATGACACACAGAATACCTCACCTCCCTATCCAGCCCCACCCAGACACTGTCTGTCAGGAGGAAAGTCCCCTCTGTCCTGGGGCAAGGAACAGTGGTTCTGTGAGCTCACCTAGTGCCCTGTCTCCTTCTGGCTGGGGTAGGATGTGATATCTGGAATGCTGTGGGCCAGTGGTGGTACACTTGAGCAACTTCTGCCTGGCTCAGGGTGCTAATGTCATCTCTCTCACCTGCAGGTGGAGTGTAACTCCAAGCTGGATCCCACCAACACCACCTTCCTGAAGGTAGGCCGGTAGTGAGGGGCAGCTGGGAGGTCCCTGCTGCCCATGAATTCCCCCACTGACCTCTGTCCCAGGGCTGCAGGGTGTCCCCATCTATGCACTCCAGGTCTATCCTGGCTGTTGGGGCTGGGGGTGTATGGGGAGAGCATGGTGGCCCCAGAAGTGTCAACTGGCCAGTGGATACCAGGGGATGGTGGGCATTACAGGCACCCTCCCAAACTAAGCAGGACCTTCTCTCTGCAGATGGCTGATTCTGGTGGGCTGCCCCAGGTCACACAGGTGAGCCCCTGCAATTTTCCCAGTTAAGTGGGTATACTGGGCCCAGAGATATGTACTGGTGTTGTCCCTGGCTAGTAGGGGATGGGCTGATGAAGGCATAGGGGTCTTCCTCAGAGGTTGCCAGAGATGGTTTGGGCTGAGTGGGGATCTCTTCCTCGGTGCTGCCTCAGCTCAGCCAGCTCTCTCCCTACAGCCAGGCAAGCTGACCGAAGCCTTCAAGTACTTCCTGCAAGGCATGGGCTACAGTGAGTGCCGGGGCTGGGCATGGGGCTGGTGCGGGACTGTGTGTGCACGTGTGTGTGTCTGTGTGCATGCGTGCTGACCCTGCTGCAGGAGAGGAGCCTGGCACCCTGTGTGCCCGTGCTGATGGAGAGCTGCATGTGCGTCTGTGGCATTGTATGTGCAGGTGTGGAAGGTGTCTGTTTGTGTGTCCGCAGGGGCATGGGGTGTACGGGCTCTGTGTGCACACAGATGTGTGTACAAGGGCTCCTTGTGTACATACACGTGTGGAGAGTGTCTTTGTGAAAATGTACACGTGTGTATGTGTGTGTGTGCAACATAGATGAGCAAGTCCGTGTTCACAAATTTGTGTGCATATGTGTATGCGTAGGTCCATGACCGTGTGTATATGTGTGTGTGTGTGTGTGTGTGTGTGTGTGTATGCAGGTCTGTGCATAGCTGTGTGTGCATGCATGCAGAAGTCTGTGTGCACATATGCGTGTTTGCAGGTCCATTGCATGTCTCTGTGTGTGTGTGTGTGCAGTTCTGTGTGCCACGTGCAGGTCCGTGTGCAGGCACACATGGAGCTCGATGGGGGCTCCTGGCCCAGTGGAGCCCAGAGAGGGCTGACAGTCTCTCTCTGCCCTCCCTGCCCTTCTCCCGCTCCACCCCTGCCAGTCACCCATCTGAAGGATCGGAGGCTGAGTGGAGGCACAGGTACCGCTCAGTGCTGCTCGGCCCGTGCTCCCTGCTGCATGGTGCCTGCCTGGCCTGTGCCCTCAAGCTGCCTGGGCACCTTTGGGAGCAGCCTGGGTGCAGGACTGGCCATTCCCAGACAGATGCCCACTGCCTCGCTCCGCTTTGCCTCATATGGCACCCTGAGCCAGGGCTGAGAACTGAGAAATGGCATTGCAGAAGCCCCCTCTTCGTGCAGGCAGTGTCTCAGGAATTATCCACTTTGCCCTCCTCCAGCTGGCCGGGGGCTGTGTCCACTCCCACCGGGAATCCTGGCTGGGGGAGGGTGTCACCTTCCCCTGGGGAGTCATGGGGAGCTCCCATCCCATCTCACTCGCCTGCAGCGTGCCGACCAAGGGTCCCCACTGCCTGATACTCAGAGGCTGCGTGCCCAGGAGTGGGCCCCATGTGCAGCCTGTCCTAGGGTCACCCTGGCCCTGCCCTGCTGTGCCTCAGCCTGGAGCTGCTCATGTTGTCACAGCACCGCTTGCTGCAAGCTTGTGCCCGGGCTCATTTGTATTGGGAGCGGGACTGGCGGCAACATTGGTTCAGGTCTTGCTGGATTTTGGAGGGAGCTGAGCACCCCTGCTGTCTCTCTGTGCCCGTGCAGTGCCATCTGCCAGCATGACCCGCCTGGCACGCTCCCGCACGGCCTCCCTCACCAGCGCCAGCTCGGTGGATGGCACCCGCCCACGTGCCTGCACCCACTCGGAGAGCACTGAGGCCATGGGGCAGATCAACCACACCATGGAGGTATCGTGCTGAGGTCCATGCCCGCCGCCGACGTCTCCTTCAGAGCCATCTCCCATCTGTCAGCATCCCGCCAGCACCCACCTGCCCCGTGGACATCCTCCACCAGGGCCCTTGCTTCTTCGGGGTCAATTTGTCTTCTTTGCCGTTGGCCTCATCCCCTTGTCTGGTACAGGAGAAGGAGAGGGGCTTCGTCCAGCAGTCACACATGGTTCTGCATTGGTCCTCACCCTCCCTAGCATCAGCTTGCCCCTGGCTTGGGAGGGTGGGTGGCAGGGGGACAGGGCCAGGATGGGGTAGCAGGGTCAGGGTGGTGAGATGGGGATAGAATGTGGGGATGGAGTGGGATGAAACAGGATGTGAATAGGACACAGGAGGTAGGTTTGTCCCCCAAGGTCAACAGATGGCTGACTAGCTCAGAAGGAAGACAGGAAAAGGGAACAGCGATTACTGGGAGGTTACTGGTCTGTTCCTAGGGATGCAGCTTCCATTTCTCCCTGATGGCCCTTTCTGGGGATCCCTAGCATGGGATCCCCCAGCACACCCAGGTCCTGCTTCCCCAGGAGCTGGCTGAACTTCGTGAGAAATCAAATCCCACTGTCTCAGCCCTGGTCATATACCCTGAGGGCTGCCCTGGGGCAAGTGGAGAGGGGTCAGCCCTGCTTCAGAAGCCATCAGTGCAGGAGTGTTCCCCTGCCTCTGCCCATGCCCTTGCCTGTGATGGTACTTCCTTAATCCCTTGCTGCAAGAAGGATAATCACCACCTGCCACCAAAAATGCACCAGGAAGTGGGGCGAATTTGCTTGCTTGATCCCTGTCACACTGTCAGTTCCAATCCCAGCTCTTGGGCTGAGGCCACCAGGGCCCAGAGGCCACTAGTTTTGGGGATGTCACACAGCAAATCCCACCTCCAGTTTTGCCACAGCCTGTGGGTGTCACCACCGCAGAGCCATTAGCAATAATGGCTATCCCCGCTATGCTGGGGAGCCCTCAGCACCCTCTGCCTCACAGGGTGCCTCACTGCAAGGTGCTGGCAGTGTGGGGTGACCCACGGGACATGGGGAGCACTCTGGCATCTGGCTTTGGCCACAGAGCTGGCCAGACCCACCATAGCCCTCCAAATCCACACCCCCACGTCCAGCATTTCGCCTGCGCACTGAGCGAGGCGTGTCTCAAGGGCTTGGCTCCCCCCGAGCTGTGGGGCCCCATCCGGACTCCGGGTGGATCTAATCTCTCACAGTCGGCATGGAGATCCATGTCATCACATAACCCCACTGTTGGCTGGAGCTGCCCGAGCAGCAGAGCCCAGCCCCTCCTGCGCTGTCATAAGGCACAGGTAAGGACCTGGCTCTGGTGATGGATGCTCAGGTCTTTGGAGGTGATCCACTGGGGACCTGAACAGGGATCTGTAGGGAGCCCAAGGGGTGCCACCATCTGGGCAAGCAGAACCAGCCCACTGGAAGCAGGTCCCACCCAGCGCCACAGAAGCATTCACCCTTCAGGCCCCATCCCTGCTCCCCAGTGAAGGACACAGGTCCTGGGGGTTCCCAACGGGTGTATGAGGGCACTTGGCTTTGAGACCTGTGCCTCACACGACCCCTCACAAATTAAAATGCCACCCCAGAACACCAGTGTCCCTGTTTGTCCCCCATTTTAGTCTGCTGTGTGTTTCCTTGGTGTGACTCTGAAAGCTGCGTAGCTCCTTTTTATGGTAGGTACTGCTGCGATCTCTTGTTTTTTCAGTGTGTACTTCCAGATAATATATATATATAAATACCTATACATAATATATATATAAGGGTTTGCCCGGTCCCTTTTGGGTTCACTCCTCCTTGCATTCTTGTCCAAGCAGTGCCGTGTGGTTTCCCTGGAGGTGGTGTGGCCATGCTCGCCTTCAGTTCCTCACCTTGGTTTTGTTGGTGGGATTGTTTGTTTTTCCCTGGTGGTTTGTTCTTTTGATTTTTGTTGGTTTTCCTTTTTTCCCAGTCACAGCGGAATTTAATGCATTTTCCTGTCTGAGTGCAGCCTGGTTTTGTCACAGCAGCATCAAGGCCAGAGCACTCATGAGACAGCAATATGTAAACCGGATTTAACTAACCTGTTGCTGTAGAGAGGATTTACTGTGTTGGAAATAAACCAACAAACTAATAAAGATGTTGAGAACCTGATGTGCTCTTTACAATATGCTGCAGGGAAGTAGGTCTGAGCCCACCTGGGGCCTGCCTGCAGAGATCTGGCTGGCAGGGAGGACATGGATGACCACGGTGGAAAGCCCAGGGTGCACAGGGAGGAAACTGGGATGCTTTGGCTTTGGGGTAGCCAGAGGCAGAGTGCCCCATATGTCAGGAATGGGTGGAGGCTGGAAAGCTGTCAGCTGTAGCCCAATGATATTGGATCCGAGGAGTGCCCACTGGGGAAGATAAAGAGCCATGGGTGCACAACTCGGGGGATGAATGGGGTTCCTTGGGAGATCCAGCCTCACTCCTGTACCAGGACTGCTGGACCCCTGTTTGACTCCCCATCAAGATTTGATATTCCAGGTCATAGCCCTTTCCAAGTGCATGAGGCCCTCCCTGGGAGGGATCCTTTCACTGCCTCCTAGTCCTTGTCCCTGCTCCAGTGTGTCAGTGTCTGCCTTCTGCTGGGTCACTGCAGACTGGTCCCAGTCCCTGAAGAGGGTCCCAGAACCAAAGCATTGAGACAATGTGAGCATGTAGTCCACACACAGTTGCCTGGGGTGAATGGAGAAGAGCCTGGAGACATGAGTAAGGAATGCAAACCCCCAAGACTCAGCCAAGATGTGGGCAGGCAGCCTGGGAGCCTTCCTTGGGTGGTTTGGTTGGAGGGACCTGCTGGTTTCCCCCTAGCAGGGTGAGCCTCATCTGGGGGGTGGGTACACTGTACACCCTTATCACTGAAACAGTGTAATACTGCTGATTACATTCAGGACATAACGCATACTTCATGCTATAAAGATGGTTGGGATA
Source organism: Pitta sordida (assembly GCA_013390025.1). Taxonomy (NCBI): domain Eukaryota; kingdom Metazoa; phylum Chordata; class Aves; order Passeriformes; family Pittidae; genus Pitta; species Pitta sordida. The sequence goes on from WEKX01002067.1 coordinate 819,508, forward strand.
GGATAACTGTCAGACAAATGATTTCCACATTCAGACTGAATGCAATTCATGGAGTGCTGGATGCTGAATACTGACAGACTGCAACAAAATGAAAACTAACAATTATCTACTCCTACAGTACTACTGCTAAATTAAAACTCTTACGTACTTCACATATTGACTTAAATAATCTAATTTCTTGGGACCTTGTACATTTCTCCACTCAGTCACCTATGAAGTATTTCAGCAACATCATGGACCAGAAACGAGCATATTACTGAAGTTTCCCTTCTCACATGTTTACTCAAGAAAGTAAGGTCACAGCTCTTTTTAATACTGCCAGCAATACCCACATGAAAACTAGCCTTTGATGATGCATGGTTATTTATTTCTAGGAGGAGGAGGAAATTTAATACATAGATGCAATTCCTCGGGGGGAACCTGCAAAGGAACGAAAGCAGCAGGGCAGAAAAATGTTCGGGCCGCTTTTTCTGGGCAGACATGGATGCCTTTAGCGGAGCGTGAGGGAGCCATATAGGTCAGTGCATCAAATAGCGCATGAAAATGCGACTCAAAGGGACAGAGCCTGTCCCATCTGTGGAGCTGCACTGCCACCTGGTGCACCCGCAGCGCTCACAGCCTCTGCCCGGCACTGCCTTTGCCTCGTTTGTTTAAAACCCCTGCCAAAGGACAACAATGCTGTTACTAATGCTGATAATTGGGCCCGGTTTTGTGAATGGATAGCAATATGTCAGCATACCGTTACGGGAATCAAGAGCAGCTGAGCAATGCTAACAGCCATTCCCTCTCCATCTGTCACAGCTGCACAGGGGCTGCCAGGGCTTCAGCTGCCAGGACAGAGTTACCACAGGGTACTGCCAGGGGAATGCTTCAGCCTTTGCAACTGTGTTTGTGTCACCAGGTGAGCCAGGCTTGGCAAAGGTGACTGTGTTTGTGCTGCTGGGGAGGTGAAGCAGCCCACAGCCCCCCAGGTGAGCTGCCAGCACAGCCAGGTATTTCTCTTCAGCCAGGCTTTCCTCACGGAGCGCATGTCGTAGAGGAGCCCAGACTAACATGGCCATGAGGAAAAGGCTCATCCCCGAGATCAGGTGGTGGCACTTAAGAGCAAAAATGGTTAAAGAACGGTTAATTTCCTATTATTTTCTGAGGCCTTGCTGTATTCACACCTGGCTCTGAAAACAGACGGGTGGAAGCATTTAATGCCCCTCAAGTCACAGAGTTTTTAGGGTTGAGAGTAACCTCTGGAGATCATCCAGTTCAACCCTCCTGCCATGCCACGGTCACCTGGAGCAGGTTACACAGGAACACATCCAGGTGGATTTGGAATTGCTCCAGAGAGGGAGACTCCCTGACCTCCCTGGGCAGCCTGTTCCCGTGCTCTGCCACCCTCAACACAAAGTTCTCCTCATGTTGAGTAGAAACTTCTTGTGTTTTAGTTTATGGCCATTGCTCCTCATGCCGGAGGATGTCCCTGGGCACCACCCTGTTGGCACCTGCCTTTGAGATACATATTTATATGCATTAATGAGATTCCCCCCCAGTCTTTGCTTTTCATAACAGCTCCTGCAGCCTCTCATAAGACCCCTCATTGTCTTTGTGGCCTCTCCAGTAGCTCCTCGTTTCCTGCGCTGAGGAGCCCAGACGGGGACAGCACTCCAGACCTGGCCTCACCAGGGCCGAGTAGAGGGGACTGGATCATTTAGATTCCTGTGCCGCCCGTGACCATCCCAACTCAGTCGGGACCCGTCGCGGGCTCAAAGCCCCTCGGTGCCCGGGGTGACACGGCAGCGCTGAGGGCACCGGGGCGGGAACTACAGCTCCCATGGTGCCCGGGCGGCGGGGCCGCGCCGGCAGGAAGCGGGGAATGCTGCGGGACCGCGGGGAGCCCGAGCCGTGCCCATGGCGGCGCTGAAATACGCGGGGCTGGAGGACACGGACAGCGAGGAGGAGCTGCCGCCGGGCTGGGAGGAGCGCACCACCAAGGACGGCTGGGTTTACTACGCCAAGTAAGGGAGGGAGCGGGGCGAGCCCGCCCGGAGCGCTCTGACAGTCCGGCAGCCCCCGGCGCAGCCTCCGCGGAGCCGCCCGCGGTCCCTGGGTGCGGGTGCGGGGCGGGACCCGGCGCTCCCCGCCCGGTGCAGCATGGACCGAGGGGCGGCCGGGGATGGAGCGGCGGCACCGGAGTCCGTGTGGTTCGGTTTCGGTGTGCGGTGCCCGCCCGGCTCAGGGGAGCGCCGTGTGCGGGATGGGCTGCGACAGGGACAGCCCCGGCAGAGCCCGCGGGGTCGGGGCAGCGGTCGGTGCCGAGCGGGGCAATGGTGCTGGAGCCGCTCCAGGGACCCCTGGGTGCGGGAGGGGAACCGTCCCCGGGCTGTTGTAATGCACCTTATGGCTCTGTGGGTGATGCGATGCTTGTACGTGTGGGCGGTGGAGCCTTACACAGTGTTGTAGTTATCTCGGTTTTCCTCCTTGTAGGAGCAGCGGAGAGACAGGTCCGGTGGAAGTTAAAAGCTGTAGGTGCTGTCCCTCAGCCCCTCACACGCCACAGCTGGGGCGCCAGAGAGAAGGATTTCCATGTATAGCACCATCTGCCCGTGCCCCTGGAAATGATTGAATCCTCGCAGGTTACACGGGGGATGTGCCACAGGGCAGCTGTGGAATACTTGTATTTATGTACTTTCTCCTCTCGTGTAGTTTCAGTTGCCATGATCTTCTCGGGATCTGTTTTGGTCTGTTTAAAGCTAAAATTTATTCCCTTTCACAAAAAGGGGCAAAAGTGTAGCTTTTTGTCCGCGGTGGTGAGTTGGCATCTCCCCTCCAGGTTCTGTGATACAAACGCTGGACAGAATGCTTTTGTTTATCCACACTTTGTTTGTAAACACTGCAGATTCTCTCGAGATGTTTGTTTTTCTTAGGTGAAGTGTCTGTATATTTCCTTCGATTTCACAAGCACTTTCAGGAAGGGCATTACTTAGTGAAAGTAGCGAACTTAGAAAACAATAAATTACTACCAAGTGTAATTTTTATACAAATAATTCTACAAGTCAGTTTCTTAACTGTTGTGAAGCTGGGCCCATTCAGTTTTATGATATCACATGATATATTTGTACTGTTTGAAAATCTTGCCCTATTGTGTCAAAAATATATTTGACATAAAGGGATGTTACACTGTTGCTGCCTTTAATATTCTCTCTGTATCTGATATCTCTGCATATTCTGGAAGTTTGTTTTAAACCTCATCAACCTTATGATCTTTAAACTTAACTGGAATCGGCTTGGTTTCATTTTAGACTGTTCATGGTGTTTATGGTAGGTTAAATGTGCACACAGGTGGACAGGCATTTCTTTTCAGGCTGCAGTAATTTGCTTAAATATCCTGCATCTGCAGGTCACCCAGGTGCACTTGTTTAGCCTCAGATCCCCAGCTGTGATTCCTGCAATACCTTATGTTGTCACTGTGGGGTTATTGTAAGAAGGGAAAGTTGTGTGTGAATTGCTGTTGGTGCTAGGCCTGTAATTAGTGGTTATTGGTGTATGTTGCTCAGTGCTGCTGCCAGTCTTTATTTCACACTTGGGCAGCATCAGTTTGGACAATCAAGTAATCCCTGCCTGACTCTTAGTATTAAAACTTGTCTGTTAGTTAAAAATATTGAATGAAAGTTAAGATTTCAATATCCAACCCGATTTCAGTGCTTTGGGTATCTTAAGACCTTGTTTATGTGCACATCCTTTGCTGATTAGTCTGTAGTGCAGGAAGCCTCGTGATAGAGTATATTAATTCTGCCAGTGATTTCAGTGATTTAAGTCTCTGAATTAGAATAATTCTAAGATGTGGCACCATTGTCATGTATATTACATAAATATCCTCCTAGTCAAGGTCTGTGAATAAGCTCATCTGTCCAGAACTGCAGTTGCTTGTGTAGAAATTCAACTTACATTATAGCCTGCAAATCAGTATTATTAGGCAAGAGTTTTAGAGAGGTGCTTCTGTAGTTTGAGAACTTTCTAGTATTACTATTATTACTTTGGGCTTCTTTCTTCCTTATTCCTGCCAAGGATCACCATCTTTTTGAGGTCTTCTCTGAATCTGTTAGTTTTTAATAAGTTTTGTGTTTTCTTTCTTCTCATAAGCGACAAAACTTAGGTTGGAGGTCAAACATTCATTTGAATTTTTATAGACTCCTATGCTCTCTGGTTAGTTACTTTCAGAGCTGTGGCAATATTTTGGATTACGTACATCAGAAAGGTTGTTAGGCAGTCTTTTAAAATCTTAAACTTTTCTTTTCATGCAGCCACCTGGAAGAAAAAACACAGTGGGAACATCCTAAGTCTGGGAAGAGGAAACGTGTTGCAGGAGGTTTGTGTTAAGGTTTTGTAATGAACAGAAATTGTTACACACACCTGGTATCACCAAGGCAAACTGGGCTTGCAAAATACAGCTGACTTGAGTGGAGTTTTACCTCTGTGGTTTTGTCTGTGTAGAGTGATTTCTTTGCGGTTTTATGGCTTTCTTGTATTGCTCGGTAAAGCCAAAGTACTAATTCCAGCTTACAGGGTTTGGCAAAGCATATAGTCAAAGGCTGGAATTCTCTGATTGGGTTCTGATTTCCCGGTGTCCATCAGATAAGATCTGTAGTTGGATTGTATTCTTCAAAGAGTATGTTTCATCAAAAACTATCCCTGGCACAGAAGGAAGTCTCATTAGTTTTCATTTTACTTGTTTTTCCTCAACCCGATTGAATGTTTGTGCCAGAACAGAAGGCAAACAATATTGCAGGACACTTCCAGAGGTAAATGAATTCTTGAGGGCTTTGGATCACTGCCTTAAATTAGATCTCCCCAGAAGCTTCTGTGTGGTGCACCTGTTTTCCTGTTGGCAAGTCATGTTTCTTTTGTAATCTATTAGTGGAATGTTTTCGGTAGATCTTGAGTTGATTGAGTTAAAATGAATACTTTTCAGACAGGATTAGAAATACTGGGAAAGCCATCTAACAAGTACATTTGTAGGATTCTTTATATAAGAACTTGTTTTGTAAAGATTTGTGATTTTTTTTTTCCTTTAACTGTCCTTCCAACTTCATAGAATCATAAGATCATTTAGGTTCAGTTTAACATATCTCATGCCCAGTTGAGGGTTCCGACCTTTCAACTTTTGGTGTGTGTTACATGTAACTCTTCCTGCATTTAGTTTAAGGTTTTTGCTGTTTCCTTTATCAAGGATAGATATTAAACTGTGACTACTGTGGATGTGTGTGTGCCAGGAAGCATGGCTGTGTTTTGCTGGTTTGTGCTGTAATTTTTGATGGGTTTTTTTTGGGTTTTTTTTTAGAGTATACTTAATCTGCTGGTTGTTACAGTTGTATTTGGTCTCCTGTATAGTGTCCTTTTATGAAAGCAATTATGTGTGATTAAGGAAGCAATCCTTTCAAGTTCTGATATTGAAGCGCAGCAGGTAGCTGCACCACCTACAGAAATAATGCAGAATTGTGTCACATCTGTCCGAGAAATCACTTAAACTTCAAATTGGAGTGTGCTCTTAATGCCTGAAAATAAAGCTACTGTTCTGTGTGCTTCCTAGATCTGCCATATGGATGGGAGCAGGAGACCGATGAAAATGGCCAAGTCTATTTTGTAGAGTAAGTATGTCAAGCTGTAGAGTATGTTCAAGTAGGACAACTGTGTTACAAGCTGAGTAGCGTCTCGAATTATGGAGCTGTGAGAATATCAGGTGGAGAGGTGAAGGGATTAATAATTACAGCTTCAGAATCCATATGCAGATAGTGCAGTTGTGGCAATGCCTGAACACCCATTTTCGCTATCCTGAATTCTTCCAGATGCACAGAAATAGTCACTTGTGTGACAGGTGAATGTGAGCTGGCACTCAGGCCATGTTTATGTGGGCTCATTTTAAAATTTTATTTATTTTTTGTTTTGTTTGTACCTTTAGGGTTAGACTTTGTACAAATAACTTCAGAAACGTACCCAGAACTTCATGACTGGTTGTTTACTGAATTGCAGTAGTGCTTTAAACATACAAGGCAAAACCAAAATTGCTGCAGCTCTGACTCACTAGGAATGTAAAGCACTGCAAGAGAAGAGGACAGGGATAGACCTAACAAAGAGTTTTGGAAAGATGATAGAGGAGGGAGTTCACAGAAGCAGACAAAGATTTCTGGGCATATTTCTATTTGTATCTTTTTAATGTCAGGATAAAAATGGATAGTTATCTTAAACAGACTTATCAGAATAAAAAATATTCACAGGCTGCAATATTTGGTGTAGCCTCTCTGTCCTGTATGTAAGGGTTTGAAGACTGAGAGTTGTTGCTTAGTCTCTTTCTGACAATTGTCTGAAGAAAACAAACCCATGGTTTTAGACAAACCCTGGTCCAGACCATGCTGTTTGCTGAGCTGATGTGAAGCTGCTTGTTTTCAGTTTTTTGAGAAAAAGGCACTGAGCTGCATTTTCCCTTGGTGTATTGTTTCAAGGAGTAGTGTAGGCCCCTTTTGTAGACCTCCTAAGAGAACGTGATGTTCCCTGATATAACGAGAATGGCTTGTGAAGTGTGTGAATGCAATGATTAATGGATGCTGTCACAACTGGAAAAGATTAAAGAAGGTAATTGGGATGATTTTAACAAAACTGAAAATAAAACTTCTTTTTTTGTAATTTAAATAAACCAGTGGAACGGTACACAACAGTGGTTGAAATACTTTTAAAATCTAAATGCAAAGTACAGAAGGGTTGAAGCAGTTGAAATTTTATATTCTTTTGCAGCCACATAAACAAAAGGACTACCTACCTTGACCCAAGACTGGCCTTTACAGTTGAAGATAATCCAGTAAAACCTACTACTAGACAAAAATATGATGGCAACAGTACTGCAATGGAAATACTCCAGGGTTGTGACCTGAGTGGGAAAGTGGTTATAATCACAGGAGCAAATTCAGGAATAGGTACGTTAACATTACACATAAGGTAAAATATAGCAACCTTTATCTTACAGGCTACTTTATTGTTTACATATATTTGTACTTTTGGTTTTCAGACTTGACTTGCACTTGTTTCATGTAGTTAGAAAACTGTTTTTTAAAAAGGTGGAGAATTTGGAGCTTACGGGAGAGCTACAGGAAAGACATCAAGGCTTGAAACAACTGATTTTGGTCTAGGAAAGTGTCAGTAGAGGCATTTTACATTATGTAAATATATAAAGGATGACTGTCAAAGAAGAGGGTGGCTAGAACAAGGAGTAAGGTTTGTATGGCTGCAGGGGAGTTCAGGTGAAGTATTCAGAAAAACTTCTGAATGGAAGCAGGCGAGCTCAGGTAACAGTTTCCCAAGGAGGCCGTGGAATTTTTCTCTCTGAAGGCTATTTCGAGTGAATTTGATGGTTAACTCCTGTCAGAAAGTTTTACTCAGTGCTCCTCTAGGGCAAAGCAATATGATGTATGACCTTTCGAAATCCCTGTTGGTTGTATTGTCTTACAGATTTATACATCTTTTCAGGTTGTTTAGGTATCTGTTATATAGTATTACTTCTGTATTGGGGGTCTATTCGACAGATTCTAATTAGCTGCTTTTTGGTGCTTGGGGGCTTTGCCCTTCTCTTCAGAAGACAGGATTTCTTAATTTAATAGCTGTTTGAAGTTTCACTCAGCAGCCTGCACAGGAGATCCTGTTTTCTGTGGCACAGATTTGTGGAGGAGCCACAAATATTAAACCACTGGTGTGATGTGGTGTTAAACTTGAATTTTTTGGTAAATGAGGGAATCTGCGTAAACCCTGGATAACTGTTGATCTTTTGTTCACTTTTCTCTTTGCATTTTTCTGTATGATGGGATTGCATCAATATTGCATTGCCTGATGTGCTGCTACAGATTGGGTCTGCAGTTGGGGCAGCAAGTGTTGTACTTATTTGTCTCAATGAATTTGTTCTTTCTAGTAAGTTTTACATTCCAGGTTCTTGGTGTAGCATGTCTCTATGTTGCATCCAGCAGCAAAATGTTAGTTTAAGTTGCACGATGCATTTGTCAAGATATTTTCCCCCTATTTCTTCCTTAGTTTATAATCTGAATTGATCACAAGTAATGAATTATACCAGGTCTTCTTTGCTTGTGGCACGTACGCCCAGGTGTTCACACATACGCAGCTTGTTCATTTCTGGTAGTAGATGAGGGCAGGATATAATTTCTGGTATGAATGTATATATATATGAGAAGTGAGAGGGAAAAAAAGTACTAAAAAAAAAAGACTTACAAACACTTCATCAATTTTCATTAGTTACTAGTAAAATACTTTATTTGTTTCGTTTGAAAGCTTTTTCTTTTTCGAGTGCAGCACAACTGTTCTTTGGTTTTTTTTTTTTTTCCTCATCTATCTTTTTAAGCTCAATCAAAATTTTAGTCTGAATATCACATTTGAAGTTGAGGTAACTTTTACACCAGTAAAGCTGGTAAAAAGAGGTAAGAGACTTGCTGAACAGTTTAGTCTTGTGGTGTCAGTCCTTCTGATTTTAAAAACATCTGGTCCCATGACATAGACCTGA
>WEKX01002068.1:0-29576 GCA_013390025.1 Pitta sordida
CTGTGATACTGTGATACTGTGATCTTGCATGACCAGAATGGTGGCAGCTTTAGCAACAAGTTGCATTGCCCTGTCGTGCTCTTCAAGAACAAGTTTCCTCTTTTCTGCAGTATGCAGATTTAATCCTTCTGGGGTGCCTTCTTCCCCAGATCCTTCTCTGTGAAGGACTGGCAGATGGAAAGGCAAGAACTTGCGAACAGCCTGATGAGTATTGAGTGGGTGAGGTTAAAGTGGAATACAGTAGAATTGCTAAAATAGAGTGGAAATTTTTGCTGAGCCTGTTTTCTTTTTTTCTATTTTTCCTGTTCTAAAGAGAATAAATAAAGGTTTAGACTACGAGTTGTCTTAGAAAGAGGGCAGTGCAGAAAAGGAAAACCAGTGACCTACTTAAAGAGAAATTAAAATGCATTACACCTCTTGGGGTTGAGGTTACAAAAAAAAATAGTAACAAAAAAGCGCAACACAATGACTGTGTGCAGGAAAGGAGACAACATTTTTATTTCTTTCCTAGAGGTAAAAAAATTCTACCAGGAATTAATTTGACTTCTGGTCAAATTATTATTTTGCAGTTGTTATTATTATGCAGTTTAAAGAGATGTTTTTATTTTGCCTAATAAGACTTTTAGGGCACCGACTTTCTAATGCATTAGTATCTTGTCTGAAAACAAATGCTTCTCGTTCTGTCAGGTATCCTAGGGCACAATAAGTTTCTGCCATCCTTGTCTGTTATCCTATCTGTTACAATAATTATGTTGTATTTCAGGGTTTTTTTTCCTCCTGACTATTACATAGTCACCATCCTAGATGACCAGAAGCGGTTTTTCATTTGCCCTTTAATCTTTGTCTGTTCATCTTGGGTGGTCCTTCCAGAACTTTATGCTTCTATTGGAATAGCTTTTGCTATCACCAGGTCAGATCAGCCTTTCCTTTGCATCAAAGTGGGTCCTCAAGGAAGGAATCTGTTTTACCTAATGTAAATCAAGACATGCAGTCCTAGTCAGAGCTACCTTCACAGCTCTATGGATAATAATTACAAGCACAGGAATTATGTTTTCCTTATATCCAAAGCTTTGAGTGTAATTAAGCATGTTGGGAACAGACAGGCTGATTTGATACCTCTGTGGGTTATTAGGATCCAGCTGTTCCACACTTTTGACACCTGTGGTGAAACAAATTGCTGCCATGGTGATGGAAGCATCCTGGTGCACAGGTCCTGCTTACAAGAGCCTCCCACACAAGCATCCCCTGCACACTCACACCTTTCTGGGACACAGCATCAAGCCTGAGTGCCAATAGCATGACTGCCAGAGCCTGGGCCAGTCTTTCACCATTCATCTAGATGTAGATGCTAGATTAGTTGGATTATAGGTTGGACTAGATGATCTTCAAGGTCCTTTCCAGCTTTATCTATACTGTGATACTGTGATACAATGATTCATACTCACACTGCAGAGCATGAGAGGAGACAAAGGAGCTGTGTACCGTACCCCCAAACGTATATTCCCTTACCTGTCTGTAATTTGCTATTCGTACCATGATAGAGAGCGAGGTTTCAAATTTCCCATTTGTCTTCCTCTTCTGACCATGTTTCTAAGGACTTAATGTCATCCTCTCTTTTAATTTCTGTTGCCCACTCATTGCATATCTGTAGTCATCTTCAGCCTCGTAGTAATTGTTCTTTGGTTTGTCTTCTTCATAGGTCCAGGTATGATTTAACCCCTCCTATCTTAAAATAGTGCCCTTGAACTCTCCTGCCTTTCCTGTTTATTACCATATCATCCTTTCTCTTTTCATCTCTCAGCATACAATTGTTATCTGGGGTTTCATCAAAAACCCTCCCACTTTACTGCAGCATCTGCCCTTGTACTTTGCTGGCATCTATTATTTATTTCTGTAACTGTCACATTCTTCTCTCTCTCCTGAATAAATGTCCTAGTGATTTCAATCTTTCCCCATTCACAGGCATTCAGAATGTTGCTGCAAACATTGTTTCCCTGAATTTGCCCACAAACTAGGGAGAGTTCTGACTTTCCTTTATTCCCCAGAGGCTTGTTTTCTGCTTTCAAGGTAAGCTGCATTTGCAACATTTTTATTTCTTCTATTCAATCCCCATCATTTGATTCAATTGCACAACAGCTATTCTGTGTCAGAAACTGGACGACAACATGAGCTATGGGACCAGCAGACACCAGGTATCATTTTGCATTGTGGACCATCCCTGACAAAATCCATGGTCCAGTCTGCACTACCCCTGCTAACTGTCAATTACACCTTAAAGGTAAACAAGGACCTTTAAGCCTTTGCACGAACTGACCTAGATAAATGCCCGTCTCCACTGCAGGTGCTCTGAATTCCCTTTCCATCCTGGATATTGTCCTCGGACAGAGTGACAAGCAACTGCCTGGCTTGAAGTTGCCAGCTCATGTTTGACATGAACTCAGCCATCTGGGCTACAGAGTGGTGAGCCATGAACAAAAACCGAATGCGTGGGAGCTCCTGGGCAGACCTGTGTGCAGGCCTGGTGTTCTGGTTTGAATGTTTTTTTTCTCTGGCAGCGAGGGGGGCAGACTGAGCCTCCGCTGCTGCCAGTGATTCAAGGTCAGAAGCAGATAACAGCACCTCTGTGAAAAACATATGAGAGGAAGAAAAAACCAGTTAGTAACAGAAAGTAGATGGCCGGGTCAGAACGTGTGTAAGAAGCTGAAAGCTATGAAGGCCCCCCTAGGCCTACTAGAGAAGGGATAGGAATGTTCTTCCAGGGATCCCACTGTTGCTCGTGGAACGGACGGACCATGGTGTAAACCGTCAGTTCCATGGTGTAAACCTATGGATTAGAGAGNTTACCTGTTATTTTTTCCATTTTTTTTCCTCCAGGAGAGGTCGTGGGTGAATCTCTGGCATCCAGCCAGGGTCAAACCACAACACCTGGTCAAGGTGCTTTCTATTGAGAATCTCGTATTACAATATGCATTGCCCACTTGTTTCATGCTTTCCCTGTGCTGCCCACCGGGGAGAAATTTCCTATGTATATGAATATCTAAAATAACCTTTAAATTCTTTGTCAAAGTTTTCCTTTGTTCTGATGACAGCAGTTGAGACTGCTGGGACTAATACCAGTCACACTGATGGGTACTGTTGTATCATTTCCTTGCATTTCCTCATCTGTTCTTTCCTGTTTAGTGCTTTGATTTAACCTCCAGGAGACAGGGCTAGGATATAAGAGGGGCTTTACCCAGAGGAACTGTTCAGCGACAAAACTAGTTCTAACATAAAAAAGCTACTATATTGGAAATCAGTGAAAAGACATGAGTGGAAGAATGGTGTAAAGGGAAGGACAACCAAATCCCAGTTCTATGGCAGATTCATTCTTCTCTTTCACCATCCAATTTCTCATCCATTGGTGGTAAGGATGATTCTAAACTGCAAAATGTAATATTTATTATCTCAAAATGTGCTCAAATCAGTAAATGTTCAGCGCTTAAAATGCTGTCTTTCCTACTTTGCATTATCTAACTGTAATTGGTGTTAAGTTATTCCTATTTATTCTGGAAGTACAAAATGTGTTACTTTGCTCTTAATCTGCATAGACTGAAACCATCTGCTGTGGTTCACAGTTGAAGAATGGGAGATTATAAATTCCTGATAGTATTTATATCCAGCCCTCATTAAACAAGTAATCATTACTGCTACCAAGTAGTAAGTCAGAGGGGTGTACAATCATAACCTTAACATTTAAGCACATGAATGATCCATTCCCTTCTTTAAAACAACCCCAGTATTTACATGCATATTTGCTTCTACCTGGTGGGAAAAGGCTCAGGTAGAGGAGGAGTGGAAGCATGTCTCAGGTGAGTCAGTAACTAGCTCCATGCTGAGTAAAAGGTGACTTGACAAGAGAAGGACAATCATGCTGTACCCAGTTGCAGGATCAGCTAGTTTGCCTGCAGAATGGTAGGAAGGATAGCCTTGCAATAAGAAGACCTTTCTGAGAAATATATTTTGTTTGCATTGTACACAAATATACTACAAGTCTGCTTGAGTTAAAGCAGAAACATGCGGCGTCCTGTTTGCCTCATACCCAGACATACCACAAGTCTGTTTGATTTAGGAAGTGAAATATTGTGTAATATCCCTTTGCTTGGCATAGTTGCACAAAAATAGTAGAGCTAAGATAATTGTACCCAGTCTGCAAAAGCTTGAATCAGATGACCAGAACACAGTCTGAAAGCCTGAAGCAGCTGGGTTGGACCTGCACAGAAGAGTGAAAATCTTCTGGCAAACCAGAACTGACTGGCTCTGACCTAGGGAAGAGGAAGCAAACCTTTGGACCAGATTGATCTTGATTCACAGGAAAGCTCTCTGTCAATGTGAGTGATACACAGTCGAGATTGGGGAAGGGAGAATATGCCCCTTTTAGTTCTGGCTTCCCAAGGAGAAGCTGGAGAGCTGTCAAATTCAGCCACCACTGCATTGAAGGGTAAGAATTGTCGAATGATGTAGCCATCAGAAATCACAACGCAGCAGCAGTGTCACAGTATTGTAAACTTCAGGCTTCACGTTTAGGTCTGTATGTTTAATTAATGTTTGATTTTTGGTTGCTAACAGATGGATTGCATAAAAGCTGAGCATAAACAGATGCCTGCTTAAATTATTGACTAGCTTATCCTCTTAGAACTCTCCCATTACAGTGGTCCCCAGCTTTCAGCTGCAACAGTTGGTGAAATGCTGTTTCTGGTACCCACACCAGTTTGCCAGGCTCTGGAGGACCTGAAAAGAAACTTCTGCTGGGAGGTGTGATATCATAAAAAGGCTGAGCACGGGAACAAGATAAGATATCTGTGAATCCAGCAGACCAGGTCTCCTGTGCACGTATGTAGGTACTGGAGCAGTTTTAATCCATGCATTGAACATTAAGTGTTTTTCCTGGACTTAGATATTCCGTGTATGTAGGTAGGATTGTATCCTGCACATTATCCATGGCCACTCTTGGCCATCCTCTGGCAGTCAAAATACTGATTTCAATCTTGGCTGAATTATACTGGAGGTGAATTTGGTCCTGTCTGATAAGTAGATTTTTCTTCTGCCCTAAATAAAATAGAGAAAGAAATAAGAGCAGCAAGGCTAAATATGTTAGAACAGTTTAAAATCCTTATTTAGCTTTTTTTTTCCCCATTATGCAAGCTCACTATCTACCCTTATGTTTCCTAGAACATATTTTGGATGATGCTGCTGCACTCTTTCTGGAACAGTTTATTAAATGTATTTATTATGTTTGTGCAACATTTTACAAATCAGGTCAAATTTTTTCCTGTTTACATAATTTTACAGGCTGCACTTAGATTTGGTTGGAAGGAATTTGGTCCAGTTAGTTTTGTTTATAGATTTATTCAAAATTAGGAAATGCTTTTGAACTCTATATCTGCACCTAGCTTTCTGGCTGACCTTATAGGATGGTAAAATGCCAAGACCCATTTTTAAAAATGCCACTTATGAATAAATGTAAAAGACTTTTATCCCTTATCTCGAGATTTTTATTGTAGTTTCTTCAGCTACCAGTCTTCAGACTTTTTTCAAAGATAAGTTCTTTTTCTCGTCCCTTTAAGAGAGCGGGTTTCCCTGTGATTACCCTGGTCTGTCTTCTAGAGTAAGAAAGACACTAAGATCTAAGCTGCTGAAAGGAGGCACCAAGAGTTTCTTGATGGATTTAGTCAACAGTCAGAGAGAAACTGAACCTTTCTCTGACATGTATTTTGTGTCATAGAAAAGGTTTTAGAAGAAGGGGATTATACAAGGCAGTGTTGTGACCCTGTGGATGCCTCAGAGAGATTTAAACAGCGTAAGTTAACAGGCAGAGCTCAGGCACAGACACCCTAATAACTGGGTAGGTGTAAAACTAACTTAATATCTAAAGATCTGGCAAGATGACTCAGGCAGGTCACAGAATCTCACCTCAGTGCTTTATATGTATCACTAGACTTCCCATATGCCATTCTGAATATAACACTTCTCCCTCAGTCTGGAAAGGCCTGAAATAATGAGTTTTATCCTCACAACATCTTCATGCCTGGATAAACATTATGCTAGTTTGGTTTTAAAAGTCTTAGCCTTTATAGCTGAACCTTATAGGTGCTGAAATCACCTGAAGATATAACAATATTTTTGACTCCTTTTTTTCATATATGGTGCAAATAGCATAGGAAGTCTGTTTGGTTAAGCAGCCCTCCCATCTAACTTAAAATGGTAAACCTTCTCCCCTTCTGTGTAATACTGCAGCATCATACTTGCATCCAGAAATACTCTTTTGGTTCAAAATAGTCAGAAGAAAGAGATATCTTTTCAAGCAATGTGTGGAACTTCAATGTGGAACATATTGCCGTGCAGCATGTCTACTGGCAAATTGTATGCATCTTGAGAAAATGGGAATAAAACAAATCAATTAAATATTCCCCCCACAAATAAACAAAAAAGTCACCAAAGTTAACTAAGCATGAGTATCACCTCTGGGTGAGTGTCTGAGCTCCAGACTGCAAGGAACTCCAGAATTTGCCATCAGTATCTGATTGCTGCATTACAATGTGCCCAGTGCTCTACTACTGGCCACTGCTGGACTGGATGGGTCTTTAGAATGGATATGACCTCCTGCAGCCAATTCCATGTTTGCATACTGTGTTTTTAAACAAACAAGTGAAAAACAGTGGCCTATGCTGATGCCATGTTTTAAAAGGCAAAATCATGAGCACTATGTCCTAATGAGGAGAGGGTTCCTTCAAGCAATACAAGAGAGGAACTTTTAAAGTCTTAAGGCTAATTTTTTTATTAGACTAATTTTGAGTCCTGAAGAATGCATGTATGATTGAAAGGCTGGCATTTGTGAGGCTGCACTGTTACGTGCTAACAGATGTTGCCTGTTCTTAAAAGCCTTGGCTTTCTTTTTTCTATATGGAGAGCACTGTATTTTAAACAATGTTTGGGCAACAACTGCATTAGAGTTTATTTGCAAAAGTTTGGAAGATTGAGTCAGTCTGACTTGTTGCCATGAAACAAAAGGGTGAAGTAAAGAGTTGGCAGTCACTGAGCAAACTGCTGATTGAGTCTACCATTAGGAAATTTGCAGATGACACCAAGTTTTGGGGGAGTGTCAACCTGCTGGAGAGCAGGAGGGCTCTGCAGAGGGACCTGGACAGGTCAGATAGACGGGCTGAGTCCAGTGGCATGAAGGTCAACAAGGCCAAGTGCCAGGTCCTGCACTTTGGCTGCAACAACCCCCTGCAGCGCCACAGGCTGGGGAGAGTGGCTGGAGAGCAGCCAGGCAGAAAGGGACCTGGGGGTATGGATTGACAGGAAGCTGAACGTGAGCCAGCAGTGTGCCCATGTGGCCAAAAAGGCAAATGGCATCCTGGCCTCTGTCAGGAACAGTGGGGCCAGCAGGACCAGGGAAATGATTCTTCCCCTGTACTTGGCACTGGTTAGGGCGCACCTCGAGTTCTGTGTCCAGTTCTGGGCCCCTCAATTTAGGAAGGATATTGAGGTTCTGGAGTGTGTCTGAAGAAGGGCAACAAGGATAGTGAAGGGACTGGAGCATAAGTCCTGTGAGGAGCGGCTGAGGGAGCTGGGTTTGTTTAACCTGGAAAAGAGGAGGCTCAAGGGACACCTTATTGCTCTCTACAACTATCTGAAAGGCAGCTGTAGCCAGGTGGGAGTCAGTCTCTTCTCCCAGGCAACCAGCAGTAGGACAAGAAGGCACAGTCTTAAGCTGCACCAGGGCAGATTTAGGTTAGACATTAGGAGGAAGTTCTTTACAGAAAGAGTCATTGGCCTTTGGAATGGGCTGCCCAGGGAGGTGGTGGAGTCACCGTCCCTGGAGGTGTTTAAGAGACTGGACTGAGTGCCATGGTCTGCTCGACAAGGTGATACATATTAGGTCAAAGGTTGGACTCGATGATCTCAGAGGTCTTTTTCCAAACTAGCTTATTCCGTGATTGCTGTTAGATGCAATACCTTGTTTTGTCACATCTTCTGCCTTCATCCTGTGATTCATTTGCATCTCGCCACAGGAAGTCCAGCGCTGCCGTTGTTAATTTTAAAGGCCAAGCTGTTAGACAGCATACAGCTGTGGTGCTGAGAATTCACAGCAGCATCCCGGCGTAGCCTCGGAGAGGACACCGCCGGCTCCCAGCGCCCCACGCCCGGTGGTTTAGTGCCACCCAGTGGGAGCTGCCGTCCTGCTCAGGCTGCCGCTGTCCGGGAGCAGCGCGGGGAACATGGAAACACCTCTGGAAGAGAAGCACACTACGATGGCAAAGCCGAATTCAGTGGTATTTGAATAACTGCATTTTTCATGAGCATGGCGGTCAGGTCTCACCCACCACCACGTTTGTGTTACATAAGCGTGCACGGAAAGCTCTGGGATGTAAGTGGCAGCATGAAACACTAGTCGAAGGGTTCATCAACTGCTTGTTTTCCTCTCAAGAAGTGCATGAATTAAGCCCATCATCCTAAATGAATGTCACAGTATTTTGAGCGGTATGCTGTTACATATGTGCTAGTTATTATGTGCTAATTAGAATGGTTTGGGTTGGAAGGAGTTTTAAAGTTCATGTATTTCCAGAGACACCTTCCACTAGACCATGTTGCTCCAGACCCCATCCAATCTAGCCTTGAACACTTGCAAGGACATATACTACAGGAAGAAAATCCAACTTCTAGTTAAACAGCTGAGGACTACTTATTTTAATTTGAAATATATCAAATGAGGTATCTGGTAGCTGGTACAAAAGTTCTCTTCATATTCAGCTGTAATTTTCTCTAGTGATTTCTATTTTTGAATTCATCATGGCCTTGTGAACAATGCTGGTGTTCAGGAAGTGGCACTTAAACTCCCAAAGCATTTTGAATCAGAGAGATTGTACTCCACAGTCAATAGATGGATCTGTTCCATCCCACTCGAGCTGTGCTCTGAGGAGAATCTCAGTTCAGCTCATTAAAACTGTCCATTTCTCTGAATTTAGGAAAGATTGGGAAAAGGTGATAATTGTCCCAATGCAAAAATCCACTTATGTGAATGATAGATCATGTTCTGACATGCAAAACACGTCTGCAGTAGACAATGTACAGTATTCCCAAGATACAGAAAATATGACACAGATGGAGGATGGCAATGAAGGAGATAATGTTGTCATTTGCCCATGTGAAATACATCCTGGAAAATCTTTGTTTATAAAATTATCCTCTGATGACAGTGTGCAAGATAAAATGGAACAGACACCAGAAACTCTTTGCTTGATCCTGTGGCTGCCTTCTTTATCAAAATAATTTGGATTATTTTGAATAGTTGCTTTAATGAGAAATGTTAGGGATAAAAAAACCCTACTGGAAAATTAAGGACTATTCACATGGATTAAATGTAGCCAATGAAATTTACCTCCTGTTGTTTATCCTATAGCCAATGGAATAACACAACTTTTTCTACAATCCAGCTGAAATATTGGTTCAAGGAACTGACTATAAAAGAAGTCCTGGGAAATTAGAGCCCTAGGAAAAAGCTAAGTACATCACTGTTATGACCAAACCTTGTAACTTTAAAGAAAAATGTGTGCACATTGCTCTGACCCTGCAAAGCTCAAGTAAGGCATTTTATGTTCAGAAAGAGTTTAGAGCAAAATGTAAGTTACTAGACAAACTTGTCTGCTTAAGGAAGCACTGTGCTTCAAATGCGTGACTGTTTGCAAAAGCGTATCCTTTCACTGTGACCAGGAAGATAATTTGCAGCACTTACTTGAGAAGAGCATGCACTTCTTCACTCTGCTTAGCCAACAAAATGGCAATCTGAGATTTTATGGGGCAATTCCACTTTAGCTGAGGGTTGCCTGAAACAATCCAACATGCCTTTGGTGACTCAGGGGCTGCAATGGCGAGTCAATGTTTTGGGCCAGCATATGATGTTTAGATGTCTTACCATCCAAATGAAAACTAGATTCCCAACGATGGAATCAATTTTTCCCACTTGAATGAGCCCCAAAAGATATAACAGATCAGGCAATATATTATTCATGTTTATATTAATTCATGTGCTCAAATCTTTCCAGGAAACTGAGGCCTGTAATTTGATACAAAGCATACTTACGTTTTTACCCTTATGTGCAAATAACAATTATCAAAACATTCAGCTGCAAGGACAGCTTTGGGATTTGCACAAGTAAGCATGGTTGTACACATATGGAGCTCCAGTTACTGAAAATGTGGCCCAGTTAAGGCTTTGGTTCATATTGGAGGAAGAATTCAGAGGCACTTATTTGCATGTAAAATTCTAGGGGTGTGCAGCTCCACATAATAAAATTTCGAAGCAGACTAAATAATAGGAACGTATTGTCATCATGTGTAAGTCCCACATCACTAGAATAACTCCTAGACATTTTATCACTGTCACATGTTAACGACTTCCATCATATCTGAATGCATCCTTAAGGCTTCAGACCACTTCATAAATTTGTTTAGACTCTTTTCTACCTGTTTTTTATCTTTCAAAAAATAAAGTGTTGTCACAAAACTGGAAAACCTTGCTGTTCCTCCTTCTATTCTGTAGGTAAGCAAATGGATACATAATGTTTAAGGTGGAGTAGTGAACTCCAGCACTGTTTTTACTTGCCAGGCTCATGGAAGTCTGGTTCCCTGCTACCACAACCCTTTATAGTGCTTAGTCCAAGGAAGAACAGGCACTGACAGGTAAAGATCTCTACATCCATGTTGGATATCTGATTTTTCCAGATTACCTTGTCAACTAGGAACTGGCACTTACCTTATTTCTTCCTTGCTGTGTCATGACTATCCTTGGAAGATGCCTCTGATGAAGTACTTGTTGTCTCACTGCCCACTGGAAACAGACTGTCATAGGCAAATGGAAGTATTTTAAGCAATTTTTCTGTCTACAGCCCTTAAATGTTCCTAAAAATCTCCAAACAAAGTTAAGTGATTTATTTTCAGAGCTCAGTAGTTCCTCTTACTTATATGTATATGTACAAGACTAGGTTGGTGTCACGCTCTGCGATGTGCTCTCGGTCTCTGTACGGGTGTTAGATGGTGAGTTGGACTAGATGATCCTTGTGGGTCCCTTCCAACTCATAGTATTCTGTGATTCTGTGAAGACCACCCCTGGATGTGTAAGAAATCTTAATGTAACTAAATCTTCATCCCCCAAATGACAATGAACAACCTAAGTCAGCACACATTTTTATAAACTAACCTTTGCAAGGCAGTAACTTGTGACAACACATGTAGATGCAACACCTACCTCATTCGCTGAGGTACCAAGAGATATAACAGCTTATGTTAGAGTGAGTTTATGTTTTAAACACTTTTTTTTTAAAATTAATGACCTTATTTAGGGATTGTTTACTCCGGGGAAGTTTATCAACTCTGTTGGCGTAATTATATAATGTAGAGTATGTTAATTTTAGTCCTCTTGTGAACCTTTATGTGCTTTTAAGCTCGCTTTCTTTTTGGCTCAGAGTGCTTTTGAAAAGACATATATCTGAAAAGAGATATCCCAAATCATGAGAGAAACTACCTACAGAAGCTGTCTCAGTAGTCAGCATACTGTCAGCAGTATCAGTGTAACTATATTCCTATAGTTATATGGATAATTTCCCTTCACACGCAAGTTTCTGCTTTGAAGCCGTTACTCTATATCCAAAAATACTCCCATTTTATTTCCCTGGGGTATCAGTGGTTGGAAGCTCGGCTATGAGTTTTGAGCCAGCTACAAGGTGGAGAGGGAGAGGAGTGTTCATCCGGCACTTAGATAGCTATGTTGGCTACATAACTAATTTCACTAATGGAAATGTCACTAATGGATCATAAATTTTCACTAATGGATTCCCACCAGAAATATTTTAATAGGTGGCATGTCTTCCGTAGTACACCATTTCTGACTGTGAACAATGGCAAATTACAGTGGGGCTGGATAATGCACCAGAACAGCTGATTCTTTTTAATCTTGAAGATATCCAATGCAATTACTACACATAAAAATATCTGAAGATAGGTTAAAATATAATCTACCTCTAGATCGAGCCTTTACTCCACCGGAGTGACATAAGCAGCCTGAGAGCAGGAGAAGCCAAATTCGGAGCAGCAATGGCTGCAAATAGAGAAAATATGGTATTACTTGGGAAAGTACTAACAGTTGAGAAATGAAAAGATATGAACCAGGAACTGTACCTGATGCATTAAAAGGATTAAAACCTGATACATATTCTTCATATTATTGTAATACCATTTGTTCATGAGGTGGATAACTGAAATAGCTGTAAAGATTGACCATATGAAAAAGATCATTATTTGATAAATATGATTACTGCTTCAAGAAGTATGAAAAAACCCTGAGCATCTGATGCATGATATTGTAAAAACTGATTTAATGCCAGAAAAGGCAGAAGTTTAAAATATCATTAAACTTTCAAGCATTACAATTTCTAATCTTCTAAACCAGGAGACCTCCGTGAAGAACAGAAGGAGCAGAACAGAAGTATGAGAAGTATGTGTCTGGCAAAAGGCTTATTTTACTGTCCTCAGCTTAAGATTGAGGGTGAAATATATACATACAAATATATAAGATACGTATGTTTATTTATAAGTCACGGGGTTATACTTCATAATCAAATAATAGCAACATCAAGACAATGTTATTATCAAAATATCCAACTTCAGTCACAGCTTTGGTATCTAGGTATGTAAACATGGGCACATGCATAGAGCTCTGTCTTCTGAAAATCTGGTGTTGACATAATTCTTGGTGGAGTGGGAGGAAGGGCTACAGAAGCATCAGTCCTGATGAAATATAGAGAAATACAGCCCCTGATAACATAAATATGGACCATACTGCAAACAACTGCAGATGTACAAATTAGGGTGACGGCAGCCTACCAATACAGATGTTTTCTGTCACAACAGGGAGCTTAACTGTGCCAGTTTCAAATTTAAATAATTCAGAGACTTTGTTGCTATGGCAACATCAGGCCTCCTCTGCAGAAGTCCAAATATATGCAATTCCATTCGAGCCCTTTCACATGTGCCCATTTTATTTCAAAATAAAGTATTGGAGAGCCAGCATTTGACCACGCTAACACAACCACTGCATTGAGTGAAACTAAGGGTATTGCTCTTAGGCAGTACATTTCATGGCATTTAGCTTGATGACAAGAACCATGACTCATAGCACTGAATAATGTTTTCATGGCTAATAATAGGCTGCAATTAATGTTTTTCCTGAAAAACAGTTTCTGCTGTTACATAAGTCTGCAGGTGATGATCTCAGGGTCTACATGGATATTTTCATTCTAATCAATCAGATGGTAGAATATTCTAAAAAAATGGGAGTGGGTCTTGTTACTCATAAGGAGGTGCACCTTTCATCTTCAGTGTACTCATCTTCGCTCTGTCCCTGAGAGGCAGGACCATGTTAATGTAAAACTCTTTTAAACTTGTGGATCTTTCTTGTCAGTCTCTGAAATATTTCTGCAGAGTATGGCATTGATGCATGTGACAATCTGATCTCTCAGTGGAATGGGCTGCCCAAGGAGGTGGTGGAGTCACCATCCCTAGAGGTCTTTAAGAAAAGGTTGGATGATATACTTGGTGGCATGACCTAGATATTAGGGTAGTGTGTTATAGGTAGGATGGTGTGTTGGTAGCAGGATGACAACAGGTTAGGGAACATGTTAGGTTAGGTAATAGGTGATAGGTTGGACTTGATGACCTCTATGGTCTTTTCCAACCTTACTGATTCTGTGATTCTGTGATAATGTATTTTGGCTTAGCCAAGAAAAATAACACTTCTTTTTTCAGATAGACACATTATTAACCTGTGTCCTGTATTAGAGGATTCACAGATGGAGATTACAAGAAATTTTTATGGAGACTTGCAAGCAGGAAAATTGTTCCTTGGCTTCTCAGTTTTCCATTTAGTGCCTCAACACAAGGGTGCATGGCTCAAAGACTGCAGCTGTGTATTGCTCTGCTGTCCTTCCACTTTACAAGGAAACCAGTGGAGTTACATCACCTTCTTTCCATGCTGAGCTCCCTACATCAGGAAGTAATTTGGAGTGAGTTGATTTGTTTTGCCTGGTGGATCATGAGTTATCCCTGCCAGGCTTTCCCCTACTTACCCGAGCATAAGGTCAGTAGGCTTCTGCATGAGAACATCTGCCTTTTGACAGATTTCTCAAGATATTGTTTGAAATATGAGGGCTTAGGCTAGGGCATGGCTCAATATGGGTTAGGAAATTTTCAAAAAAATCTATAGCAAATTCTGTGAGATCTTTCAAGCTTAGAGACTCCTGTACATGTTTTTCTCTGAATACAGACTACAGAGAGCCACACATAGTTGGCACATCCTTAAGAGTAGCCTGGAAGTATCTCTTACTTCCTCCATCGGTAAGTCACCAGATCCTTTACTTTTAGATAAGATTTTAATATAGGTTTGGTTTTTTACTTCATATAATGAATTTTGTTCCAGGACTTGACAAGTCTTTGTAAATGCAGCGATGAAGATGTGGGCATGTTGACATAAGACTGCACCACACTTTATTCCTGTCAAGTTCTGTAAGAGAAAAATGGCATTTGGCTTGAGGTTTTAGTGGAAAGAAATGCTTACAATGCTCACTCCAAGACTGGAATTGCTAAAATGAAAAGAAATACACAGATTTTATTGAATTATTGTTATGGAGATAGTATTTATCTATCACATACCAGATCTGAGATCTAAGAGAAAGGAAAGTGATAGTAGAAGAAGAATCATAAAATCATAGAATCTTTTGGGTTGGATGGGACCTTAAAGATTGTTTCGTTCCAACTCCCCTGCCATGGGCACGGACACTTTTCACTAGACCAGGTTGCTCAGAACCCCATCCAACCTGGCCTTGAAGGCTTCCATGGATAGGGCATCCACAGCTTCTTTGTGCAACCTGTTCCAGTGCCTCACCAGCCTCACAGTCCTAATATCTGATCTAAACCTGCTCTCTTTCAGTTTAAAGCCATTCTCCCTTGTCCCGTCCCTATGTGCCCTTGTAAAAAGTCTCTCTCCATCCTTTTTGTAGCTTCCCTTCAGGTGCTGTAAGGCTGCTGTAAGGTTGCCCTGGGCTAACAGATGACTGAAAATTATTGCTTGGAAAGTGTCTGTTTTAAACTATTTTCTAGTCATGAAATACACACGTATGTAGCATTTTACTGATTAATTCATTATTTTTAGTCCTTAATCCTGGACATTTATTTAAGTGAATAAAAAGATTGAGACAGTTTCAGCCAGAATACTGAAGGCTTTTTTTATGTATGAAAAATATAAGCAGGTGCTGCGTCAGTCTTTAAAAGAGTTACAGAATTTTTTCTGAGGATGGTAAATCTGACACTTGTATCAAGTAAATTTGTAGAAACTGTAAGAGAAAAAAAAGTCAGTCAATACAAATATGAGATATAGGGAAAAAGCTCAGATTTCTTTTTAATTATAAGTTTATTGCAATCTTCTGAAGGTGTCAATTAGCAGATGATTACAGTTGTTCATTCACATGGATTTTCAAAAATATTTCAAAAATATTTCTTACCAGAGGCATGTAAAGGTATCATGAGTTAAAAAAAGATCTCTTAGGGAAGAATATCGTGGTGAAAAATAGGAAACAAATATAGGAGTTAGCATTCTGGTTCCACAAATATATTTCACATTTGGTTAAGTTCTTGCCATTGATCTAGAAAGAGTTTTCATTGAGCTAGGAAAGGTACTGATATGCAAAATGGTGCTATATCCACAGAAAAAGAGTGAGCAATCTCAAGACCTTCAAACTGGAAAACAAACTTTGGGAGGGAAGGGGAAGAGTTGTGTTAAATTTTATATCATATGTAGTACAGAGAAGAGGATTAAGGAGTAGCTGATCACTATTTCTCAAGTATGGAAGCTAAAGAATATTCAGTGAAGTAATTTCAAATCACCTTTAAGAGCAAATGACAGTGAGTTCTCTTTCCATAGTGTGTATGATTAAATCATTTAAACTCAATGCTGAAAAATGTCATTGAGTCCATTGTTGAAAGGTCGTCCAAAAAAAGGATTTAGGAGCAGTGAGACGCTCTAGCTCATGCTTAAGCCTAAATTAGGTGGTTGCAAAATTTAATAAGTATTTAATGACTTTGAAGACACTAAGTTAAAGATTTAAACTCTGATATTTGTGTTCTGCTGGTCAGTCATTTTGCTGTAAATGTGACACATTAATCCTGTAATTGTTTCCCAAGGAGATCCTTGAAATGTTATAGGTGAAAAAGAATTGCAGCAATGCCACTAGATCAAGAGAGGTGATTCTGCCCCTATGGGCTACTGTGAGACCCCACCTGGAGTGCTGCATCCAGCTCTGGGGTCCACATCACAGGAAGGACATTGGCCTCTTGGAATGAGTCCTGAGGACGGCCACAAAGATGGTCAGAAAGATGGAGCATCTCTCCTATGAGCACAGGCTGAGGGAATTGGAGTTATTCAGCAAGAGAAGAGAAGGGAAGGGAAGGCAAGGCTCTGGGGAGACCTTATAGAGGGCTTTCAACATTAGACGGGGATTAGAGGAAAGACAGGCACACACTTCAGTAGGGCTTGTAGTGATAGGACAAGGGGTAATGGTTTTAGGCTGAAAGAGTGAAGATACACACTAGATATATGATATTTTTTTACCATTTTGGTGATGAAATGCTGGAATGGGTTGCCCAGAGGAGTGCTAGATGCCTCCTCCCTGGAAGTGTTCAAGGTAAGGTTGGTTGGGGTCCAGAGCAACTTGATCAAGCTAAAGATGTCCCTGCTTTTTGCAGGGGGATTGGAGTAGATGACCTTTAAAGTTCCCTTCCAACCCAAACTATTCTCTGTTTCCAAGATGCCCTCACCTTAGTGACCACCTAGAAGTGAGCAGACTCCAGACATTCACATTGCTTGAGAAAGCGAAATCCGCTTTAGTACAGTGGTAAGTGTCCCCACCTGGTGTGTGGGAGACCCGGGTTCAATTCCCGCCAGGGAGACAGTGTTAAGAGTTGGACTCGATGATCCTTGTGGGTCCCTTCCAACTCAGAATATTCTGTGATTCTGTGAAGGTGTTACAAAGCCCTTACAGACATTTTGAGTCATTATTTGTATTTTATTGCTGTGAATAAATAAATACATGCCTCTTGCACAGCTTAGTTCCACAGACATCTCTCCAACACATCTACATATGATAAGTGGGTTGGAATCCTTGTTTTGTTTTGTTGTGTGCATGAAACACTACAAATGAGCAAGCTCCTTTTCAGAGACTTGTAGCAGATGCTTTCATATGGCTGCAAAACAAAACGGAGTGCAGGATATCACTCTGAAAGGCTGAAGTTAGGAATCTGGGTGAAAAGAAGGACAGGCTTCTTTTTTTTCCATTCTGGCTCTGTTTTCCTTTCTTCCATAACTAAGCCAGTCCAGAAAGATACTTCTGCAGTTTGTTCATTTGCAAGAACTATTAGTTCCTAAGGAGGAAAAAAAGCTACGGGTTTGAAGCCATTAAATTCCTGGTACATCCAGCTGAGCTGCTAATGCAGTTGATTGGCTGCAGTATACAGTGCTGGGCTCAGCATCATTCTGCATTCAGCCTTATCAGCCTGATGAAGTTTGGTCCCCTATGAAAACCCAAGGGATAAAGGTATCCTGTAGGGGCAACATTCCCTCCTGTGTAGTGGGTTGTGCATAAATGCATCCAAATGCACCATCTGGCATTTGAGTTTAGCAGCAGGTACTGTCTTCCTCTGAAGAGAAAGAATTCAGTTTAAAAACAGCCAGCACTTTCCTTGTTTTGGGGTAAAACTGAGGGAAGTCCACAGGTTTGTTAAGGGCTTAATGACTAAATGATCTTTGGCAAATAACTGCTTAGAGTAGGATTTCTCCCTCTTGTGCAATATAGACATTAGGACTCTAGGATGATATTTTCATAGGGTGTTTTCTTAAATTTCTGTGAAAACCAGATAGCTCTCAAGTTTTGACTGTTTTCCGCCTGAACACAGGCTTTCTCACTCTTCTCCCTACTTTTTTGTTCTATCTGGCTTTCCTCTTTCCAGCAGAATCGTGGTTTACTCTTTCCCCTCTCAAACATCCAGTCTTGACCTTATTTATTTCTCCAAACCCTTTGCCATCTGATTTCACCTCACTACAAGTGATTCCACATTCTAGATCTTATACTTTGCTTTCAGTCTCCTCTACATCTCCTGGCTTGTGGAGGTATTGTCCAGCTCACTGCCTTCCCAGTCACATCCCAGAAACAGTGCTCCTGAACTTTTTTCAGCCTGGTCTAGAGAGGTAGGCTAAATTTCTTAAAAGTTGAGATATACATGTGCACAGGGGAAGGAGAAAGATGGAAACACCTGTATTCAGATTGTAGAGGTTGCTTCCTGAACCAGGCACCATCCTTATGGGTGTGGCCAAAACCTCCTAAAGTGCTAGTGTCCATTGAATCAGAATCAGAATCAGAATCAGTAAGGTTGGAAAAGACCATAGAGATCATCAAGTCCAACCTATCACCTGTTACCTAATCTAATCTAGTCAAACCTGTTACCTAACCTGACCTGTTGCCATCCTACTACCAACACATCATCCTACCTATAACACACTACCCTAATATCTAGGTCATGCCACCAAGAACTTCATCCAACCTTTTCTTAAACACCTCTAGGGACGGTGACTCCACCACCTCCTTGGGCAGCCCATTCCACTGAGAGATCACCCTCTCTGTGAAAAAGTTCCGCCTAATGTCAAGTCTAAATCTCCCCTGATGCAGGCCAGGATACCATTAGCTTTCCTGGCCACCTGGGCACACTGCTGCCTCATGTTAAGTTTTCTATCCACCAGCACTCCCAGGTCTCTCACATTGGCCAACTTCCAATCTTTTGGGACCTCACCAGTAAGCCAAGACCTCTGATAGATGATTGAGAGAGGCTTACCAAGCTCATCTGCCAGCTCTCTCAACACTCTAGGATGTAACCCATCAGGTCCCATGGACTTATGAGGGTCTAGATGTACTAGTATGTCCCTTACATCTTCCTCCTGTAGTAAAGAGGGGTTCAACCATTCCTCATCTCTATCGACTCTATTGACTGTATCAAGAGACCCTTGAAGAGACCTTTTATTATGTAAGCAGCTGTCTGTACTATTGAAGACAGAGGCAAAAAAATCATTAAGTATCTCTGCCTTTTCCTCATCCCTAGTGATGATGTTGCCCTCCTTATCCAGGAGAGATTGGAGATTGCTCTTGTCCCTTTTTTTGTCATTAATGTACCTGTAAAAGCCTTTCTTGTTATCCTGTATATTAGTAGCCAATTGAAGCTCAAACCGAGCTTTTGCATCTCTAATTTTTTTTCTGCATGTCTTGACAACATCCCTAAACAAAGTCCTAGTTACCTTCCCCTCCTTCCAAAGATGATACATCCTTTTTTTAACTCTTAGCTCATTCAAGATCTCCTTACTCAACCAGGGTGGCCATCTACCTTTCCGGCTTGACTTACGACACACCGGGACAGCCTGCTCCTGTGCCTTGAAAATCTCATTCTTGAAGTACTCCCAGCTATCCTGAGCCCCCTTGTCTTTAAGAGCCTTCTCCCAAGGAACTTTCCTTATCAGTTCCTTAAATAACTCAAAATCTGCCCTATGGAAATCCAGCTTAGCTGTTATACTGGCCCCCCTCTTTGCTGCACTATTTATTGAGAATTTTATTATCTCATGATCGCTACCTCCCAAACAACCTCCAACATCCACATTTCCCACCAGATCTTCCCTATTTGTGAAAAGCAGGTCAAGATAAGCTCCACCTCTGGTGGGCTCACTCACCAGCTGGGATAGGTAGCAATCCTCAATACACTCTATGAACCTTCTGGACTGCCTCCTTTCTGCTGTATGTAGTTCCCAGCAGATATCGGGCAGGTTGAAATCGCCTATTAGAATTAGGGAGCGCGGTCTCGAGATGTCCTCCAGTTGTTTATAAAACAATAGGTCAACATCTTCTTCCTGATTGGGTGGTCTGTAGCACACTCCAATCACGGTATCAAACTTAGCTAACCCTTTGATCCTAATCCATAGGCTCTCAACCCTGTCATCTCTGATCTCTAGTTCAGTGGCATCAAGAGTGTTTGTAATATAAAGAGCCACGCCCCCACCCCTTCAGCCTTGCCTATTTCTCCTGAATAGGGTATATCCATCCAACTGAACACTCCAGTCATGAGACTCGTCCCACCATGTTTCCGTGATGGCAATTATGTCATATTTCTCCTGACACACCAAAACTTCCAGCTCTTCCTGCTTATTACAAGGTCCTGGCCTGGGATTTGTGGAGGGTTGTAGAAGGAATTTGTGCGAAGGAACTACAGACTGGTCAGGTAAGATTTTTAACCACTGAGGCAATTTTCACCTGACTGTCATACTGTTAAATTGCTTTGCTTAGGAGTTGTAGGAAATGCACAGCGGGAGGCTGAAGGGCTGAAGAGGTGGATCAGTAGCCCTTTTAATGTTTGTTCTGCTCGTATAACAGTGAGTGATGTTAATAAATGAGGAGTACTTTGCAAAGGCTGTAAATCTACCTGCTTTGATAACCTCTGAAATACTGGGACTAAGAACTGACACTTGGGAAAAGGGAGGGAGAGTAATCTTTTGCTTTGTAAATTAAAGGTACTTATTAAAGAGTAGCTAAGGTGGAACATCAATCTGTTCTTTGTAGTCACTGGTAAGGATGTCATTGACATTTTTAAGACCCTACATAACACTGTTGTTTACAACAACTGTTGATTAAATCTGCTTGGTTTGGTTATTTTTTTATTTTGGCGGGGTTTTTTGAGTTTGTTTGGGGTTTTTGTTTTTATTTTTAGTTTATGTGTTTTGGTTGTTTGTGTTTAGTTTTGGGTTGGCTTTTTTTTTTTTTATAAAGTCATTGGTGTTTTAAAAATGCATTCAAGTACTCATCACTCCACAGGTGTTTTATTCTTTCTGCAGAGTGGGACTACCTGCAGACACAAGCAGAAATATCCAGAGTTCCCTGGAGAAGAGTTGGCCATACTTGTTTATCACCAGTGACCCAGAAAGAGAGAAGCCTGCCTTTTGCACAGCTTGAAGCTGGTCCCTGAGTGACTAGTAAATGTAGCTGTAAACACTGCTGCAGCGCAGACTTTATGGTCCTGGAGCCATCATCACAACATGACATCAGATTGGGAATGAGGGACCTGGCAGAGGAGGAGGGTAGATGTCATTTGGGGGAGGGGGGTAAAAATAGGATTCTAATCCTCCCCCTTAGTCCCATCACTGCTTTTCTTCTCAAATGGCTTTAAATGTAGAATGTGTATTGTATGTAATTGTTAGTGCTGAGAAATTAGCAAGAGTGGATGAGCAAACATACTGTCCTGAAGGCACATATTATCTTAACTCACCCAGAAGATTTAAAAGCAGAATTCCTTAGGTTTTCATCTTGAATAAAGGTGACTGAGACGAGATCTTTACCCTTGGGCAGCCGATTACAGTTCAAACTGCCATCATACTGGGAACATAAGAACTGATTACTCCTTCTATCTGAACAATAAAGACTAATGTGAAAGGCAAGAGCTAAAGTGTCATCTTAAAGCAAGGCTAGGAGCTGTAATAGCTCCTTTCCCTCAAGTTATTAACCCACAGGGTAGATGCACAGCTAATTCCTTGGTCATGTACAGTAATCCCAGACAGGAGACGTTTGACTAGACACCTATTTCATAGAATCATAGAATAATAAAATGGCTTTGGCTGGAAGGGACCTTTAAAGGTCATCTAGTTCCAGCCGACCTGCCATGGGCAAAGATGCCATTTGTTAGATCAGGTTGCTCAAAATCCTGGTCCAGCCTGGCCTTGAACACTTGTTGTTGTTTGACTCTGGCTGGATGCCTGAGATTCACCCACAGCCACTTTCTCATTTCATTCTCTGCCCCCACGGGAGAAAGTCTTTCATGACCCTCTCCAGTGTGAGTCAAATCCCAGGGGCAAGAGCTCTTCCATGCTCTGCTGCCCAAGGATGACTCCACAGGGTGCAGTTCTTTGAGCACTGGCTGCTCCACTGTGGTCCCATCCCAAAGCACACAGATCCTACCAGGTGCAGTTCTGCCACACAGCGTAGACTCCTCTCCACAGGCCACACGTCCCGCCTGGGACTCTGCTCCAATGTGGGCTCCAATGGGCTGCAGCCTCCCTTCAGCATCCACCTACTCCAGCGTGGGCTTCTCCACAGGCCATAGGTGGATCTCTGCATCCCTGTGTTCTGTCCATTCCATGGACTGCAGGGGGACAGCCTGCTTCACCATGGTCCTCACCACAGGGTGCAGGGAGATGCCTGGAACACCTCCTCCCCCTCCTTCGGCCCTGGTCTTGGTGCCTGCATTTGCTGTTAAAACTTCTAACAGCTCTTCTCCAGCAGCCATCTTCTTCTTGCTGTTACTTTTTACTTTTTTTCCCCGCTTCTTAAATATGTTATCACAGAGGTGTTTCTATCTCTCCTGATTGGCCTGGCCTTGGCCGGCAACGGGCCCAGCCAGGAGCTGGCTGGCATTAACTCTGCCAGCTATGAGGGAAGCTTCCAGCAACTTCTCGAAGAAAAGCTTCCTCCAGTGCCCCCCCCCACCACCCCCGCTGCCAGAAAAAAAAAGGCCACAGCAAACCCAGCACAACACTTCCGGGGATGGGGCAGCTACAGCTTCTCTTGCCAATCTGTTCCAGTGCCTCACCATGCTCATGGTAAAGAGTTTCTTCCTCATGACCATTCTGAATCTATGGTCTTCCAGTCTAAAACCATTAACCCTTGTCCTGTCACCACAGGCCTGCGTAAAATTTGTCCCACTCCTCAAGTCTGTCAAGGTCCCTGTGGATGGCATCCCCTCCCTAAAATGTATCAATGTCAACATTCAGCTTGGTGTCACCTGCAAATTAGCTGAGGGTGCACTCAATCTCACTGTCCATGTCCATGGTGGAGATATTAAATAGCACTGTTCCCAGTGTGGTCCCAGTATGGGCTCTTGAGGAACACCATTCACTAAGGGTTTTCCCTGGAACATTCATGCATTGACTAGAATTCTTTGGACATGACCACGCAGACAATTCCTTGTCCATCCAACAGTCCATGCATCAAACCTGTATCTTTGCAATTTAGAGGTAAGAATGTTCTGGCAGACCATATCAAAGGCCTTACAAGTATCCAAGTAGGTGACATCCGTCATTTTTCCCTTGTCCATTGATGCAATCAGTCCATCGTAGAAGGCCACTAGCTTAATCAGGCATGATTTGCCCTTGGAGAAACACTGTTGGGTGACTCTAATTGATTTCCATCTTCCATATGTTTCAGCATATCTTCTGGGAGGATCTGGTCCGTGGCCTTATTGCGCATGGAGGTAAGGCTGACTGATCGGTAGTTTCCAGGGTCCTTCTTTTTACCCTTTTTAAAAATGGATGTGTTTACCTTTTTCCAGTTGCTGAGGACTTTGCTTGACTACCATGACTTTTGAAATATGATAGAGTGGCTCAGCAATTGCATCAGCCAATTCCCTCAGTACCTTGGCATGCACAGCTATCTGCTCTAATGGACTTAGGTATGTTCAGGTTCTGCAGGTGCTCTTGAGCCTGATCATCACATGATATAAGTTCTGAATAACCTTCTAAGGGGATAAACTACTTTTTAAATTCACTATTTATTTCAACTCAGATAAGATCCTGAATGATTAATAAAAAAATCTTAATAGTCTTGAGATAGTGGGACTGTCAGACAAAAACTGGATGCTTTTCTTACTCAGAAAACAGTAGTTTCAAGAAAAGGAAGCATTAGAAGAATTAAGATTTAGAAATTGTGACATGCATTGACTTGATGAATTGGGAATTAAATTAGGTGCTTACTGAAGAAATAGGGCCATCAAAAGGTATCATGCCTTTAAAAAACAGCCAAGGGCTTTGTTAGTCTCACTGCTGAGCAATATGGAGAAATATAGAGTGAATTATAAAGGGATTAGGTCACTTAAGAGTCGGCTATCTTGAGAAAATGTGAACCTTTTTGTCTTTTTTCTGCCCTTATTTTACTGAAAGGTTATGACTGTAATCAAAGCCAGTAAAAAAACCTCCAATATAACTAATGATTGTAATTGTTTCATGTTAAAATCCAGCTTCATTAAAGGGAACATCTAAAACTCAAAATATAGGTTTCAGAGTCTATGCCCAGGGATGACTAGACTAGATAGGAAAGCTATAGTGATTTTTATCTGCTGGCATGAGTTGTTCTCTGTGGTGAAACCCCAGGTGCAAACATGTCACCTTAAGCATCTCAGGCAATGGGCTTTGACCATACTCACAACAATTTCAGGGAATGTATTATTGGTTTCTAATTCTTGTGTGATAAAAATGGATTTTTTTCCTTCTCTACAGTGTAAATATTTCCTCCATATTTTCCCCTCTATGTTTTAAAGTGCTTTCCAAATAACCCTTCTTTCCTTGGTATTTTTATCCTTTCTAGATGAGACTGTCAAAAACTCTCAAAATTGGCTTTTTGCTGTTCTTACCAGAGTCAATAGCTAAAGCAGTCAGTGTTGCAGCTTTTTGTCTGTTGAAGTCACTGGATGTGACTGCTTGCCTGACAGGTGCTACTGAAAATCTTCATTCTCCTTTCTGGATTCAACCTTATGTGGAAATTTACAGTTGCTTGCATTTCTGGCTAACAGCAACAGCAAAAAAAAGAGGCTTGTACTTGGATGCATAAAACTTACTGTGACCTTATTTTGGAATATAAATTAAAATGACACAAGCCTGGCTGAAAAAATTGCAACACCCTGCATCTGCATTCCTTCCATACAGTTTCACATGCAGACTTTCCCACTGTGAGAGCAAGGAAAATATATAAATTAAACGGAGTAATGGTTATTCTCCACCAGGATTGCCAGTGTTGATTTTCAGTCAGCACAACCCATCCCAACACTATGCATAATTTAGTAATTTTAAAGGTATTGAGCTCTAATTAGATTCACTTTCATGTAAGTAGTTAGATTACTTATATACATCCTGAACTCAGCTCTTTCTGAACTCTGAGAGTTAAGCTATTAAGAAAGAAGCTGTTACCGTAAAAAAACTCAATTTAGACTTGCAAAGAAACCTCTCTGTGAGATGGGGACACCTTGCTTTTTTACACTGTCTTCAAAAGTCTTGTTTATGTTGTTAAAAAGGAATTGTGTCTAAAATAGACAGAATGTAGCAAATTGACACAAAATATGTAGTTCAAGGATCTGGTTCAATGGACATAAATGACCTTTTTCCCAGTGAACTGCCTAATTCTATCAATGGTTTACTCATACGAATAATACTCTGCACCTTTTTCTGTATGCAAGTTCAAAGCCTTCTGTTTAGAAAATCATAATGGAAAAGATCTTTGCTAACAAAGCATGAAAATTTCTTTTATTTTGTGTTTATTTAAGTTATTGCCAAATGAAAATATATAGAATTTTATTGCTGTAACTATTAAAATGTATTTCTACCTTAGATTATCTCCTAAAATGACCAGTTTATGAACATTCAAAGAGCAACACATATTTTTTCATTACTTCTGATAATGACTAAAATATTGGCCAGAGACCAAGAATCACGTTTTATAGTAAGTCTTCAGGAGGGAATGAGAAATACATTACAATTGACTGAGATAATAAATTATGCACAGTGGCTAGAACACTGCATCAGTTCCTTGGAGGAGACCTAGAGGGTTCAAGGACTATGCTCTCCCGGGAACTTGGTAGTACTTGTTCCAGTGCTACCTTGACAACCCTCCTTCATCCACCAGGAATTTTATATTCAAGTACCACTTTTAGAGCACAGGTAATCTTGGACCTCTTTTGGAAGTAAAGGAACAAGATATAAATCTCAGGGTCCTGACTGCATTAAGATGCTCCTCATCCTCTTCCCTCACCATCCGGGGATATAGTGGCCTATATGTTGAAGGCCAGACCTGTTGTGATGTAGCTGTGTGGCTCAGGACCAGGATGCTATGAAAACAGCTGTGTAGGAAAGGTATAAGAAGCCTTGTCAAGGGCCTTTCCTTTCTGGGCTCAGGAGTTGCATTAAAGTTCAGGCACTCATCCTTGGTCATTTCCTGAGCTGTACTGTATGATGTCTGTGCCTGGTCTTTGACCTTGCTGATTCTGGCCCTGCATTGCTCACTTGGCTTCCCTGCCTGACCTCAAACCTGCCTTGTCACCTCCCTCCCAGTCTGGACTCTCCACTAACTTCGGTTAATGTCACTGTACTTGCCCTACTGTCAGTGTTTGTGTTCTGTGGGACTGCACTCTTGATGGTGATGTCCTGCTCCTGGCTACCTTGCTGTCACTCTCGGCTCCCAGCTTCCCACACCAAATGAAGCAAGTCACTGCTAATACATCAGTGTTACCCTCACACCATCCTTCCAAGTAGCACTAGGGGATATTTCAATAAGGAAAATGACCAAGACTGCTGAACAGGATCACTTAGTAAAAGCAGGAACCAAAAAAGACCCTGTTCATGATGACAATCCCCACAGGGACCTCAGTCCAGTCCTTAAAGTTATTGTCAATAGCAAAGGGTAGAAGTATGGAAATGAAATCTATGGCAGTTGAAGCCTTGGCCTTGCTGGAAAGAAGCCTGTGTTTTAAACATCCATGCTAGGAGGTTGTGT
This sequence comes from Pitta sordida, assembly GCA_013390025.1. Lineage (NCBI taxonomy): Eukaryota > Metazoa > Chordata > Aves > Passeriformes > Pittidae > Pitta > Pitta sordida. The sequence continues at coordinate 26,706 of WEKX01002068.1, forward strand.
CAAAGGCAACATCATTATACCCAGTTGTTTTTGGAAAAGGAGAGAAAGACAGATGGGCACATAAGAAGCAGGAGCCATGAACTGAAAAACAAGACCCATAATGAGTTCAGATTAGATTAAATTAAGAAATACAAACTAATGCTTTGGCAAAAAAGAGCCCTACCTTATGCTTGTGCAATGATAGTTTTTTTATTATCTATTAGTACTATTGGGGAAAGACATCCTAAAGTCTCGGCATTTATGCTTTGAAAACAGTGGAGAACAAAAGGCAAATTAAATGACAGGACTTATGGAAGGAAGAACTAGCAAAGCAGGAAACATCATTATGCTCCAACATTAACTATGTGTGTGGTTTTGGTTCCCTGCTCTCTAAGAAGAGAGACCATAGGCGAAAAAAAAAAAGAAGAATGGGAAAAGGATGATCCTTTTCTTGCGTTAGTCTTGGTATGGTAGCAAACACCTTACATGTTTTTTTTCCACTAGCCCAGATATGCTTTTTAGCTGTTTCAATCCCTTTGCAGCTGACTGTTGTAGCTGTGAGGGCCACTCTGTGTTGAGTTTCTACCATTTTGGCTATTTCTCTCCAGGCCATTAAATAGCAATTCTTACAGTACTTCTATGGCAATTTTCACTAGACTGAGTTATGATTAATGCTAATTTTGGAAAAAGTAAATCAAGCATATAGTTGGGAAATGGTTGCAACCACTCATGATATACCAACCACATAAATAAATTTTGTGTTTTCTTTTCTTTTACAAGCAAAGCAGCATCAGGACATAAACTCATCCTATTTCATGGCAAAATTTCCAGGGTCTTTCAGATAGCTTAAATTTGTCAGAAACTCTCCTGAAGCAAGTAGGAAATCAGCCTGCAAAACCTAATATGGGAGTTGGGGCATGTGCAAAGTTTCTCCATCCGTACAGTCTAATATTTGAAAGATGAAGCATCAGGAGTAGCTGCTTAACTGGCTGCAAGCTCCTGGCTGGCTTGTTCCCACTTAGGTGAAAACTCAGCAGAAATAAAATGACTGTCCTGCCAGAGATGTATCTTACAAAAAACAGTATGACACATAATTGCAGGTAAAGACAAAGCTAGAGTGGGGATTTCCTTTCATATTGCCCCTCAAATACACTGACAGCATTGGGGATCTCCAAATGCTCAATGTGACCTACACATGCTTTTTATCCGCTATGGGGACACTCTTCTGCAAACAGAAGAGGGGTTGCTTGAGTTACTGGGCACGTGGAACACAATTGAAATGACAATCCTTTCTGTTGTATGGAATTTCTGATTTTATTGCTAGGCAAGTGTACTCAAACTAATGTATTCACACCCTTTATAAATACTTAAAGCAAACACAGACTAATAATACATAGCTGTTCCTTTTTTGGCTTGACCTTTCTCACCCATCCAGATCAGGAGCCCCAGTTTGATCTCACGGATTTATAACAGGGTAAGTTCTTTTAAAATTTAAGTTAATCCTGATTTATGCAAGAACAAGAGAGACAAGATAAGGCTCACATTTCCAGCTGGAGGCCTTTCTATTAAAGCTGTAATTTTAGATTTCTTATTCCCTGTTTGTAAATTTATGTGCAGCAGTTACAATATTAGTCTTTATAAGTGTTTGCACAGCATTGAGGAAGCGCATAATAATGAGCTACCAAGAAAAAGAAAAAAGCATGTTCTATTTTCTGATGTGCAACCTGTAACCTCTCCATTAAGCAGGTCAGATTTTTCATCATCTGCCATGCTCCATTTCATAGCAACTCTCCAGAGAATTCTAGCAGCCAAAAATGGGTACTTCTAGCAGTCAAAAATCAGGTAGATTTAAAAATATTCCAGGGAAAATATGTTGTGGCGACATTACTCTGGTATGTATGATACACAGTGAGCTGCAGATGGCTCCTTTCTTATGTATCACCCAGTGAGGTGTCTGCCTATGTGTCCCCAGTGTTATAAACCAGAGACACTTGTGAAATGGAAAGTAAACAAGATCTTTGTTTTTGGCTTTGCCAAGTAGATTTTGCATGGCCTATTAATATACAATTTTTGTACTCCGGTGGTACACTTAAGGTATACTAAAGGGCATACATATCCCTTTCCCTTGGGAATATTATCCCTTAGAAAGACGCTAAAAATGGCTTGAGAGAGGATCTAACAACACTACTGCACTATTTTTTTCTCTGTGTGCATGTATGTGTGATAATTTTGGCAGCTGCCTTGGAAAATATACTGTACATTTTCCCTCTGAATTATCTCTTTCTCCCCCTTTCATTTTTAAGAACCACGAGTTTCAGATAAAATTAGCTCCACATAGGGCAACAGCCTGTGTGCATTCAGATGAAATAATACTGAGAAAGTAGATGTTTTTCTGCTTATTGCTACTGGTACTGAAGGTGCCGAATTCTACTCTCTCTGCTACTTTTAGCTCGGCAAGTGGCTCCAGCCATTTTCAGACATTGAAGGAGTCACTAAATTTGGCTTTGTGAATTAGAACAGTGCAAATCTACAAGCATGCAAATAAATATCAAAGACCAAGTGGCAGAACCCTCAAAAAGACTTAAATCTCCAATTCAGATGTCAAAAACAGGTATTACTGGATATATGAAAAAAATGTCTGTGCGAACAAATGGTTTAGATAGGAATTCAGACTTTATTCTGATAGGTACTGTCATATCTTAGAAGAGATACATCTTTAGGTCCAAAATAATTATACCACAGTTTTAGAAAAATCGAAGTGGAAGGTGTCTAATGAAAACCTATTTTCATAAGCAGTAAAAATGTACCTCAAATGCTGAATGAAAACGATTGCTGGTCAAAAATCTCTATCTCGGGGGGGGGGGGGGCGGGGGGGGAGAAAAAATTTAAAAA
>WEKX01002068.1:29624-49001 GCA_013390025.1 Pitta sordida
AAAAAAATTCTAAAAATATCCAGCCACTATTAGCAGTTGCCAAAAGTGCCTTGGAACTGTAATATAATTCAGCCTAGCCTGAAACAGAATCCTTCCTGCAAATCACAGTCCCCAGGTGCCAAAGTAATAATGAGATACTTTAGAAATTGTACAAACCTAAAAAATCAGATGATACCATGAGCACACTGAGCAGGTGCAGAATTAATGACACTTGGAGGACTCTATCTGAGGATAATCTCTCTTCAGACCAGAGAACAACACTGAAACCTGAGAACCCAGTGAACCAGGTATTCACCTGCTTTTATCAATTTTCAGGCAGATCTGGTTGAATCAGTAAGGCAGGGGAAATTTGGGAGTTCAGCAGCTGGAGAGGCTTAAGTGGATTCTTGAAGAGATTTAGAAGTCATTAAAGAGGTGGGAGTTGGAGAAAAAATTAAAGTTTCTGTTCTCTGTGTCACTGTGATCCTGGGTGTTGAAGGGAACTTGAAACAGCAAAGAGGAATTTGCTCATAGGCCATTTCTCTGAAGGCAGATTTGCTCAGCCATAGAAACAAAATAAATTGGTACTCTCTCAATAGTGATACGTGTTTTAGTTACTACTTGTAATTAAATTAATTGTAACTTCTGGGGCCGGATGGAATATGATCTAGATGTAGAGGATAGGTTAGTTGGATTATAGGTTGGACTAGATGATCTTCAAGGTCCTTTCCAGCCTTATCTATACTGTGATACTGTGAATTCATCCAAGGGTACTGAGGGAGCTTGTGAAAGTGCTCACTGAGCCGCTTTCCATCATTTATCAGTAGTCCAGGTCCCAGCTGACTGGAAGTGAGCAATTGTGATGCCCATCTACACGAAAGGCTGGAAGGAGGATCCAGGGAGCTGCAGTCCTGTCAGTCTGACCTCCATGCCAGGGAAAGTCATGAAACAGATAATTCTGAGTGCCAGCCTGTGGCACATGCAGGACAACCAGGAGACCAGGCCCAGACAGCATGGTTTGCTGTTTACAACTTCCTTGACAATTAAAAAGAGGTGTTAATCTCTTAGCTCTGATGTTCATTGATAGGATGCATGGCAATGGCTTAAAATTGCATCAGGGGAAGTTCAGATTGGACATTAGGCTCTTCATTGAGAGGGTGGTCAGTCACTGGAAGAAGTGCCCCAGGGAAGCAGTCATGGCTCCAAACTTGTTCATATTTGAGAAACATCCAGATAACAGTCTTAGGTGTATGGTTTAGCTCCTAGGTTGCCCTGTGTGGAGTCAGTTGGATTCAGTGGTCTCCATGGATCTCTTCTAACTCAGTGTATTCTGTAATTTGATTCTATGATTCAATCATTGTATTTCAGCATAGCTGGAGGAAGGAGATGAGATCAGGGTCCCAGGGTGCTAGGTCCAAAGTAAGAGAACAGCCTGTAGTCTGAAATATTACAATATGAGGTGAAGATCTCAGTTCTGGCTTGTACAATGAGGTGTCTACAGCTCGAATGTCAATATGTGAGTTTGGTATTGAGCGTGCCATGGACTTCTTGTGCAGTCCAAGATGTCTCCACACCTCTGGAGCAGTGTCACGTGGTGTGTGTATGACACAGGACCCTAAGACATTTAATCTTCTGGAACAGCAACTCCTAAGCAAGATACTTCTAGTGCAGATATTAGACCCAGTGTCTATGAATCCCCACCATGTCTCCTGGAGAATGTACCCCTGCAGTGGATGAGTCTAGAGGATTACTGAACAGATGTCAGCATCTGCATTCCCAACTGCACTGACTAGGGATGTAGTTCATTTGCCTAGACAAGAATATATACATCACCGTTTGGTCACCCTCAAATATTTATCTAGTGCCAATTGAGGTGGCCAGGATATCTTGCCTGCACAAGCATATTTATCTGCCATTTCAGATGAGCATTTGTCCTACAGAGGTCCTCTACCATGTCTTCTAGCCTTGTGCATGCCTTGGATTTCCTAGAGCATCTCAGATGGTGAAAAGTTAAACAGAGGCCCTAGCCCAAGGTCATCCCGCCTGATCTCTAGCAAGATGATTGCCCTGCAGCAGGACACAGTTCCCTGTGAGCTTTCTGTAGTAGCTGCCCTTGAGAGTCTCAAATAACACAGAACACCTATGATTTAGGAAGCTGAACTGGCCCTTCAACGTCCTTTATATATACGTATACTGGTGCCACAGACAGCTGCCTCATGATAGACAACTACACTGTACACACCTAAATTTAGGTGCCTGAATCACATTTTATAAATGCATTCTAATCCCATCACTAATGACTGCTGCCTTCTTTAACTAGAGCACCTTGCTCCCTCTCAGTTTCAGTAGCTGTACAACACGACGTTACATAAATCATGCAGAAATCCAGCAGTCTGCATGGGATCTGTATGAAAGTGCACAGAGAGTAAAAGAAAGTTTGGAAGAGGGAGTCTGAGAGCCAGTCTGTGAGCATGTGACTGGAAAGCTAGCTGCAACCAAAGAAACAGGAAATATTTCTCCTTGCTAAAGAAACCCAGCCTTTTCCTGGCATTGTCTCAAACAGTTCATTAAACAAATATATATGAAAAGCTCTGTATAAACTAGCTTGCAGTGCAATAATGTGAATTGTCACATAAGTTTCTCCAAACTCTTAGAAAGTGTTTTGAAGGTACTTTTTATTCAGGTGTGATGGAAGGATTCATCCAACCTGGCATGCAATGCTTCTTTCCCTAGAGATCTGTTGGATGGCCACGTATTGGATCTCCCAGCTGCTCTCCTTAATTCTTGTGGCTGTGATGCCATATTTCAGCCTAAAGCTGTAGGTGGTGCTTTTGGGAAGTTCTACTACTGGAAGACCTCATCTCTCACATAGATGGGAAAGGCACTTGTTGAGACTCCAAGAACTTACCTGACACAGCATGAGGGGAAAGTTGCCAAAACACTTTCTGCACTCTACGGAGCTTTAGCCTTCGTAGCAGACTCCAACTATCAGAAACACATCGTAGCAGTGAAAGGAATGATTAACACTGCCATCACCTCAGCACCGTGTGATCAGGTGTAGCTACTGCCTTTCAGTATTTTAAAGTATTCCTCAAAGATAAGAGATCACAAATGTACACTGACAACTTGTGTGTACTTCTTTATGTAAACCCGGAACTTGTCCCAGCTGAAATTTCTGGAGTTCTGGAAAAGACAGGCTGCTTCTGTCCCTGTTGCTGCAATCTTAAGTAAAGTAAATTTATTGGGATTTTTTTCTGAAACATAAAAGACTTCTGGTTCAGTGAGCCTCAGAACTTTTAAATATTTTTTAATTAATGATTTCTACTAACTGCTTTAAGGCTCTAGCTGCTAGTAGGGCCCTTTCTATTATAAAATCATAAAGATAATATGTCTTGTCTGAACAACTTACAGTTCAAATAGGCAAAGAAGACAAGTGTATATTTTCTCTGTATTTTCTCTAAATATATGATCTGTTGCAAATTTAGAATGACTCAGCAGATGAGACTATCTGCAGTTAAACTAAAAGCCCAGTCAGGCTCCACATACTCAATCAGCAATATCTTTGTGGGAAACTCTATTTTTAAAAGGATCTCACCAGAGATATTTGGAGCTGCTTGCTGTGTTGTGCAGATGACTCAGTTGCAGAATACTGGTGGGTTTGTTTTGAACACAGATTTTGGAAGATTATCAGTGCTTGGCTCTCAGTGATTTCTGGGCAACAAATGAGCTTATCTGAATAGTATGATGAAACAACAACCTGCAGCTGTCCTCTTAATGCTTACATAACAGCTCCTTCAGCTGCTGTGCTGATTTAGCATACGAAGTTAGATGATTTTTGTGAAAGTACAATTCTGAAAATTTCATGTTCAATTAATTTATCCATAACTTTAAAAAAACCCTTAGGAGAAAATTAACATTGTAAAATATTTTTCTAGGAAAAGAGAACTATCTAGGAACTGAATTATCTAGTGCACGCAATTTGCAAGGGTTTGGAATTGCAGTTTAATATAAAAAACGGTGAATGTGCTGAAAAACCATGGAGCAGTTTCTTGCTTTTGAAGAGGGAAAAAAAAGAAAAGAGACCTGTTAATTCGATTGTATCTGTGCTGGGACCATTTAACTATTTCTCAATGTTTTCATGATGCTTACGATTTCCCCCTACCTCCTATGTTTCTCAGTTGTTTCTGTGGTACAGCCTTTCAGGAGAAGAGCCATATTCTTCATATCATAGCCTTCAGATTTACAATTATACTTTCTCAGCTTTTTTACATGGATTTATTGATGGTTTGGGTTTGTTTTTTTTCCACAGAACTTCTCGTTGTCTTGCAAATGTAGAAGTAACAGGGTTAATATGGTGAAGAGGAAAGCCATATACATTTCCCAACAACATCAATTCCCAGGGTCTTTGGACAGCTGGCTGGGGTGCAGCAGCAGTCCACCACAAAGACAAATGGGGACAGGAATAAAGGGAGTAGTGGTAAGATCTGAGCACTGCTGGGAGCCCAGGGAGACAGGGTTACATTTTCTCCGTGTGGTTTTTCTCTAAGACTTCACGAAACTCACTATAGATGTGTTTTTAAGCTTTAAAAAAACTTAGAAATAATTTTTAAAAATAATCACACAGCAAACAAAGAAGAGACTGGATTTTCCCGTCTGTGTATTTTATTTTTGATGAAGCAGAATAAATAACGGACATTAGCTTTGACAACAACAGCAGGACCTGTGTTTCAGGCTCCAGAAATTTTAGTACAAGCCAATTGTTTAGGTCAATATTTCAAGCCTTGTCCTCCCAAATGTGGTCCTGATTTGTAAGACAGATGGACAGATAGGAGGGATTGGCATTTACTTATTACTGATAATGAACACTTTTAAAATTTGAATTGTTTTTATGATGTTATCTATTAAGTTACTGTCAATAAATATTGTTTGCCCTACTGTTCAGATGAAGCCTGTTTTTTCCTTCATTGAACTTCAGAAAGAACTGTAATTTTCTATATATTTATATACACTTTATTTTGGGGTAGGAATTAGTTTCCAATTTTTTCTTCCAAGTTTCTTGAAGGCTTAGTCACGTTAATACTGTGAAAGTTGGCAGATGGTGTTTTTCGCAGGTATTATTTACAAGTACAAATGACAATGTACTTGGACCTTAAAGAAATAATTATTTTTAATGGGCTGTATCTGTTTTTAAAAGCCACATTAAGTTTCAAAAGCTTGCAAAGATACTGACATTCTTTCTTTAACTTGTTCAGCCCAAATTTTGGAAATGTTCCTCTAAGAATATATATAAGGACCATCGTGACTACAGACATGCTGAAGCAAGTGAAAAAATGCTTTCCCAGAGCTGGACTTCTTCTCCCTTAATCAAATCCCTTCTAGGGCTCCTTCTGTGACTGCATCCCACAACCCCACAAACAAACAAGCTCCCAGAGCATGTTGCAATGTAAATTATAACGTGATTAATTTTGAGAAACTTGCAGTTAAATTCTATATTTGCTTTTAAATTGATATTTGCCAAAGTCACCAAGGGTTATAAAATGGGTATATGAGAGACAGAAATCTTCCAAAGAGGCACGCTCATTTGCACAACAAGATAGACCCAGAACAGTTATTGAAACTTGGGGTCTTGCCAGTTATTGTTCTAAACTACATCTTTCAATTATTACTGAAGTAAAAAACAACAAAACAATAGTGTGCCACACATGGGACTTTTGGATAAACTTTTGGCATCCAGGATTATATGATTTAGTCTCTCATTTCCAACATCTGCTTTAGATTATTAGCAGAGATATTCAGTGCTAATTATTTTGAGGTTTAGCAGCTATGTCAAACATATCTGTGGATCTTCCTAATTTCATGGCTCCTAGCCTTCAATTTCTGACCTGTTTGTAACCACAAGCCATTTAATTGACACTTGGTGTTTTGTTAAATTTAAAGCATACGCAGATTTGAGAAAATCTTCTGATTTTTCTCCTCATTTCTTTCAACTGGATTATTGTACAGTTTGCATTTCTTTACCCACCAGTGGGTGAATGTTTTTTGTGCCAGTGACCTGGATGAAAACCAGCCACAGAGAACTCTCTGTGAAGGTGACATTGAGAAAAACAGCTGCACACAAGTAAAAGAGCAGAAGCTTACTAATAAGTGCCTTATTAATAATTTTTATGCCTCCTCTAAAACTCAACACCCTTTGCTTATAGCGATCAAGACTCAGCTTTATATTTGCCTGCTGCTTCTTTCCACTTTAGAATTATGAGGCAGATTCAACCCATCCCTTTGCAGAAACTGGCTCTCAGGCACCTCCCCAGCTCTTCAACCCTGCTGGCAAAAACGACAATGTGCAAGGACACAATGACCTTGGTGTCCATGACAGTGTTCACCAAAGAATGGAGGCATCAGAAAACATTAAGTTCTATGGCTTTTTGCCAGCTGGCAAGATTTTGAAGGACTTTGTATGGATGGATGGAAGTGGAACTGAACACTGCAAAATTATACTCTTCCCAGGACTCAGCACAATATGTGATGACTGTGATCAGTGATATGTGACATGAGGCACAATATGTGATCATTGTGATCAGTGCAAAAAATGGTAGTAGGAGGTAAAAGGAGTAAAGTTCATGGGCATGTCAGAACCTTCTCCTTTAGCAAGTACTTATCAAAGTTGAGAGAAGTGTTGCTCTGTGTGTGGGTCACCTCCTGGTGAAGTATGAACTGGTGAGGAGCAGACCTTCCCTTTCACAGTCAAGTTCAGCAACATATCATCTTCATATAGAAACTGCAGATACAAGCTTGAAAATCCTGTTTCTCAGGGGCAGTCCTTGAACATGCAAGGGTCTCGCAACAGAAGCATACTTGTGAACAAGAAGTCACATACTTGTCCCCAGTATGGCTGATGATGGAAAAAATTATTTATGACTTTCCCTGCTCTTGGAAGTGTTATGGAATACTGACTAGAATTCTGCTTTTTATCTGTCCCCAGGAACTGTGGAAACTTACAACCAGAAATAAAAATTCAGTATTTATACTATGTCATGACTGGGATTTTCAATAGAAAATTACAACTCCTTGCAGAAACCCCTGTATCTCCAGCATGCTTACAAAATTAAAATAGGAAATATTTTAACTCAAATGAATACCTGCAAATATATTTTAATTTTTTATGTGTATCCTTGCTGATTAAGACTGTGTTTTCCTCTCCAGCGTAGCAAAAAGAGAAGGGAAGTATAAATAAATGTCATGGATCTGTGATTGTTTCTAGTACATTGGACAGGCTAGCTGTCAGGAAGATAAATGAATCATCCATAGATAAGTCATATCATCATATTTATCTAAGTGGGATTGTAAAAAGAAAAGCAGTCAATAAAATTAAATTGAAAAATAATATATTGTTGCAGGACAGTTTTCCAAATATATATGACAAGTGAAAATGAGATATAGTGAAATATTTCAATTCTTCCTACTATTGTTTATCACAGAATCACAGAATCACAGAATATTATGAGTTGGAAGGGACCCACAAGGATCATCTAGTCCAACTCACCATCTAACACCCGTGCAGAGACCGAGAGCACATCCCAGAGCGTAACACCAACCTAGATCCCTCACAGTCTAGCAGGCCACTTTATATGTTTAAATGTTTTGTTGTTTATATGCCAAGCATTGGCTCAGCATATTGGCTTGTGAATTTTATCTGTTTCTTGTTTAGACATGAGATGAGATGAGATGAGCGACATGGGTACAAAATGGGTGGATTTCCCAAATAAGTCTTACTAGTGCTAGAAGCAATGGAGAAAAAGGTTTAAATTGAAGCAAGACACAGTCAGGAATTCATTTAGGCATTTATACCAGGCATTCTGGAAAAAATCCAGAATCCCATCTCCTGAAGAACTCACATTATAATTAGCAAGTGGGAAAGTGAATCAGAGATTATCAAAATATCTGACTGAGGGATGCTGAGCAGGGAAGTGACAAACCAACCTGATCATGCTTGAGCAACAGAAAATACTCCAACTTCTCTTTCCCTCTGGTGACATGAAGGAAACATGGACAAGCCTTGTGCATCATCACACTGGATGTACTGTGTGTGTCAAATCTCTTTGGCCAGTTTTCTTTCTATTCTTAGCATTTCTGTTCTAACACCAAAGTTGAAGGCTAGTCTGAGAGGCTTGACGTGTTACACCCATAAAAGAAACCTTAATCAGAAATCAGAAGTTAAAAAAGAACTTCTGTACTGTACACTGCTGAATGCATGTTTGTGTTGAAGACTCGGGAACTAAGAAGTCTGACATGTGGGAAGGGTGTGTTGCACATAGAAAATGCAGAACAAGCTCCGAGTGTCCATCACTTCATGTAAATACCTCTATAGCCCAGTAGCCACCTAACCAACAGTGCTGAGGAAGCAGCAGGAAGAGTGTTACATGACATGACAGTCCATTGCATATGAGCTCTGGAAGAGAGAGTGTAGGAGTTTTGAGCACATAACCCACTAGTCAGTGAATGAACTTAAAAAACACCCTGAGACAAATGTCCCTCTGCGTGGATGAATCAGACAATAACAGAATTTCAGGGGAGGTATATCTAGTGGGTAATATAATGCTGAATTAACTTGCTTCAAAATTATATGTATATCTTTTATATAAAGAGTGCTGTCTGTTCTAAAAATAAGAGACCTGAGTCTGATCCCATTCATAGCTCGATGAACCCAGGAAGATCCACAGAATTTCTTTAATGAAAAGCAGGTGAGTGACAGACTACATTCTGGGCTCATCCTGGGAGTGAAGCATGTGACCCATAGTTGAGTCTTATTCTGTAATGGTAAAAGGCTTTTTGCAATCCATTTAAGTCTATTAGTGCTCCCAGAAAATTGTGCACTCATTCATTTTCTCAAAATAAATATCCTGGACTTAATGGAGTGTACTGTCCTTTCACTACCAGTACCCAAGAACTCCAATTATACATTATTAAGCTATTAAACCGAATTGAACAAGAAGAACTGGCACTTACCGGCAAGATCACTCTTCTAAAATGCTTGGTAATAAGCTATGGAAAAATTAGCAAGTGGTTGTAAAACTGCCATCTCCTACCAGCTGCTGTAATTTTATTTTCTCTAACAGTTAGAACGTATTTATGAGCACATCTTATGCACACACATATATCTGCACAAAGAAAAGCATGTGCAGGGTGTACCTGTGCTGTCACAGGCTGAGCTGGCAGGGGGTTTCAGCAAGCCATCTCACTCTTGAGCGTGTTGTAGGCTGGTTCCTGTATTGTTTCCCCAATAAAGTCTGTGTTCCCTCTGTAAGTCTCTAAATACCCTCTGGAATCAGAGAGGATACAGGGTTTTACAAACTCCAGGATGTAAAGCAAAAGCTTGCCTGAGCCCCCAAATAGCTGGTGGCATATTTTGATGATAAATCAATTGCCACTGGAGCTTTTTTGTCTTTATAGTTCCATTTGCTATGCAGGGAATATGGAAAAGGGGGAAAGATTAAATTATTCAAACATTGTAATGCTGTAACAGACATTGTAACACTCTTGCAAGGTCATAAAATCAGTAGTGTTGGAATTTTCAGATAACAAGCAGATAACAAGCAAATGTCACAAATGATCATCTAATGCTTCTTCTGCTGGAAAGATCAAGCAATAACTAAGTTCTTGATGACTTCAGGGCTGATCTATTCAGTTACTTACTCTCTGTCTTGCTCAGGATGCTGTTCAAAATCCACAGCCAACCTTCATGAAGTTTTCTTCACACTAGATTTATGACAAAGCAGTGCCTTCATTGCTTTGCCTGCAAGGCTGACATCCATCATGTATTATAAATTTCATGTATTTTATCACTCTTTCAATTTTTATTTTCTGACGTCAGTTTTATAGGAGACAAACATTCCCTTGAGTTATGACAGAGTCGCTTCCTTACTCTTTCCTTAATACATGCATTAAACATGGTTCCCTAACACATGCATTAAAAGCACCTTTGGATCTGCTTGTTCAAAACTGCCACAGTGTAGAATGAAAAGAGAAAATAACAATGTTAATTAATTTTTCAGAGCTGATAATGGAGCTAAGCCACAACTACTACCTCTCTCTACTTTTAGTAGCACAATGCAGTTCATCTCTATCTATCTCTATGGATTTTTATCATCAATAAGCCTAAGAAGAAAATACATTCTCCTGAAAGGGTATAATAAAATATAAGTTTATACCACACCACATAAAGTTGTAAGGAGTTCACAATGACTCTTCTGATGGCATCAATAAGTCATCAGAGATTTATGACTGCAAATAATGTTTTTTTCAGTCAGTGATGAGCACGGCACCCATTTTATGAAACACTGATACGGGCCATTACAGTCCAGTACATTGCACCAAGGCATAATTTGTTCCCCTGCCAGATTGAAGGCAAAACACTGAACCCTTACATGCATCATCATGCAAGGAACTGGCTAGAGTTACAATTTCCAAAATGCCATCCCTAAGATGGCATCCCTAAATCCCTGTTACATGCTCCAAATATGAGTAATCTGATCACATTTGCTGAGCACTTATGGTCTCTTTGCCATTATTGAAATAAAACTGCTCAGCACGTCTGAGTGCATGGCTGAGGCTTCAGGGATTTGATTGGTTGGTGCCATTCTGGGTTATGGAAGGGATGCTGGCTTGTGAGGGGACCACCAGATATAAGAGCCAGCTGGGCTTCCCAGACACAGAATCAATGAAATAAAATCAGTATCTTTTAAAGCAGAAACTCATCATAATCATAATTAGAGTATCACATAATAATGGAAATTCTGTATGGCCATTTCAGATTGGGACAAGGTTAAATGCATATTCACTTATTGAGGAATGTGGATTTATGGTACAATATTCTCAGCCATTAATACTGAGAAACCTACTCCTGCTGTCAAAAACATACGGATGTTCAAGTGAACCTTACATTTAAGAAGTGTTAGTTCAGCTTGAGGAAGGCGGACATTTACTTTTACATTGCTAATAAGAACTTTTGGACATTATAAAGTGACTTATTTTTGCTATATACGTTTTGCAAGTAAGTAATTTATTAAAGTAATAAATCCTCCCAAATCTGCTCACAAAGGTCAATTGATGTTTGACAAAGTGTTTAGTGTCATGAATGTTTGAAAATAAAGAAATCCATATGTTATGAACTCTCCTAAAGATCATTTAAAAGCATGGGAATTAGATGCTTTGAATGAGGTTATTTATGCTCTTTAACCTTCTGCATACTTTTGCTCATCCTTTCCCAAGTTTGCTTTGACCCTGCCTTTGAGGGATGCAGAAGGCAAACACATCCAAAGGTTAGTGACACTAGAGAAGAGGCTTTTTGAGATAACCTGTAAAATTGAGAGAATGATACCATAACTAAAATGCATTTTCAGTTCTGTTAAAATAAGCTTTCATTTTGTCTCTCCCTTTTTAACTCTTTCCTTCTATAGATATTTCTGTGCTTTTAAGTTTCTTATTTTCTTAGATCCATTTTTGGCCCTACAGTATTTCTCCATTTCACTGGACTTTTAATTTCACTCGTCTCTGAGTGATTTTTGACTCTGTTCTCTAGGACCAGAAGTCTACATGGATGGATTAACAGTACACCTGCTGTCTCTCTGTGCTGTGTTTCTTCCCCCAAGCACTTTCCAGAATTCTGAGGAGAAAAGCTAAGGTGTGTAGACAGAAGGAATATTAGTTTCCTGTGTAGCTCTTAACTCTTTGCTATCCTACTTCTTGCTTCCTTTCTTCATTGCAGTGACACTAAGGACCTTGAATCTTATGCAGATGCTTACGCTTTGGAAAAAACCGTTTTGCTTATGATAAATGAAACGTTTTGCTGTGCAAAAACAGCTTTTGAGAGCCGGGTATAGCTGTCACAGAATCACAGAATCACAGAATCAGTAAGGTTGGAAAAGACCATAGAGGTCATCAAGTCCAACCTATCACCTGTTACCTGATCTAATCTAGTCAAACCTGTTACCTAACCTGTTGCCCTCCGCTGCTCAGGAGGCTCAGATGGTTTTGGGTCGGTGTCCCCGTGTCCCCATGACCCCATGACCTCGGGTCCCCGTGTCCCTGTGTCCCTGTGTCCCGGTGTCCCTATGACCCCATGACTTCGGGTCCCCGTGTCCCTGTGTCCCGGTTTCCCCGTGTCCCTATGACCCCATGACCTCGGGTCCCCGTGTCCCTGTGTCCCGGTGTCCCCGTGTCCCGGTGTCCCTGTGTCCCGGTGTCCCCGTGTCCCGGTGTCCCCGTGTCCCTGCCCCGGCGCCGACACACGATGGCGCCGCAGTCCCCGCAGTGCCGCCGGTGGTGGCTGACCGGCGGCGGCGGCTGATGTCCGGGGGTGGCTTTCATCCCGGGAGGGATGTGAAGGCCACGCAAATATTCCCACCTCTGAGTGACCGCCAGGGTGCTGGCGAAGGGAGGCACAAGCACCTGGATGTCCTCCATTGTGATTCGGTCCGTGTTCCTCAGCTGCTCCTGATGTCTCCCACAGCGGCTGAGGCCACCAGCTCTGGGATCTTGCTGGGAACTGGGGAGACAGATAATGAAAAAGAAGAGGGTGAGAGTTTTTCCCCCTGGCAAGAGGTGAATTTTCATGGGGACCCGAGCTTGGAGAAGCTGTTGGAGGAGTTTTGTGGCAGGAATATCTAGTGGTTACCTATCTGTCCTCTAGGGATTCACCTGAGCAGTAAGAGAGAGTAAGGTGAAATGATCCCATAAAGCCGTGTTAGCTGAAATGCACTCACTGGACTGAAGCAGAACAAAAAGCAGTAAGCATTATGTGTGTATAGCCCCCCCACTCCCCCCTGACTCCCCCCATAAAGAAAGTAATCTAAGGATATTACTGAGATTTAAATGCAGGGGGGGAAAGGACTCTGCTATAGCTTTTTTTTTTTTTTTTTTTGCAAGCTTTTGCCTTTATACACTTCTGTGCCACTTCAAACACATGCAAAATAAGGCCTGGCAAAATCTTTGCTGCAAGCAAAAAGCAAGGAACACTCAGAATAAATCTGTGCACTCCCTTGCTGTGTTCGCTTTTCTTAGCTGGGTTAGGCAAAAAACTTAGCTGAATTTGCTGTTGTGTCTCTGCTTCTCCAAAATCTATTACCACGTGAAGAGAGGGAAAGAGCGAAGGGAGAAGGCTTCATATGGCAAGGAATAGGCAGTGTGGGGTTGCAGAATGAAGGTGGCTGTGTCTTTATCTGAAGGATTTTGTGGTGCCCCGATGATTATTGGGAAGCAGGAAGCAGCAATGCCCTGGATGTGAGCTGACGAGGATCGACACCAGGTTTCCTGCTGCTGAGTCACTGTCCAGCCATGCCTGGCACATGGGAGCTGGGTGCTAGGGCAGGATGTGCTTAAATAAACTCACCTGTGCATCCGTGCATGTGTGCTAGTCTGGAAACAGTCTGCCTGAAGCTGTTGTCCTAAAAGCCCTATGCCAGCTAAATCAGAGAATGGGAATTCAAATGTAGTCTGAAGACAGGAAGAAATGCAGTATATTGGTGGGGAAAGGCCAATATTAGCTGAAATTGGCATAAGCAATTCATTGTCATTTTGAGATAGAGCTTATCTGTTTGCTTTTCTTCCTCACCCTTCCCTAAGTCCAAAACTGTTTCTTTCAGCTGTGCAGATCTCTCCTGCAGTCAAGCCTGGAAGAGCTGTAGTAGTTGCAGATATGTTCTCATTTGGCAAGTATGGAGCAAGGTTGGGAGCTGGATTATTGTCAGTCAGGCTGACAAAGCAGAACAAAACATAACCACAACAAAAACCTCTGCCCCATCCTTAGGAAAGTATTGTTTGTTTGTGACTGCTGGACTTCTGGTGAAGAGAAAATCCTTTGAGAAACTTAATGATCCTCTAAGAGAGCCCGTAAGAGGTTTTTTCAGCTCTGCAAGTTATTTCCAATAACAGGCTACTTGCACATGTTGAAACTTGCCTAACATAAGTTATTAGTTGTTATTGTTATAGGGTGCTGAAAAAGGAATACAAAAAGACCTACACCTTTAAAGGACTTGTGAAAGGCAGCTGGATCTAGTTACATGAGGCAGAGGTATGCTAAAAAACATGATTAACATGAGTATAAACAATGAATGAAGGAGGATTGCACATGAAGCCTTGTGTCTGGTGTACTGCCATGCAGCACAGGAAAGAAAACCTTGGCCTTCTCTTTCAAGACATTATCAAAGAGTTTCACTACATTGTCAAAGGAGGGCAGTCTCAAGCAAAGCAAAAGACGTAAAAAAGCAAACCCCTATGAACCTCAGCGTTTATGAAAAATTCTGATAAAGGTGCTTCATCTGCTACTGAAACGTTCCCCTTGGTACAAGCCACAGTTACACTTTTCATATCCATAGGAGTGAAAAGGCTCTTCCCTCTGAGTGCTTTTATAGAAGATGGTGAAACAGCAATGCAAACCCATAATGATTAAAGTGCGATACATAGCAGACAGCAGAGATGAGCTGATAGCCTGGTGAAAGGAACAGTAAATAATAAACAAGTCTATTGAGAAACCTGAAAAACTTAGGCTATTCTGTAGCTAATAGATAACAATGACAATACCCTGAGGATAAGGGTAGGAGAAAGCAATGAGTCTTTTCATAGCAGCATATCTTTTGTAGAATAAGAGGCAACAAAATTCAGTAAAACCCCCTCAGAACACAAGTTGTCTGTATGTGTTATTAATGCAGCAGGAAGAATTGGAAGTGTCTTTGGCCCCAGAGAGATATGTGTGCATTGCCTGTCTGCTAAGAATAAGGGCAAAAAGGCAAAGCACTGAAGAGTACAAGAAATAATGGATGATCAAAAAACCTAGATATAAATCTGTTGGTAGGGTGAAGAATGAGGCAGAAGTGGCAACTTGCTAAAATTAAACCAGTGAATCTGAACATTAAATGCATCTTTGCTGCACCTTATTTGTTTCACTGAGAGTACACTTGGCATGCAGCTGACAAACAGTGTTTATTAGTGGGCTAATATACTGAATTTGAACACTGAGAGGGAAATAAAGCAAATGATTGACAGCACTGAGCATTTTCTCTAGAGAGTTTCTGTAGGACACAGTGACATAGTATACGCATCCCTCTCAGGCAGGTTGTTCAAGTGACTGCTTCACAGCATCCACTCTTCCAGCCTCAGCACCAATGTGCCTGCCCTAGGGAGCAGCTGCTAGAGCTGTGCCTGGTTTCTGGTGCCTGTTGCACTGTGAAAACCAGTGACTACATCAGTACAGTGACCTCTTAGACTAGAAGACCTCAAATAATTTGATTATCACTAAATAAATGTTATATTGTAAGCAAGGTATATTTATTCAGTTAATGCTATGAATCTATGAATATACTTATACAATAAATGTTTTATTTAGAGTAAAGGACAACCTTAATTAAAAAAAATATACTGGATGGATGAGAAAGTAAGAAAGCCTGAGAAAAACCTCAAATGGGAGATGTTAATCTCTGTGACAAGATTTCATATCCTGTCTTAAAAAAATGTAAATAGTCAAAGTCTGCAGTATACAGGTATCTGCTTTGTGAGGTGCCTCACTTCTTGAATTGTTTTTGACAAAGATGGCTTTCAGGGACAAGGCATCAAACAAACCAGTTGATACTGGGAATGACTATGTTCCTGCAACTATACCAGGTGCCTACTTGCAGAGGCAGCTGGGATGGAACCTGTATTTTTTGTTTGCAAGAGCATCCTAGAGCTGGCTGAGTATGGTTGATTTCCATTTTTAAAAATCCCCCAGACCTGAGTAATGCTTTTGTGTAGGGTGGTGATGCCGAGCCGTCTGGATGCAGAAGCGCTTCCATGATATTGTACCCTATCACTCTGTGTCTGATGCCTAGTGAGGCAAAGTTTTCTGTCCTGGCTTCCACAGCATGAGTGACCTAGAAAGTAGGAATTGTAGGCAAATCTCCAGCTATCTCCAGCCTCTGGAATACCACCAGTAACTGGCAGTTTTTTGGTGCAAATATCCCGCTTTTTGGGTTTTGTTCTTCTTCCAGAAGCCTCAGGTTTTCACAAGTGGTTTGCCAGATGTTATTTTAATTAAGAGCCCATGTGATACAATTTCAGACTTCTAAAAGCTCAGTTGTAGAGAAGTAGGTTCAATAAATTTCCCATCTCTTTCCCCACGGATGGTGTGCCATGGGCCTTCTCCATCTCTCAGGTTAATTCTCATTTCATCTGTAATTCCTTTTCCCACATCAAATGTCCAAGACAGTGGTCTGATATGGTAATAAAGGAGAATTTTGAGAGAAACGGAGGTTTGGTTCTGCTGACTGTAACTATTCAGGTAATTGGCTATCAGCTCTATACTTACATTTTGTCCAAAAGCCAGGTCAGACTAAACTCACTGGGGAACAAGCTATCAATAATGAATAAACTTATCTCATGGACAAAATTTCAGGCGTTCCTTTAAGAGAACAAAAATACAAGAATATATTGTTTTTATGGGTTTTTAAATTTTTTTTAATGATGAGTAAGAAAAGGTATGAGGTCAAACACATTTTTGAATGATACTCCCACTTCCATGTTGCAGTTAATTGTGAGTGAACATATTCTTCCTTCGTCTCAGAGCAGTAAGCAGTGAACCTTCCTGTGAGCCTTTTTGTGTAAGTAGCCCATGGCAATATTCTTGAAAATTTTATTAGAGAAGAGCATTCATGTTCCTTCAGGTGCATACAAATCCTTTTGTTTTATTTTGGCTGCTCTCTATGTTGCCAAGTGTCTATTTCTGATTTCCTTGGCAACTGGGGGAGAAATGGTGATAATTTCTGGGAAAGCTTTGTGAAATGCTCTTTCTCTGAAAAGGTTCCATTAAAAGAAGTAGTTTCACCCTTTCAGAAGTGAGCTAGCTGGAGCTTGTGAGTGAAGTCTTCAGTGGAAGAAGCTGGAATTTGCCACCATGGATTTTCCTCTGAGTGCGGCCACCAGTGCAATTTGCAGTGCAGTTGCCTGGTGCAGTGGGTTCTGCCTTCTCCTATGCAAACACGGGGCAGGGCATGGGCTGTCCAAGGATGGGCTCCCACCCTTGATAGACTGTGGTAGGCGGTGGAACCCTTTGAGTTGAGCACATCATGAGCAAAGAGGAAGGAAGCCACATCTCAGGAGGTATGGGGAACACAAGTACCTCAGGTGAGACTGAATGAATTGAAAACTGATCTCTGCAAGTTTCAGAAGGACATGAATGTACCATACAAGGTCTGAGTAAATCTACAGAGTCACAGCAAAGAAATCTGATGGGGAAAACATGATGTTACCTTGTGACAGTTACCTATAAATTAAACAGCACTGTGCCTCCTCAAGATATATTGATTTCTAAACAGACCTTTATAAGAGTCATTTATGAGACTGGAAGGAAGAATTAGTTGGTGCCTGGCTGACAATTTATATTGGTGGGTTTCAACAGGAGAGAACATAGTAAATTGTTGTGACTACATACAGTGCTGTGAGTAGAGGTAAATTTCCAGCCCACCAGTACTTCAGGGCCGTTAAGTGCCAACACTTATTGATTAGTATGTGCTCTTCCTTACTAATGGCACCAATTTCTGAACCACCAGGGTATGATTCTGACATTCATTATTCTTTCAGTGTCTTGAAGGGGACTCAGCTAATCTTGCCTTTGACTTCTGTAAAAGTCCTTCCTGGTGTCACTAGTGCTTTGTAGTCCTGAGGTACAAATACAAAGCTGCTACCAACCATCACATTGAAAACACCACCAGTAGCTCTGTGTAGTAAGCTGTCGATCTTTGTGTGTAGTTGGGTGATAAGAAGACACAGTGAAGAATAAAGGCTGACAAAGATTCTTTCTTTCTTTCCTGTCCACTCCCAAACTTGCAGTCATTTTCCACTTCCTTAGCTACCAGCTAGCATCTTACCCTGCAAAATTCTCAAAGACAGATTTCACCTTTCTGTTCCCTGTGAAAGGACACAATTGATTCCTTATCATTAATGATTAACAAAATGAAGACAGTACAATCCTCCTCCCCCCCAAATCTGTTAGCTGAGATTAGACAAAGTCTGGCTTGCAGAAGCATATGCTGAGAGCAAAAATACTCAGAGGAAGCTCTGTCTCGGCTCCCAGGTGTATTTGTGCCAAGAGCTTCATGTGAAGGGCAGAGTCAAACAAACCAACTCTGCAGGATGAGAGCAGGTTTTAGGGCAACAGGAGGCTGGTGAAATGAAGTGAAGCTGAACAGTTCCTTCTGGCTGCTCTAATAGGACTCACCTGGGCTGCTGGATAAAGAAGAAAGGAATTTCTTTGGGCCGTACCCTGGCCACTTATGTCAGGTTGTGAAGCTGTACAAGCCCAAAGGTTTGTTATCTGGAGAAAGGGGAAAACCTGTGTTAGGAAAGGAGGAGGCACAAAGAACATTTGTTAAAAACAGCCAATAACAGCCACAAGGTGCTGGACTATATCAACTACATACATTGGAAATGGATAGCAGCTCCTATTCTGCCATTTTAAAAATTCTTTCATAACGATTACTTAAATTTGTCACACACAAAGGTCAAAGAGATCTCATTCTATCACTTACAGTGAATCCCTGCTGCATTGCGACCTCTCCGTTACGACCCCGCCCATTTGCGAGGCAAATTTTTCACGATTTTCATTCAGCCGTCTGTGAGTTTAGCCAGCAACGCATGTGCAGTGCCTCTGCTCTGCTGAGGGGCGGTGCTGCAGTGCCTGTGGGGCGGGACTCACCCCGCCCTGTCGGAGGGGGCTCACAATGGCGGCACCGTGCCCCCATCCCTGAACCGGGAGACTGCCCCACGAAAGTGAGGCAAGTGAGGTCGGGCAAGTGCTGTGTGCTGTGAGGGGGCAGCTGTCTCTGCCCTCTGGGACCGTACGGGCAGCTCTGCCTCTCCCGGGAAGTGTGGATGTTAACGGGAAGGAAACTCCGATACTGACCCGACCACCCCGCCCAGGGACACCGCTTCCCTGCCGTGTAGGAATGACGAGCATGCATGGTGGTGGCAGCCAGATTTCTGAGCCACCTCTGACTTGGGAGACACCCCCGCCCCCCGAGAATCCATGGGCCTCTCCGAGCTGCCGCGACCGCATGCCCACAGTCCAAACCCCGCACCGCTGCTCCCTCCCCCTGGCCCGTGACCGGGCGGCCCGGTGCGGCCTGGCCACGAAGCCAGTACACCTCGTTGGGGCTGCTGGCGCGGGCTGCCAGCGTGGCATGGCCATGGGGCCAGTACGCCTCGCTGGGGCTGCAGGTGTTGGCTGCCAGTGCGGCTTGGCCACGGGGCCAGTATGCCTCGCCGGGGCTGCTGGCACGGGCTGCCAGCATGGTGCGGCTGCGGGGCTGGGGTGCCTGGGCACGGGCACTGGGGTCAGGGGGATGGGGAAGCAGCATGGGGTTTGGGCTGTGGGAG
>WEKX01002068.1:49010-198758 GCA_013390025.1 Pitta sordida
TGGGTGCGCAGTCGCAGTGGCCCATAGAGGCCCACGGATTCTCGGGGGCGGGGGAGTGTCTCCTGAGTCAGACGGGGCTCAGAAACGGTTCCCTTTGCTCCCCCGTGCTCAGAGAGCCCGAGGGGAGAAGCAGAAAAGTGCCCGCAGCATGCCGGACTGCTGGGGGGTGGGTGGGGCAATGGGCGTGGCCTGCATGCATATTAATGACCTGCACGTCTTTGCGAGTTTAGCTTTTCACAAGGCCTGTGGCCTGACTTGTTCCTCACAAATGACGGGGTATAACTGTATTTAGTAGCTCCATCTCATCAAACAGCCATTTTTTTTCAGAGCAAACAGCTTCATTCTCTCTTTATGGAAGTTCAAGTAAAACCAGAATAAAAGAAAAACATTGGTTCTCACTTGTCATCACTAACATGAGCCTGAACATCTACTGACTTCCTCACTCTCATAAATATATAGACAGAAAGCTTTTTGAATTGAAAACAAACAGACTTTCTGGAAAGAACAGAGAAAACTGTTTTTACTTTTGCGATTAACATGGTCACTCATTCCCCCAAAGTTTGTTCCTTTAAAATACATGTGAATGTTTAGGCTACTGAGAGAGGTCAGAGACAGATAAACAGCAGAAGGGCAAGACAAGGATCCTGAAATCTCTTTTTGTCACAATCTGCAGTTTCAGGCGTATCTCATCATGTTCCTGATGTTCCCAGTGGAGACAAATCATAGGGGTTTTTTTTTTTTTAATTATACAATCCTGACATAAACTTTGTAGAATGAGAAAGAAGAGAATAATAGCGGAGTTATTTGAGCAGACATTACCCTTAGACCTTGCCAACTAATGGCTGCTATCAACTCATAAAGAAGCTGTGTCTCCACAGGTGTTTAGAACTCAGCTGCACCTGCCACAAAGTACATGGGAAGAATGTTGTTCAATTTTTGAATGTGCAAGGACATCTCCTTGGGGAAACAATGGCCTTTATGATGAATGTTTGAGGGAATGAAAAAAAATTCATTAGTCATAAAGAAATCTTGGTGAGCCACCCAGTCACTCAGGAATTTAATATGATTCCTATTCCCAGTAAGAATGCACATGAATTTCAAAAACATGTAAGAAGAATGAAGTGTTGCAAGAACTGGATTTGAAAGAGAGAGTGAACAAAGGGAATTAATCTCTGGATTTTTAAAGTAAATTAAATCCCTCATTGTACTAGAAATCTGACACCTGAATAGTATGACAAATCAATGTGTCTGCTGTTCTCTATCTTCTTTTGGTTAGTTCCAAAGAAAGATGCAAACCAGACTATGCAAACTACCTCCCAAATTAAAGTGCAGTCTGGCCACAGGACCTGTTTGTCCATGTTGTGACTGCAGGATAATACAGCTCACAAGTCACAATGCTGTGCCTGCTCCCATATACACATTTTGTTCAGCTTTCCATTCATCTCTTTGTTGAGGCAACTTGAATTTCTTGGCACGTCTCTTCAGTCCTTTTAGAACAGACTGATTCCTTGTTGGAAGATAAATGATGGATGTAGAGTTTGAGGACATTCGTTCTTAGTTTACCTTAATCAGAGCTAGCCAAACCCAGGAAAGTGTTCTTCAGAGAAGCATGTCATTATTTTCACATTTGGGTTTGTTCCAGTTTGAAATTAAATTGACTTTGTCAAAATTTCTAGAGGAAATTCTCTGTGAAGAAATAAATTACTCAGGTAATGCCAACAAACATGGTATTTTTGCAGCAACATGCCTCCTCCAGGGACAGACATGCCAAATCATTTGCCAAAGAAATGTAGAGATAGTGGCGCTCCACACTTGGCATAGTCTGGAATGAGGTCTTATATGGAACCAAAAGTAGGGATTGAAGTAAGGTTATTGCAGGGCAAATTCTCTGCACAAGTTTGGATGATGGTCAGTATTTGGTTGGGAGTTTCTGTGATTTGATTGTTTGTGTGTGGTGTTTGTTTTTTCTTGCAATGATTCAAACTAAATTCTGCAGTCAGCAGACTGCAGATGTGAGAGCTCAACAATGTTCTTTGCCCTGTTGGGATCATTTGTCAAACTACCACTGGCGTGGTAGGACAAAGTGTAGTGTACTTTTGAAAGTGCTTGCACTGCTCTTCCTAGTTCTGTGTCTAGACATTTATGGCATACAAAGTTTTGTCGTGGTTAGTATGTTTCGCTAAATGCTGCTGTGTTGTTTCATGAATGGCAGATGTTTTCCTGCAGTGAATTTCCTTCTTACTTGGAAAGAAAATGTAATTTAGGAGGTCATAATTGTGTATGTGTCTGTTGTGTATGTATATTCTGTTCATGCTTACATGACTTTGGATTTTTGAGAAGACACGAGGGAAAGGTTGTGTTTGCTTTAAATATGTTTTTTGTTGCTTTAGGTAATGGATAAAGTGAAGTGGTTGTAATGAGGCTTTCTGATCATACTGTAAACATACCATGATACTATAGTAATATACAGAATGTAAACTACATTTATATATATATATATAAATATATAGACGGTATATGTACACACACACACAGATATAGATAGAAAATAAGTAAACATTAATTGCCAATATTATAGAGAAGAGGACTGAGGGGAATCAAAGCTGGCGGATTATCCACCCCATTTACTGACAATGTGTTGGTGTATGTCAGTTACACACAATGCATAGCAAAGAGAAAAGATCATGCATCAGCTGTTACTCTCTCTGTTAGATACTTGAGTAATGACACTTCAAAAGCTTTTTGAAAGCTTGGCATTAGCCTGGAAGGTCCCCTATCCACTCTTTGTCTGCTGGAGATGGCACATTTCTTTTAATATACAAAATGATTTAATGCACTGGGACTTTGAAAGAGACGGACTAGCCATCAGTACTGCCAGAGAACTGAAAACTGCAGATAGCAAGAACCACTGAAAGCATTTCTGTTACACAACTTGCCAGGCTTAATTTTTTTTAAAAATTATTAGCCAAACACATCATGACTAACCATTTTGTAACTTTCGCAGTTTCAAGCAGCCACATGTCAAAAACATTCAAAGTGCAAAACAAGCAAGAGTATTTAGTTATGATTTTATGTATTTGAGCTACCTCCATTCCCAGTAGATCAACAGAACATGTAGAAGGCAATTAACTCTTTCTGTTTTGAAAAATGAGCTCTGGGACCTTCTTGGACTGTTTTATGAGATTAGGGCTCACAGCCCTGCCCTACCTGCCCTTTCATGTCAGACAGATGACTGGAATTAAAGTACTACTGCTAATACCTGTCTATTGAGCCCAAGTGTGCTAAAATAGTGGTGTGTTAATGCACCAGACGCTCCTTTGCTCTTAGGTGTTGTGAAGAAGTGCCTAGGCCATGAGATGGGAAGATCTCATATAGTATGAGTTCTTCATTGTTCCCATGATAAATGTCAGTCACTTGAAGCCTTATGTTAAGCTCTGAATTTTGGTAGCATGCTGTCTTTAGCACCAGGGGAGCCAGTATAGGACTCCAGGATGCACCAGGATAATACGTATGTCCATTCTAAATTGCACTTTTTTCTCATTTGTCTCAGAGAGGGTGTTCTGATATTTCCTGTCCTCATTTCCACCCTTTTTATGAGTTACTTACAGATCTGTTTCACTGGTTCTGCAATGAATTCTGGGGAACCCCAGCTGAAAAAAAAAAGTAAAAATTAAACCAAATTAGACTTCTAATTCAAAAGAAAAATTAGGGGGTTTAGCAAGCTTTAGGGACGGTAATTCTGTAGACAAAGTTACCACAATGTATATGGCTGACACAGTACTGTACAAATGAGATGCTTAATATAGACTAATTCTGGACCTTTCCTCACTCAGCAGTATTCAAAACTCAGGCCAGAAGTATTCAACAAAGCTGTAGGATATGTTTATCTTGGGATATGGCCAACTGGTTGCAGGGGAATGGAAAAATGCATTTTTGGTAGTTAAGAATTAATCTATGCATTATTAGAACCAGGCAGTCAGAACAATGGTGTAAATTAGTCCTTGACTATTAATTCAGTTTAAATTTGGTAAATATACTACTTATTTACAGTAATCATCTTAGAGAGAGATATTCAGAACTGGGTCTGTGTACAGGTAACAGCACTGGCCAAAGTCCAGGAGCAGGGACACTCCTGCAGGGGCTTCTACCGCAGCCATGCCTTGAGTCTGACTTAGAGCTACCATTAGTGGTGAGCTACAAGGAAAGACGATTAACAAAGTCTGCAAATGAATCTCGGCCTTTTGGGTTATTTGTGTCTGGAGAGATTAATAAGCAGCAATACAAAAAATTTATTATACAATAAATAGGGGAAAGTGTGCAAGCAAGGAAGTCTGGTTTTCTTTAAGCTTATGTCTGATTTCCAGCCTTGCCCTCACTGTGATAATTGTGGCCTCCCCAACAGGTCTTTACTGAAAGTCCTGCTGTGTCTGCAGTTCCCTTTAAGTTTAAGCCTCTTCGCAGTATCTCTGAGCCCTTCTCCACCCACCCACACCTATCAGTGTGAAAGAGGCAGTATCTGACTCTGGCCAGCTCTAAACTGGCACTTTAAATATGAAAGATAAATGGTAATCTTCATGCTGTGGATGGTAACTCAGCAGGCAAAGGATTTTCATGAAACTTGTTAGAATTTGGAATAGGATTCCAGTGTCTAGACATTTATGTCATTGCCTAAAGCAAGTGTCCTGTCCTAGAGAATTAGCTCCAGGACTGGAGCTAAGATATAACATCTATTTGAACACCTGCACCTCCCTGGGACAGCAGATGAAGATTTCATGTGGACATCTAAGGCAAGTCTAGATTCTTGTCCAAGCAATGGAATTGTCTCCCTTCATCTCTTAATGATGTGATGATCTCCCTTCATCTCTTCAGATGTGATTTAAGTCAGCCAAGAACTATGGGGTTAGAAAAAGAGGTAGACTCCCAAATGCTACAGAATAGGCTTCATTTGATTAATAAATGGAGCTGAAAATTGTACTGATTAGGCACTGAGCTGAACATTTGTGCTACGCAAATATATCATTGCTTGGTAATTAGTAAAGAATAGTAACTGGCTCTACAAGTCATTGTGAGCTGCTTCTAAAACACAGTCGATTTGCAGTGACATAATTGAAAAGGATCCTCTATCATTCTACATTTTTTACCATTATTCCAACTTAATAACTTTTCTCCCTGAGACTTCTGACAAAATACAAGTATGTCAACAGCGTCTCCAAATGTCTCCACACAATTCAATGGGGAAATTAATGTTCAAGGTGAAATGAAACCAAGATAACAAATCTTAAGCTTAGTCTTAAGCTTAATAGTATCATAGAATCACAGACTGGTTTAGGTTGAAATGGGCCTCAAAAATCACCTACTTCTAACGCTCCTACCATGGACAGGAACATCTGCCACTGGACCAGGTTGCTTAAAGATCCATCCAACCTGGCCGTGCCTTGAACACTTCCAGGGATGAAGCATCCACAGCTTCTCTGGGCAACCTGTTCCAGTATCTCATCAACCTCAAAGGAAAGAATTTCTTCCTGATATCCAATCTAAACCTGCCCTGTTTCAGCTTAAGGTCATTTCCCCTGGTCCTATCATTACACACCCATTTCAAAAGGTCATCTCCAGCTCTCTTGTAGACCCCCTGTAGACTGGAAGGCTGCTACAAGGTCTCCCTGGAGCCTTCTCTGCTCTAGGCTGAATAACCCCAATTCTCCCAGCTAGTCCCCCCAGCAGAGGTGCTCCAGCCCTCTGATGATCTTTGTGTGCTTTTTCAGACTTCCCCTACAGATCCATGTATGCACATATGTGGATATGCAGATCTATTAATGTATTATTACTAATTAATTATTTCTGTAAGTCTTTTCTACCTATTATGTTGCACCCTGTTTGTGGATATTGTAATGGTTTTGTAATTGTATTGTAATCAGAAACAGCATCTGTCTGAAAGTTGCTGGAGTTCCAGAGGGTCTCTTAGGTTATATGTTATCACGGACATGTTGTTTTGAAACGGTCTGTAGTAGTGGCTACTAGTGGGGAAATGGAACATGTCCAAGCAACAAGGCTCTTTCTTAACTTCTTAACTCTTAGTAAGAGTATTGAAAGTTTCTCGCACTATTAGATAAGGCGTCACTACCATGACAAAGTACGTATTTCAAGAATATTAGTTTCAATAATATCTCATCTAAAGGTAAAAAAAAACCAACAACCCCACTTTATTTATTACAGGGCCTCCAAGACAAACTATTTTGATACAGAACATTCTGAAAAGAAAAGTGAACACTGCACACTGAAATTTAACAGTAAAAGTACTGAAAGCTGGTCAAAGATTAGCAATTTCCTAGATTTCCATAAAGAAGTCACTCACCTATACTGTCAAGTTAATATATATTAAATAATTCAGTACTCTTCTTCATTGATTGATTGGTTTTAGAGAATGCATTTCCAACTATTTGTTTTATGCCCTTCATTGACTCTTTTAGAGCTATAAAACAGAGACATAAACCAGAACTCAATCCATTATGCAGCATAACCTTCTGTAAATAGTGGAGGAGACTATACTCCAAATATGAAACTAGCTTAGAAGCACTGAAGTTGGAATGTTTGTGCCATACAACTCTATTATGATGGTAGAAAGAAAAATCATCTTTAAACTAAAACTGAATGGAATTACTAGTTTGGCATTGTTGTTCCATGCATTATTCTACATGTATTGCTTGTAAGCCAGAAAAAAGGTAAAATTTAGGCTTTTAACTGTGAATTATTGTTCTAACAAGCTTTCAGTTGTTGGCAGTCTTCACGTGTCAACATTGCGTGGACACTGGAAACATGTAGTTTGACATTAGAAACCGCAAATGATGCAAGATTTGGAGAAAGACCCACACCAGACGAAGACTCAATTTGACTTAAAAGATCACCACATCTGCCCACACTCGTTACAGAAGCAGCACCTCTACTTCCCACTGAGCAGATACTGCCCAATAGTCTTTTTGACACATTTTTGCAATGAGTGAGAAGACAGTGAAAGAACCAATAAACTACCCCTATGCCATGATCACCTCATATCATACCACAGAAACAAAATCCTACTTCTACCCCTTGTAGTGCATTCAGAACACACCATGCAGTACATAATTTTGGCTTTTCAGTGCCTTTCTGGAGTGAATGTGTCACCAGACTGTGTTCCTTCAGATATCAATATGCTACCAATGCCCTGATGACTCCCACAGCAAACATGGAAAGGGTTAGAGATCCTATAGCCTTCCTGTTCATGTATATGAAGTGATGCAACAGTGAGAACACAACGTTAAAGGAGAATTGGACACATGGAAGTACATTTTTTCCAACAAATCTATTGTTAGCATTCTGCAAAGGTCTGGTGTGAAAAGATTTAGCTTTATTCAGACATGTCTGACTGGGCGTAAGAAAATCTAGTAAATAAGGTATTTACTTTGCTCAAAATACAGTATTTTCTACTTGCAAATTTGTTGGGATTTTACAATGTTATTTACTCTACTGCTGCTCGTACCTTTGTAAAGAGTAAGGAAACCAACAGGATTTCATGTCTGAATGAAATCTGTGATGATCAGCAGAGTCTTCTTCCATCTGTAATGGCTCAGTGGAAAGTACTTTTTCCCTCTCAGATGTGAATCTCTTCACAATTGCCCATACCACTAGGGGACACTAAAGGGAACTTAATGTGAAGCAGAACAAGATTACTCTTTAATACAGCAGCCCCTCTAAATGTTCACTAAGGGATATGTATAGGGTTTAGGTCTATCATGTATGTTTAGTGTGTTGCATTAGCTTAATGACTGAGCTTGTGAGGTGATCTCATTGTGATAGTGGCAGTCCATGAAACACTACTTCATCTGAAAACCAACTACTTGACTGAAGAAAGAGGCAGGAATACTTGGGATTTGGAGTCCAGAATTCAGTTTTCTCCTGAATGTTATAGCAAAGACATTCTTAGCTGAAGACTCTTCAGAACAAGTTTAAGAAACTTTGTGTCTTATGTCAAGAATATTAAAAAAATTAAACTGAGCATGAATGTCATTTTATCTCCATACCAAACAAATCTTGCCTGGTTGGAAGCCTTAGAAAAAGTTCATTTTCACAGAAAGATTAAATTTCTTATAGGATATGGATGCCACAACTTTTTAGAGCATTGCACATGCTCAGCTATATTATTACAGATAGTATTTAATGTAGTATTTGCTGCATGCTCCAGAAACTGTCAAATGTTTTCCATAACCCCTCTTTCTATTAAAATATTTTAGATACATCTGTACTGCACTAAATCTTATGCTGCTATTTGGCAGGGGCTGTATCTTCAGACTGCTCTGCAGAGCTAAACTGTGCCAAGATTGACGTATTGATTGCTACTTATTGTACACGGCACACCAATAAATCTCATCTCTGTGTCCTGGCCAGCCATATATATACATAGCCATGGAGGAATGACTTCTTCATTTTAATAGTCCTGTTCTAAAGGAACAAGGCACTAACAAGTACCTTTCATAATCCTGTGAGATGAAGAGATTGATCCAGTTGAGCCATTAGCAAATTCACAGGGAGCAAAGGTAACTGGCTGCCACGTCTTCAGTTTAGCTTACAGCACTGGAACAGGGATATTTCCACCTAGAAATGAGGGAAGCTGAAATAGACGGAGGATGAAACTTCTCTGTGATGCTGTATGAAGAGCAACTTTTATGTTGCAGTGTTCATGCCATCATTTAATACATTTTTTTATCCCATACTTTAGTGTGTACTGGCTCCTTTTTTTCCAGAGAGTTATCACTGTTACTGAGCAAGGTTTCAGAGACAGTTCAGAGGAAGCAGTGCTGCATGTTAAATTCTAAAATAATGTCTCTGTGCATATGGGAAGACTGACTTATGAAAATGGGAATAAAGAAACCATACTGTTAGATCACTCTGCCTTTATGAAAATGCTATTTTAAAAATACACTATATATATATATTTTTAAATATTTTATGTTATATATGTCTGTATAATATATAAATTTAAAAAATGCAAAAAATCTGAAACATATAGATGAGGTACTTAGGGACATAGTTTAGTGATCAGCAGTGGTGCTAAGTTTCTGGTTGGACTTGATGATCTTAGAAGTCTTTTTCAACCTAAATGATTCTATGGTACTATGTCTCTATTCTATGGTTCTGTATGCAACCTATGTTTGAGCATGTATCAGTAATGATATCATAGCAACCTCTCATTTTCATATAAAAATCCTTCCAAGCCTGACTAGTCCCTCTTAGTCTTTACCCTTATACTGATTAGTTGAGGGCTTTTCTAGTGGAAGTGCATGAAATGGGTCTGCACAGTAGATGTAGGAGAATATGGCCTAATATTGGTGAAAAATTCATGGTAATTTTCCCCGTTGATATTCGGTGATAAGAGTTGAAAGAAGCTCAGAGAATGATTCAACAGATATAAACGAATGTCTCTCCAACAGGGCAGAAATGGAGTAAGTGGGAATTATGAGGAAGGGAGACTGGTATTCGGCGGGAGATGTCAAGGGAGTGGTGAAATGGCAGAACCCAGGGACTAGCATTCAAAGGTAGAATGAATTGAAAGAAGAGGATGAAATATTCAAGAAGCGAGGTAGAACTTCCAGCTAGGGCCTTTCTACCTGTGCAAACATAGAAAGAAGATGGGATTTTTCTGTAAGTAGAAGTTCTCAGTCTCAGTTGCTTAGGGTGATGAGGACAATCAGCAATATCACAATGGTAAGAACACAGTCTTTACTGCGTACCACAAAATTTCCTTTGGAAGAAGCTTATCCTGGAAGCTGTATTCTTTCAGACCTTGGGGAAAACCCCACAAAACAACAGAACAAACCTGAGAGAAATGCCAGCTAAATACTTCAAGTAAGAGAAATTAAAATGATATTGAGAATGCCAGTGTATGTACCAAGTATGAAGCGGGCCTTTAGATTCTGTTGTATTTATGCTTCTGTTCATTATTTCCCCGCATTATTTTTTTCTGAAATGTCACCATGAACACAACCATAGCAACTTTTCTGGATGTAGGAGGCTGTTTGAAATGTTTGACTTGGGATTATCTCTAGTTACTCAAATTATAAATGACATAATAGTCAAGTCGTTCTGAGAGCAGAAAATTGCATAAGAATTCCATTAATGGTATGGAAACATGGTATTTTTGTGCTATAGGTACTGAATTGAAATGTCTTCCCTTGCTCTCTGCACTGTAGCACTTTTGTTCTGGGCTCACTAGTGATTAAATCACAGTAAATAGAACAATGCCAGAGAACTTTTCTTGTCAGTAAGATCTGGTCTTTTATACTATTATATATTTAGAGCTGTCCCCACCACATTGGTGGTTTAGGTCAACTGGCACTCCCCACCTCCTCATTCACAAATATCTTGGGAAGAAATGTTCCCTCTTGGGGAAGGTTTTGAGGGCTCTCACTGCTCAGCTGTATGGGTGCAGCCATTCCAGTTGCATTGTCAGAGGATGGTCCCGGGAACGATCTGCATTCCTGCAGATGCATCCTGGCTGGACTAATCTAATCAGTTCTAGTCCTAATCTTATTTTGGTGCACAGGCATCCATTTAAATTAAGAGTAACTTAAATATATGGATAATACTACCAATGATCATTCTAGTACATTTATTCATCTGAGCAAGTGTCTGACTCATTAAGCCCGCAGTGCACATATTCACTAAAATGCACACAGATGGATTTGGTACGTTCCCAGCAATTAGGCTAACTCAGAATTAAGTGAAACTGCACTTGACTGTTGTGTAGATGCAGAAATAATAGATAGTCCAAAATAGGTTTTTAATGTCATATTTTTAATATTTTATTTCCATAAAGTGCCTACAAGTATTTTATTTAGGAGATCTGGTACCTTTTCTTACGAAAAGTGAACATTCAACAGTATTAATAATAAAGCTGAATATAATGTGCATAAAAAAATGCTCTGTGTGTGTCAAGTTGCTAAGCCCTATAAAGCTGCTGAGGAAGGACAGTATTTCTGAGGAATATTTCTAGATGGAGGCATCAAAGCTGAGAAGTCCAAAAGAATTTAAAATGAGTAGTGAAGTTAAAGCCATTATCCCTGACAGTGAACTCACAAGAAAAGTAACCTTCTTTCACTTGGCAGTCTTAATCCAGAATTTCTTCCAGAGTTATGCAGCTTTGCAGGCTAGAGGATGATAATGTTTATGCAGAGGACTCGAATAAAGGTGGTTTGAGATGATACAAGTGCAGTAGCAGGTGTGTCTTTCTGGGTCACAGCTTCACTGCAGAATATTTTTGGTTTTTATCTCCTCCCTATATCATGTGTATGGTCCATTTTCAGGACCTTGTAAATGCTGCAGCAGATTTTCTAGTATCTATCTCTACAAATAGCAACAAAGATGATTATTGATTATTAAGACTGTACTTTGGATTGGAAGCCATTGCACTTTGAAGTAATGTTTGTTCATGTAAATCTTAGTAAAATCAGCGCTCGGAAAAGATTAAACAAAAGCTATGCCCCCTGAATTTTTGTATTGGAAGTTGTTTTCCTTCAGGAATTTTCACAGGTTCTTGTCCTGGTGTAAATTTCCATCTTTGATTTTGCCAAAGGACATAACATCTCTTTAGGTTGAGATCCTCAATAAAGTGAAATTAATGTAAGGAAAGATTAATACAGGAATAGACGGAGAGGCTTTTTTTTTTTTTTTTTAAAGCTATATAAGGCTTGTTCTGTGGATTTATTTTTTTTTAATATCACACAATCCTGACTGCCCTGGGAAGCAGTCATTCTCTTCAGAGCACCTGCATTTTATGCAACTGCTTCACTGATCTGAGGGTTCTGTTTACTCATCCAAAAGCCTGATGCATTCAGAGGAAGAATGAGGATTATGGTCATTTCATCCAGGGTATGTGCCAATTATTGCAAGCCATGCTGGTGGGAAAATGTCTATTGCTAAATGAGTCAATTACCTTTTTCTTCCTTGGCAGAAGGTCACCAGTTGCAGATCTAGCCATCTTTCCGTCCTCATATAGAGAAGAGTGTTTGAAACAGAAATAACAGAAAAAGGAAGAAGAAAAGGTCAAAGGGTTATAAACATGCAAAAAGCTGCCTGGACCAGATCTGATCCTCAGAAGCACCTGGACATTTATGCTACAGGTGGGGGAAAGGAAGCCGTGCTCCTGAAAGTAGAGTGAGTCTCCTGTCTTTGAGGTGAGCAAATATTTTCCCCTCGTGCTGTTGTCCTTGCAGACTACAAGATGCCTGGCAGGGAGGCCCTGGTTGAAGTTGCCTTCCAGAGTTCCTGATGTTTGTACAGGAAAGGTTCTGATGTACTTCAAGGTCTTCCATTCTTTTGACTTTGGGCATTGTATGACTGCTGATGAAGGGAAAAGTTTTGCAATCATTTGTGTGTAGGCAGGTGTGCCTGTTCTGAAACTCCCTGACTAACAAGATTATTTATACATCTTAAAAAGGTGGAACCTGAACTTCCTTCTTACAATCCCAGTCCCCCAGCAGACACTCACATGTGAGAGCTAAATTCATGGCAAGTTTTTTCCTTTTTTTTTTTTCTATTTGCAGACTATATATTTCTTTTACTTACACTTAGAAATACAAAACATTCTCAGTCCTAAAACTTATTATTTTTGAGAGTTTGGGTATGTTCTCTGGGCATATAATTTGTTTTGTTTATTTGCAAGTAGAAGAACATACAGAGTAATTTACCATGGCATTGTCCTCCATGGTGTACAGCACGACTTAGAGAAAAGTCTTAGATAAGATTGTAAGGATCAAATTTAATCTTTTACAGGCTTTTGACTGAGGACTTTTTTCCTCATGAGTGGTCCTCTCCCTTAGGAACTTAGACTATAGAAGAGGAAGGACCTTTTTGTTTATTATTAAGCCTAGGCCACCACTTTAATGTGCAACTACGCCACATAATACCATGCCCAAAATGTAATCAAATAATGTCTTAACGGTGCTTCTCATGCAAATAGCATTGAGTGCAGTTGGAACGCACTGGAATATAGGGCAGATCTGAGCCTTAATCTTTGCATGAGTGTTTAACATAACAAAAGCAAGCTGGTTGAGTAAGCTGATGGAGAACCATGTGTTTAGTAGGAGAAGAGAGACAAAGAGCAAAGTCTTCCAGCACACAGGGTGATTCTGTACCATTCAGCAGAATAGCTCCAGTCTGATGAAAACAAAGGACCTCCTACTTTACAGAGTCTAAACTGCTTTTAAAAGGGAATGCTTATAGTACATGATTGTATTACATCAAGAATTATGTTTTTCTTGTAGAAAAGGTTTAGGCGAGATTGCTTGAAAATCTATCTTCAAAGTGAAAGTTTATATTCCTCTGGGGAAAGAAGCAATTTTTTTTCCTGACAGGGATTTCAGTGAAAAGTGTGAAATAGGAGTTTCTGATGCAGATAGATTAGTCTTTGAAGCAATCACTGAATGCACACAGCAATGAAATTGAACTTTGAGAAGCTCAGGTAGAGAGGCCTTTTAGTTAGATCATGTTACTTTCAAGTGTTATTTTTCTTTTAATATTACATTGTTGAGATATAGGAACTGATTTGCACTGAACAATACTGATAAAACCAGAGACATTTTTAAAGTGCCTTGTCTGTTCATCCTAGCAAAATAAAGTGCATGCTGAGCCTATATTGTTTATTGAGCTATTACTGGATGTAATGACAGTGAACTGAGAGGTTTCTCAGCCCGTTGGCATAGCTCTGTATTTGTGTGTCACTAGCAATTGTAAACCAGATTGTCCTTTGCATTAAGGTCACTGACTTTTGCTGTGTGGGAATGCCCAGCTAGCACAGATTACTTTGCAAGACACTGTGCTGTGCTGTTTGTGAACAAGCTTATTAGCCTGGCCAGAGAGTTTTTCTTCCAGCTCCAAGCTGGCTTCCCACACAGCAGCTAAGATATACCAGGACTGTGCTGTTCTGTGCTACATAAACATGAGTCAAGCAAAGTTGTGCTGAACTAAAATCGTGTTTTAAAAATCCATATCTTGGTAAGGCAATATAGTCATATTTAACTTAGTGTAAGTTGTCTTCTGTCGCCTTCAGATATGTCTCTTGCTGAGGCAGTATAAAATAGTTTTAAAGCTACACATGCACACACACATTAAGCTTTGAGGTTTTCTACCTAAAAGTGTCTTTTTAAACCAGTTTATTTAAATGGGCACAATCTTTGTGTTTGACAGGCAGAAAGATCCTGGTCCTTTGAAGTTAGCCAGCGTAGTCAAGATTATTTGTAAGATCATTATGCTGTGCCAGTGCTGGGGAGTGCAATATAGAGAAAAGAAGTTACAGTCTCAGATGTTTATTTGTAAACTGAAAGCAGGATCTGAATGAACATTACAAATGAGCATCCTGTGTCTTTACAGTAATTAAAATTTTTAATAAAATGGTGGGGTCATTTCAAAATTCGCAAAGTCACTGAACTCCTCCAAGCACTGCTTCCGTATGAGTGTCTGATAAAAACAATCCAGACTCCTAAAACAGAATTAAAAATTCTAAATCCCAAGCCCCCAAACCACACGCAAGTCAAAACAATCCAACTTTATGTAAAAAAAAACCCAAACAAAAGAAAATAAGCCATCTGCCAGTAGATCATTGATCTGGATATGGATAAACCACAGGGCAAAACAGAATATTCATAGTAATTAGTGGTATAGACAGAACAGAAACTTCTTCTTTGCGCTTGCTGTTGTTATGGTGATTCCTCCTCCAAACACCCTCTCCTCCCCCCCAGATGACATGGACTCTCTCCATGGCTTTCCATCTGGCTCTTGCTTTCTTGTTTATCCCAATGAAATTAGCTTGACTGCTCATTTGTCACCTTGAAGGTGTAGTTGCTGTGAACATGTGCGGTGCGAGAGAGCGGGACAAGCAGATGGCACTTGAGAGCAGATAAACTGACAGATGCATTAAAGAGACAGCAAAATTGTTGGTATGAAATAGTGTCTGGAAGATGATGAATTGGGTTTGTGTTTGGTAAGAGATGGCCAAGTCTTGCATGCAAACAAGCGTTGTTCCCTCATCCCTGTTTTCTTTTAGGCTGCTGGCACATGCTGAGGGCTCTCCAAATTGTTGAAGCTCATGGATAAGAAGAATCAGGGGTATCTCATTTCAGATAGTACACTGAGGTTTCACATGAATTGCTGGAAAACGTGACAAATTTTCTTGGCTGCTTCTCTTCAATGAAAAAAACCCACAGCTCCACAAATCTGTGCAAATCATTTCAGGTTTTAATGTCTGCTGTTGACATAATTGGCCCAATCTGCTAGGCCAAACCCAATCTTTTGGCCAAATGAGATTTTTAAAGATAATAAATATGGCATGCTTATGTGTGTAGCACAGGAAAAATGGAGAAAAAAGTAGGATAATACAGTGATCCTCCACATAGTCGTGATCCATAATTTGTGAGATCCCATACTC
The DNA here is from genome assembly GCA_013390025.1 of Pitta sordida. Classification (NCBI taxonomy): domain Eukaryota; kingdom Metazoa; phylum Chordata; class Aves; order Passeriformes; family Pittidae; genus Pitta; species Pitta sordida. Next base: position 64,462 of record WEKX01002068.1, read on the forward strand.
GCTCTTGATTTTCCAGCGAGTAGTGGGACCTGGCGCGTGTGCAGAACCTACCGTGACTGCAGTCTGCTTGGCCCCCCGTCCTGCCGCTCGCGTGGCGAGCACAGCTGGTGCTGGTCCCATCCCCAGCGCTTGCCCCACCCCGTCCGGTCCCAGCACTCACCCCCCACCCCTGTCCCGGTCCTGTCCCTGGCGCTTGCCCCCTGTCCTGTCCCGTCCCCAGCACTCACCCCCACCCCTGTCCCGGTCCCGTCCCCGGCGCTCGCCCCGCTCCCTGTCCCGGTCCCGTCCCCGGCGCCCCTCACCCCTTTCACCCCTCCCCAGCCCCGGCGCTCCCTCGCCTCAGCGGAGCACAGCCAGACATCTGAAACAAGCCCCCCCCTCAGGGCCCTCCTCCAGACCTTATTAGGGGAGGGGTGTGGCTACGGGCATGGCATACTTGACTACGTAGTGGGGTCGCTATCTTTGCAGATTCCACGACTTGCCTGAAGAAGGCCAGACCCAACAGCCCGCGAGTAACGGGGGATCACTGTATTTACTTTTAGAAGTCAGCACTGCATTTGTGTTCCTGAGGTCAAATTTAATTTTCCTGAAACACGAATGTACTGGAGCTGGATATTAAGGTCCAACATGGAGATCTTACAGCAAGGTTGCCATCTTGCAGCTATCTAGGTTTAAACACAGAGTCACACACACATAGGCTGGATTAATGAAAAGGCAACTGTTTCAAGTAGCCAACAATGGTAAAGAATCCCACTACCTGTCCCTGTGCACTAGCAGGAGGGAAGGATGAGTTGGAGCTGGGGAAGAGATTGATGGAGGGGAAAAGAAAGAGGAGGCAATGAACTTGGGTACAGCACATGGGTGGGTTGAGCCCATAGCTGTGCATCTCAGAGAATGAGCAAAATGAGGATGTGGGAGAGAGAAGAGAGGAGAGGCAGGAAGAGAGGGAGAGGGAGAGGGAGTGGGAGAGGGGAGGGGAAAGGGAAAGGAGGGGAAAATAAGAAGAAGGAAGGTTGAAAAGGGCCAAATACAAAGTGAATTGAGAGACCACTGTGGGTGTGGGTGAGAAAGAAGATAGCTTGTGGGACTTCCTAAACTACTGGAGAGAATGTGAGACTGGAGACCAGTTAGTAGAAGATAACATTTTTTTTTTGATTGGCTCACAAAATGGGTAGTGATGGGCCTGGACTGCAAAGAGAGCAAGTTCATTATTCATTACATGTATGCCTAGTCTCTCTGCATAAATGAAAATATGCTGTTCTAGAATCAGTAGCTGACACTACACATAAAATATATCAACAATATTTTTCATTAAAAGAGTAATTTCTTACTTGCGAACATTGCCATATCTCAATGTGTTCTGAAAGTTCCAGGAAGTTTAGGAGTTTCAGAAGACAATGAGAGACTGTAGCTCGCTCACTTCCAATGCTAAAAAAACACAGAATGTGTGTACCATTCCTGAGGGCTGGCACAGCAGCGGACATAGGTCAAGAACACAACCACCCTTGAAGCACACTTTTAAAAGTGGGAACCTTTGTCTTGGCTTTTTTTTTCCTTTACACCATCATGGAAAATCTGTCCAGAGCCAGGTTGCAGCAGTCTCTGCATGTTCTCCAGACCTCAGAAATTTCCGATGGGGACTTTGTTTTCCATGGGTTAGAAATGTTAATCTAATGCACATTTCAAAGTGGCATTTCATGTCTCATGATACAAATGGAATTCCAGATGAATTCTCTAGTTTAATCTTCATTTGTCATTTCAAGGATATGTATATGCTGCTTCTCTGACCTTTAGCACGACACAAAAGTACAGACTAAACATAACTGAACTTCATCTTTTATCCCTGTAACTGATTTATTTTCTGCCTTTGTTTCTAATTTCAGGGAACTGAAGTGAATTTGTCCACATTTAAGCCATACTGGTTTCTGTTTCCCTGGCATGAAATGGATTCCCTGTTCACCTTGTCCTGGAGAAAAGATTTTGCTCCAGGAGATATACTTGCTTTCTTGTCTCACTTGCAAAATGTATCTGTTTTACAGAACAAAAATAACTGACGAATGCAGGGATTAGACACTCCTGATTTAGGGCTAGCTTATTGGCTCAGAGACAGCACCTTGGTACCCTGGACACCTTGAGCATCAGACAGATTATTTTTGGTTTCATATGAGTGTTGCATTCTAAGCCTCACTCGTACCTTCAGGTATGAGCATATTGAACAAATTGATGCATCTCAGTCACTCAATATACAAGATATGGCATTAGCTCCCATGCTAGAACAGAGGATAAGGGACAGTGTCCAGCTTCCCATCATACCTCCTTGGTAGCTGGGTTAGATACTGTCCTCATCATCCTCTGTCTGTCCTTGGAAAATGGAGCACAGCAAATTCTACCTCCTTGAGAAGCTGTGATTTAGATCAGGGGTGGTGTTCTCACTATGCTCCTGACAAACATTGCTGAGGGAAGAAACTGAAGTGAATCCCTTACACCTCTATAGTTTTGCAGGAAAACTTTGTTTGTGCCAAACATTTGAAGACAAAGTTAAGAGTTGTTAAGAGTTTCAGTTGGCAAACATATTAGGAGAACCCTACCTCTGGGTAACCAGAGAAAGTATGTTTAAAATTCATAGGCCATAGCTGGATGGTGTGATGACATGGGGTTACATATAACTGAATGATGGGAGGACAGCATGCTTCAGACCTCTGGCATGCAAAATTAAAAAAGAAAACTAATAAGTTAAATCCAAAGCCTGTTTTAAAATGCAAATGTAGTCAAATTCTCTTGAAATTCCAGTTTGTGCCTTTCTATTTAGGGAGTGGCATTTAGAGATGTTTTCCATACATTACATACACTGATTTCCTTTGTAAAACAGGGAGTCTAAAAGCTAGGAAATAGAATACTACATACTAAAGGGAATTGCATGTAACATAGCTGTCTAAGTGGGTTTATTGGCTCACAAATAACAAGTCAAGTCACCTAGCACTCAAGATCATTTTTTTTTCTTAAGGCATTACAAGGACATAGTAAATGGGATGGAAAGGAGAAAGGACATGTTCAGGAAGAACACTCCCTTAATCACAGTTTGATGCACGGTTTAAAATAATATCCAGGATTTCCAATGTTCTGTCAGACCTTCCAGGAGAAAGAGCCCTCATATTTTAAAATGAATTTCTGTATTTGTATATAAATGCATATTTCATACAAATACCCTTGGCTATTGCCAAAATTTGAAGTGCACAAAACCAATTTCAGTATGAATTTAGAATCTTAATTTCTAACAAACCAACAGTTATTATTTTTTGACTTATAGAGATATTAACTGATGTTAGTAGTACATGCTAAACTTTCAGGTAAGTGGAATTGTTAATTACTTCGTAAAAACAGGTCAGGGCAAGGCAGATGAGGTGCTTCCCTCTACCCTACCACAGATCCTCAAGGGCAGTGTAGCATCCTTACCGTAGTGTGGTAGCCCCATTTATTTATACAAACAGAACAAGAAACACTTTCAGTAAAACTGAGATGTATCTTATTTAATATATTTTACCTTAAGTGGTACAAAGTAGAAGACCAACATAGTTGTAGCAATCAGAAATGGCTCATTCTTCATCCATCCCATTTTAGAAGGAAACAGATCCTTGTGTATTTCCAGCTGCTTATCTTGAGGAGTACCAGCATTCAAATAGTTTAGATTAATGAACATAATGATTCAACTTTCAAATTAACAATTGTCATTGCAACAGGAAAAGATTCAGGAAACTTGTGTCTTGTTTTTCTGCTGCGTTGTATCATACTTGATCCATACAAGGACATAAATAAATTTATGCAGTTATTTGGGCACACACAAATATTGTGAGGGCAAAGAAATATCTATCAGTCAAAACTAAATCACAGCTTTTGCATATTCTGTCTCTCCCATAGGGAAATGGTTTGTTTCTATGTCATTTATCTGGCTGAGCATATGATAAAACCTATGATGTGGAAGACCATGTCCTGTTAGCATTGTACTTCTGGTGATGTTCAGCAGATTGGTCCATTCTCCTAGCTACTGCAAAACTCAGCAGCATTTGGACAAAAAAAAAATTTGGTTTAAAATCCTGACATTTTAAATCCTGACCTTCTTCAGGTACAAGCTCATTCTTGTACTAGTGTGTTACTTCTCTGTAAATTGCATGCCAAGTTGAGTTTGCTATGTGAGTGTGAAAACTAAGGGGATATGTCATTAAGCCTTGTGGTGAGCCATGTACTGAGGATAGCAGAGCCACAGCAACAGCCTAATACCAACTGTCAGGTCCAGGGGTCATAGTCACATCCTCTTATCCTCTACAATTTGCATGTCTTCCTAGCCTTTTCATCTTCTTAAGAGAGAACTGACAACATCTGGCAATTGCTGGGGAACACAAATTTTGTGACATCAGATAAGATAGTTTATCTGTTTGTGACCAGCCAGTCTCTCTGCAGCACATGTGGCAGCTCTTGAACTGCATCCCAGACCTCATGCATCAGAGGTTGGAAGTCTTCTCTAAGGCCTCTGTGGGATCTGAGGAAATGGTGATATCTGGCATTGCTGAATGGTGACTGTCTCGAGCAAATCATCCCAGTGATTTCAGCTGTTGAATAGCTGCTCACTGTTCTCAAAAAAGGCTTTCCAGTTTCACATTTTTTGCTGGTTGCTGCTTGTTAAATCATCCAGGTGAGTTCGGTATAGTCATAGTGTTACTACAGCTCTCCATGGAACAAGACAGAAACGACAAAATGAATAATCCTGAGGCATGTGAGTATTTTTAGATTGTTTGATCCAGGGCTTACAGCAAAGTTCCTTGCAGCACTGCAGAGTCACTCAAAAGATGGGAATAGTAAACTAAATAGGTTATTTAGTCATAGTCTTTACATCTGTGGAAGATGATTTTGAGATGACTGCTCTTTTTAATGAGTAGGTGTGATGCTAGAGCCTGAAGGTACAGCAAGAATTTAAAATCACAACAAGGAGTCCAAGAGGAGAGAAGAATGAGGCAGGAGGTTCCATTTCTGCCATGCCAAGGGCTCTCTTATACACAGAGAGTGGGAAGCTAGAGTGAGGCCAAAGATTTCTTGGTTTTAGTACTTCTGTTTGGAGTGTCCTCAACTCTAGTCTTTTCCCTATTTCCCTTTTTTCTGTTGATTGAATCAACAGTTTGATGAGTTACTGAGGCAGCATTTATCTTTTGGTCTTCTTTTCATCCAATGAGCAGAATAAGAATGAACATAGACCAACTGAGACAAAGGCTAACATTAAAGTGAGACTTGAGTAAGAATAGAATGCAGGGAAGTAAGGACATTTTCTCAGCTTCTCTTCACTAAATAAACCCTGCTCGCTGTCTTTTGCAGTTCAGAAGTTTTGTTGAAATGTCTGTCCCTGACAGACAGGTGAATGCCTGGTGAAATGCATCCTTAGATGGAACTATCCCTGAAGACTGTGAATGTAGTTCTACCACCTGCTAACCTACGAGAGAGAATGAACAAAGGAGGAACTATATACATTTATATGAATTTGGCGAGGAATACATCTTAAATCAGGAGAACCATGGCATAACATATCACCATCTCATTTCCAGGCAATAGTTTTTAGGTATAATGGTAATTATTTTTCCTTCTAGCTGTCCCAGAGAGTGCTTTCTCCTTGCATAGTTCCACAAGTGCTTTGTTGGAATACTTCGTAGTTCTAATGCAAGGCATACATTTATTTTCAATGTCTCCAATGCTCTTGTCTTCAGCTAAATTTGGTGCTTGCCAGTCATGCCAATTACTTCTGTCATTTCCAAGGAAATTGGTTTGAAGAGCAAAGTAGGTCGAGAGTAGTTTGCAAAAGAGTTTGTAACAGTAGTATGAGAATATAATCATCTCTTAAGTTGCATGTGTGCCCTTCAGCAAGAGACAAGAATTCTAAAGCAAAGTAGACAAATCTGAAAACTTGAAAGCAACCAAGATGTGTACAGCTGCAGTTTGATGACTATTAAGAAATAATTAATCATAGGATGAAGTAACTTGGTTTTGCTAAAGAAAAATATGTATTTAAGAATCATAGAATATTTAGGTAGGAAAAAACTTTGGTATTATCAAGTCCAATTATTAACCCAGCACTGCCAAGTCCACCACTAAACCACATCCCTAAGTGCCACATGTATATGTCTTTTAAATATCTCCAGAATGGTGACTCCACCCTTCCTGGGCAGCCTGTTTCAGTGCTTGATAACTCTTTTGTTAAGGAAATTTTTCCTAATGTCAAGTCTAAGCCTCCACTGGCAGAAGAGCCTAAAATAGATGTGAAAATGGATTGGAACTACCCCTAAGACTTTCTCCTGGATTAAATCTTTACAGGATACCTGTGTCTTCAAAGAAAGTTTGCTTGTCCCTCTGAAAGTGTGCATACGCTACTTTTTTGCATTTCCCAACCACTTTTGCCCAAGAGATCGTACGAGTGAATGAAGGGAATCTTAGGGGAAAGTACCTATTAGTTCTTCTAGCTTCTTTCTAAACAGTTAATGGGGAAGGTCAGACTGTTCTGCAGCCCAGCTTAGAGTGTGGTAAACACATCACCTGAAATGAAAGGAGAAGCACAGCTTAGCCTGAGTCATCCAGGCTGCAAACCACACGGAGTAAAAGGGGAAGAGCCTCCCTCCTTTCTCACAGGAGAGAAGCACACTGAGAAATCAGTGATGATTAATAAACATTATTCAGACATGAGGTAGGAAGACAAGAAACTTGCCAAGTAACTCCCTTTACTGCAGTAGCCAAGTGGAAGGCAAGCCAAGTCCTTTAATTAGGACATGATATCTTTCTTGTTTGTTACCTCATCACCCAGCTGCAACTTATCACAATCTAGTTTATGAACTCTCAGAGATGGAGAGCATATTTTATAGGAGCCTGATGAAGTACTTATTGCTAAAGAACCTGCTCTATAGCCGATATTGGAAACATTATTGCCACAACTAAACCCAACAGAATATGGTTTGGGAACAATATTACCTTCAGGAAAATGTATGTGTATATAAAGTTAACAAATTAACCTGTGTATATATAACCTCAATAATAAATCCTAATAAAGACAGGATCAGAAAGAAAATTTCTTTTCTTTTAGCCTTTGTATTAGGTGTGAGAATTGTCCCATGATGTGTGAAAAAGCCCCCAGGCTTATGCCAGGTCATGCTTACCCACAAAGCTAGTGTTTAGAAAAAACTATTCAAACTAAAATAAGAATGACTTCTGGAATAGAAATCTTGTGTACATTGCAGAGTGCTTTTCCCTAATCTTTGAGACACATTATACATTATTTATTGTCCATGAATTATTTGCTAGAGCATTCCCCATGCACCTTTTGTTACGTAGGAAGCACTACTCCACAAACATTTCACCGCATAATGTTCACCTTCTGGGATATTTCCAGAAGTGAGCAGGTCCCTGGCCTATTAGAAAGTTGGGGATTTTTTCTTCTTCTTTCAACAAAGTAAAATGGAGGGAACACAAAATTATGTTTAGTTGAAAATAAATATAGCTGTGCACAGATTTGCTAGTGTCTTAAGGTGATCTCTTTGTTGTCTGTGTCAGTCTACAATCCTTGCTTCATTTTCCCTTTTCCCTGCTCCAAAGACTGCTTTCAAGCTTGCATGAGAGAACCTTGACATGTTGAATCATTCTGGGTTTCATGGTAAAATCATAAAGACAAATATCTTCATTCTGTGGGAAATTAGATCAACTAAACATTTTATTGGTTATTCAAAACTCTTGGGTTGGGTTTATCCTTCCACCATTTCTTTCCTTCTCAATTTTCTCAAGTCAGGGACTTGTAAATCCCAGGGTCTCTGCATCATTCAGTTACAAATGCTTTCCTCAGGAGATGAACTCTCTCTGGCTTATCTGGTGTGATGACTACAAGCTCTCCTAACTCCATTTTTAACAATTAATAATTTCTTATCCCCTTGCAGATCCAGGAGATCACAGCTTCCTAACCTGTATCCAAAACAGAAACAGCTTCACAACTCTTTCTATGGCTAGAAAATGAATGGTTTACCAACCTGAGCACAGATTTTTTCATTGCAACTATTTCAGAGCTCTTTTTACTGCACAGTCTCTGAGACAGCATACAGGATCCATTTATTTTTCAGTAACATAAGATATTCAGCTCTGTTTTGATAAACAGCTAACAATAGAGGTGACCAAAAGATGAATTTGTCCTTTGTGGCTGTCACCAGCTCTCAACATCTCTGGAAATACCATTTAATTTGACTGATTTAGCACTATTTGGGGGCTTGACAGTGCCCCAAAACCACTTGGGAAAACAAGTGACCCAACATAGCACCTTTTGGAGACAAAAATCTGCTTAACACACAAGCTAGGGCTTGAAAAATGCATACCTGGAAGTGCATGAAGTTCTCGGCAGTAGAACCAAAAGGACCTAAGATGACAAGTAAGTACTTACTGTAACAGAATTTTTGATAATTGTGGCATAGGGAATGCTGCATCTTGCCCTTTTTGGTGAATCTTGTGAGACCCTGAAGTGAAAATCAGGCAGTGGCAGGTTTCATTGGGCAGATTCCTGGACTTGAAGACATTGTGGCAGAGGGAATATGATTAATTTTTTTAGGATTTACAACCATACTATGTATTGGTTCTCTATCTGTATACCACATGCTCACCTCTTCTGGAAGTACAGCCTAACTTTTTTTGGTTCTAGCTGAGAGCTGGCAAGAGGACCTTAGGAAGGTCACACTAAACTCCGTTAAAAGCGCTATCTTCTGATCTAGCTGTGAAGAGGAAGTTATTAAAAACATTTTTGGGAATACTGCAGGTAAAATCTTGGTGGATGGTGTAATTAAAAAACAAAATGCACTGAGTAACTCTGAAATCCTGAACTGCAAGGCCAGGGTTCAAAACATTGTTAATTAGCAGCTGCATGGTGTTGATATCTGCCTGGTGATTTAGCCTGTCTTTGGCCCTTATTCTTAAAAAGTCTTGAATTGTGTAACTTGAAATGGATGTAGGACATATGAGTATAGCTATTTCCACTTCAGGTCTCTGGTTTTAGGTCTTTGGTAAGTTATGAATTCCCTACATGATGTGGATGCTGATGAGAAGATTGGACGTTGCCAATACGTTGGGTCTCCTATATCAGGCACCAGTGGTCTTAATGGGGTCCCGCAAAGCTCTACTTCTACATTGAATGGCAGCTCATTAATATGCAAATTTGCCCTGCACCCTCAGACAACTCCCTGGTGCTGTTTCGGCACTGCGTTGCTGTGTATCGGTTGCCACGGTGGCCGTGCCAGTGGGAGTGGTGAAGCGGTGGAGCCCTGGCCATGCCCAGGGTGGGTGGGGAAGCAGCGGAGCCTGGGGCAAGGTGATGAAGTGGCTGAGCCGCTGTGGCCGGGCTGGGGCAAGCAGCCAAGGAGCCGCTGCCATGGCTGGGCAGGGGCGGGGTGAGTGGCCGAGCCGCCATGGTGGCTGTGCAGGTTGATTTGCATATTCATGCTGCCTAATTGAATATTCATGTGTGCCAGGTCGTACATGTGCAGTTGTGAAGAGGGGCCTCCTTCAACGCTGAAAAATCATGCCACTACGATGTGAAGCCACAATATGGGGGACACGAAGTGGAAGAGGGCCGACTGTATTAAGATGTTCTTTTCCTAAAAAATGGTAGGAAGAGTGCTAGATTTAAGTTGTCCCAATGTAAATTATCTCATCTCTACTGAAAGCGTTACCTTCCAATCAAAGTTTGTTTGGGGGGTTTTGTTTGTTTTTTTAACTATTACCACTACCTAAGCTCCTGGGGGCTACTTTCTTAGGTGATTACTAAGTAAAACATATTAGTGCAACAATATGCCAAAAGCTAACATGTGGGTGCTATCCATTTAAAGTCAGATCAACTGTAAACATGTCAGACTGTAAACATGTCAGAAAAAGAACTAAACTATACGTAAGATGGGTGAGCCTTGTGTTGTTTTTCTGGGAATTTCCTCAGTGAAGATGTGAACAAAAGAAGAAAATATCAACAAACAAATTGCAGAGTGAGCAATCACACCAGAAGGCAAAACATCCCTAAGAGATAAAAAACCCCCTCCTTTACTCAAAAAACACTTTTCATTCACTTCTGAACCTTTTTGGCTTTGGAGGAGAAACACATACCAAGAACAGTGCCTGAAGTCACGCAATATACAAAGTCCAACATCACAGCAGCAAAAATTGCCAAGCTCAAGGTACAACATATTGATACCAGGTGTTTGATCTGAGAAGTAACTTGGCTGAGAGATTGATTACAAGTCCTGCAAAAAAAAGGTTCTCCCCAAAGTATGGACACATCCCTGGACTGAACTCATGCAGAGGGACTCATGAGGTGTTAGTCTTTGTTAATCATACTTAAGGCAGGAGGAGGTAGGGAAGGAACAGTATTTCCCTGCCCCAGCCATGGCTCTTGTTCATGCTTTACCTAAGACATATCTTAAACCTTGCAAGAAGCCATCCTCAGGGTCCAGTGAAGGCTATCTTCAGAGTGTGCCAATGTGTTAAGATGGCTCAGAGACATCCAGGATTTTGGCATCTAACAGACAAATTTGCTTTTCATTTCCACCAGAGCCAATATTTTGGATTCAGTGTCTTTGGATTCATTCTTTATAGATGTCTTTTAGCAGTCCTTGATAAGGGAAAGCTTTGTCATTCTAAGGTTTTACGCAGAGCTGTCACTTTCAAGAAAGATTGGGGTGCCTGCTTGTTCACATGAATGCCTCTTACCTAGCAGCCCAAACCCCCGTGCTCCATTTATGTCCAGCCTCTGTCATCCTTTTCCATTCTCTGGGATGCCAATTCCTGATTTCTCCCTGGACGTACCGCAGGACTCAAGTGGCTGCTTCAGGAAGACACTGAGTTTCTTTCTTCTTCATTTCTGTCCTACACCAGACTTTCTGTGAAAATCAAAACTTCATTTAACAGGACCTGGAGAACAGGTTACGAGTGAAATTGGTGTTAAACATAATGCAAGCCTACTCATAGCAGAAATTCTTCCTGGCTTCTTTGATGTGTCTCACCTGGAGGCCCTAAGGCAGCTTTCATCTTTGTATAGTCAAAGTGTCAAGGTCATTACAGCTGTTTTCTTGTGTTGCTACAAAGCCCAGCTGGAGATACTAAAACATTCCTATTATTTTACCAGATAACTCTGGAACATATATTCTGTACAGCTTTAATTCTCTGTCGGTTTTGCCAGCTTTCTATAGACCACAAAAGATGTTATTAACTAGAGACTAGGTTGTATTACTTTTCTATGTTACAAGTTTATTAATGATGACTGAGGTGAGGTCCCTTCTGGGATGGTACTTACCTTTTCCACAATAGTTGAGACTGCACAAATTGTTTTAGGATGGAAAGAGATAAGCGGAAACTGTTGAGGGACTGGAGCAGGACTGTAATTACATGAAGCAGAGCAATTCATACATAAACAAATACAGTAAACCCTGAAATTTTGCGGGGGTAAGGGTCTTCTCAAGGCCTGCGAAGCCCTTAATCTGTGAAGATAGATGAGTCATGAATATGCAAATAAGCCACGCACATCACACTCCTCCCTCAGCTCCAGAGCACTGGGCGACGTTCCTGGCACCACCCTGTGCCCTCTGATGGGACAGTGGGGCAAAGGGAATCTCTTCTGACCCCTCCCCACACTGGAAGTCCCTGGGTAATCTCTGGTATGGGGTCCCAGCACTGGTCCCAGTGCCGCCACCGCCCGGGGACCAATCCAGTGGAATATGGGACCCTCACCATGTGTGCTCAAACCTGCTTGGGCCAGGGAGGGAAGGGCTCCTCGCTCAGTGCTCGGGCTGGGGAGGGCTCCTTGCTTGGCACTTGGGCCAGGGATGGGAGCACTCCTTGCTCAGCGCTTGGGCTGGGAAGGGCTCCTTGCTGGGCACTCTTGCCAGGAAGGGCAGCTTGGTACGAGCCGGGCTCCCTGTGACACGCAGGAGCCTCTCTGGGTGTGCGTAAAGTCAGGTTAGGGTTAGGGCGCTTCGAGCGCGTGTTGTCCTGGGTGAGAGTGTTTTAACACCATGCCCTGGGCTGCTCCCACACTCCCCCAGCGAGGCTGACACAGTCTGTATAAAGCATGTGTAAGGGATGCAGTCCAGCTGCCCCCTGAGTGAGCCGCCCCACCCTGCGAGGCATGGCAGTCCAGCCCTGTGGGGCAGCAGGGACACTCTGGGCATGCACGGATAGGAAAACACCAACAAGAATCAAGACATCTTCATGGGGAAAAAACCAGCAAAGATCTGAAGCCACGATAAGTGAACTGCAGTGTAGGGAGGGATCAATGTATTTAGGCTGTCAAGCCTTCCTTTCTAAAAGTTTGGAATAAACTATTTAACATCTCATGTTTACAAATCTCATGTTGTATACTAAGGATTTGAAGCAAAGTCTAAAGAAAACAGCTACACAACAAACAGTTAATTTTGTTTAATTTTTGTAAACAGCCAGATGGGACTGGCAGTTACTTTTATGAGAGCATATGGTGAATGTTTAGAAGACAAATCTATGCAATTCAATTTCACCTCCAATATGCATATTTTCCAGTGAGCAGCTTAAGGCCAAACAGGATAATACCCCTTGTGGGATACCCCACACCACTCTCAATTGATTCAAGGCAACAAATTTAGTGTTGGCTGCCAGTCATTTGTGGATTCTCTAAGTTGAATGCTTTCCCAGGCATTAACCTCTCTGGGATGAAACACTCTGCTCTCTGGTACATAGGGGAAAGCTCCTATGATAGCTAGAGGTATTATTGTTGATGTGATAGTAATTTATGAGTTTTATATTCTCAGACCACGGAGTCTTTGTGACATCTTAATATTTAAAAAATCCCTTCTTTTGCACCATGAAACTGATAATAATATATTGACTCTTAGCAAGTGTTAACAAAAATCAAAGCGTTTTTGTTTTTAAAGGTAATTTCCCCTGTAATTCTGCCTATTCCTCTTGATTTGGATCCACAGTGTTGTAACAGGGTCGGTATGAGTGGGTGCTCATGAAAACCCTTACTTGGAAAAGCTGATTGCAAAACTAGGATTGTTATTTACCGTGACTTAAGAGGTTAGAATCTATATTGCTCCTCAAAGCATTTTCTCAATTTTCCTTGATGGTAAGAACAGTTTGAACCAATTTTTTTTTCATTGGAAGTTAAATTTCATCAGCCTTTTCGGATAAAGAAAAGAAGAATCATGCCCCTGACAGAATACCTTCCATTCCCAAGACACCAAATATTTATTTGGCTCATGACTCAACCATTGGAAAATTGCTGTTGTCACAATGTATTATTGTTTATCCTTATCCTTATTCTTATTTATATTGTTAACTTTAATATAACAAGGCTGAAATAATTCAAGGCTGCTAGGTGTAGAACACTGTAGGAGACAGGAACAAAAAGCTTTACAAACTGAAAAAGATCATTCTGACTCAAAACTACCTCTCACTAAAATCAATTATTTTAAATATGATGAAAATCAGGAAAAGGATTGTAAATATGGGTACATTTTGACATGGAGTAGAAGAAAAGAGGCCCTTGGACAATTTCTGCTCTCTGTCTGTCTGGGGCTGGGAGGGCTCTGGTCTCTGCACTTTCCTTTTCCCATGCACAGGGAGCACAGAATTGATACTGAGTCAAAGAATCTGGGTGGGACTCTGCCTGAGTTACTTTGGTCACTTTGCACTGAGAATGTCAGTTCTCAGTCCAACTGGCAGAGAAATTTCTGTAAAAATTTAATCCATGAGCTTTTTGCATAGATGTAAATGGCTTCAGAAGTTGCCAGGAGGATAAATCTTTGCAATATATTTTTTTGCCAAAGTTTTAAAATCAGTAAAAATGTCTGGCATGAACCAGGGCCGTGGTCTGGATATTACACATTAGTGTTCTGGTAAAGAATGATCTAGAGCATCAACTGAAATGTTGGCTGGAAATAAGAAACTACTTAGACTGAAAATCATAGATCTTTTTTCAGAATGTAGAGATCAATGCACCCATGGATGGACAGAGGATGGCATCTGGGAGGAAGAATATGTGCAGATGAAGGTATCTGAGTCTTAGCTTCATCAGCTGTCTGACCAGCCTGTGAAGGCAAAGTTAGTCTTCCACCACTGCAATCTCTGTGCTGCTTGTCTTTATCACATAATGCCAGTTAAACTACAGGATTCAGATGCACCCACACATAGGACAGTTAAGCTTCTTTTATATGTGAACACTTAGCAGAGCTTATGAAGTCTTTCTTCTTTTCAAATGTAATGTAAAACGGAGTACAGCACCTTTGATGTGTAGTTTGGATGCAAGTCTCAAAGGCCATCTTGTAATAATCCTTAATACTCCATTTGAGTCTGCCTTTGTTTGTATCTGTGATTCAAATGTTTAAAACTTCAATGAAGAATTATGAACAAACATGAGGGTGACATTTGAGAGGACCAGGGAAAAATCAATTATTAATGAACTGAGCAGAATTATGTATAAGGATAAATGGTACTCTGAAACTATAATCTTTGTGCCTCCCTCAAATTTCAAGGCAGAAAATAGGCTCCTGTTGTTGATTCTAAAGGTGAATACAGTTACAATGGCATAGCTGCTCAATCATGAACATATAAAGATTATTTAGAAAGATTTGTCTTTTAAAATTAAAGTTTTGCCCTGACTTCAAAATCTGACCTTATTGAGAATGTGTGAAGGAATCATTTGATGCTTTGATTCTGTGTCGTGGTTTAGACCCTGGCTGGATGCCAGAGACCCACCCCAACTTCTCCTGAAGGAGAGAAACTGGAGAATAAACCTGGTTACAGGCAAAAACAAGGCAAAACTATAAGTAAAGAACATAAAGGGTTTATTTTCTAACTAACAAGCTCAGAACTGCAAGGGAAGCATCATTTAGAAGGCAACCTTTCTCCCCCCCACCCCTCCTTCTCTTACAATAGATGTAATATTCCCTTTTCCACCAGGAGAAAAAGGGGGAACATAGGGTAAGGGTAAACCAGGCAAGTTGGTATTTCTGACCAGATCCAGGGTAGGACCATCTATCTGCCCTTCCATAAAGTTCTCTCTCTCTCACACACGAGAGGGAAAGGTCTTTCATGACCCCTCCGAAGTNCTACAGCAAACTTCCCTCTTTTGTGAGAATGGCACTGGATTTCCAGGAACAGTTTTGTCACGTTCACCCCTACAGGAATCTATGTGACCAGACAGTTGATGGAGTGGTTTCAGAGTATTCAATAGACAATAGGCGCTACATGAATCCTCCTTTTTAAGCCAGGCTCTACCGTGCTCAGTAAGAATGGAGCTGAGAAGAGGGGCTTTTCAGGTGCTGAAGTGTCTTTCAGCAGCACAGTAAAAGCCTATCCCAGCTGCTTTGCTATACTGATTCTCATCACAGAAGAATACATCTATACACAGACAGGCAGGCACAGACAAAAACTTGCTGCCATCCACAGACCTAAATGTGATATTAAACAAAACTGACATTTTATTTTGTTCCTCCTTTTTGTTTTAAACCCAGGCCTAGTCCCCCTCAGTGCACGAAGCATAAGGAAATGGTTTAAGATGGTACTAGATTTCATTTTCACAGCCTGCAGCACCATATATGCTATACAACAGCTCCACACAATGTTCCCTCTGCTTGCCAAGTTGGCCTTTAAATGTGCTGAGTCGGGGCAGGAGGTCAGCATTGCCTTTGAGACTGATGTCACTGCCAGTCTGTGACATGTCTGCACCAACATATTTTCGTAAGGATCCGTGCTCCTCATTCAGCACTGAAATAAGTTCTTTTTTGTGTGCAAAACCCTATATGTGGCAGAATGCCACCTGCAACTTCCAGGAAGTCTTCTAAGATGCCAGCTTAAACTGAAAGGTATTTTCCATGGTAGCAGTTAAGGCACACGCACATTTCACAGTCCCAGCACTTTAAAAAAAAATAAAATTGGTACTTATGATGTTTTTGTTTTCTGCTGTCCTTCTTGGAAAACCCAGGAAACACAAACAAAGGCAGATCTGTGAATACTCCAGCTGCTCTGCTTATCTGGGTCCACTCTACCTTGTGTTCTCCTCATGCAGTGCAGCAGGTTGGTGGGAAGCAGGTAACAATGGAAAGCCTATGGCCAGGATCCTCGCAGATCACAGTATCACACAGTGTCACGGTATCAGTGAGGTTGGAAGAGACCTCAGAGATCATCAAGTCCAACCTATCCAACACCCATGGTCTAAACCATGGCACTAAGTGCCTCATCCAGCCTAGTCTTAAACACCTCCAGGGATGGTGACTCCACCACCTCCCCAGGCAGCCCATTCCAATGGCAGATCACCCTTTCAGTGAAGATAGTATCAAGTCTAAACCTCCCCTGATGGAACTTGAGACTGTGTCCTTTTGTTCTGTTGCCAGTTGCCTAAGAGAAGAGTTCTTCTCTGCCTGACTACAACCTCCTTTCAGGTAGTTGAAGAGAGTGATAAGCCTCCTCTTCTCCAGAATAAACAACCCCAGCTCCCTCAACCGCTCCTCATAGGGCAATAGAGCTGCTCATTTCATGGAAGGTACCCAGCAACAGCCAGAACTGTTTGGACAGTTTTGCCTTGACCAGGATGGTGCATCCCTGAGGAATCCAGTCCAGGCCTACAGTGACTGGAGGTCATACCCATGGCTGTAATACCATGTCTGCTCTTGCTGGTGAAGTTTAAGATGTGGCTCAGTAACTTCCTTAAGGAACTTATCAGCTAAAATCTTTGGCATTGCTAAGAGACTAGCTCCATAACACCAGGGAGATGCTCTGCTCCTGCAGGCTCATCTTGTCTAGGCTGATGGCCTTTTTTTTCATGGAAAAATGCATGGGATTTGGAAGCTTGTAACAAATCTTGCCACGGATCCACTATAAGTGCAAATGTAGACTAGTGAACTCAATACAGCCTAGTAAGGAGAAGGAGTGGGGTGTTTTCCAAGCCCTGCTCCACATCATTAAATATATTTTTTAACTTCTAAATGACTCAGTTTCCCAGCTGGCAAAACAGCAACTGTCACAGGAGAGCAAGCAAACTTCCACATGTTCCCAAGAAGCAACCAGCTGTGCAAATGTTGTCTAGGCTCATATAGGATTTGAACAGGGAAACCAGTATCAAAATGCACATGCGTACTTAGAGAAGAGGCTGATAGTCATGCACAGTCCTGCCAGGTCCTTCCCCTTGGCCCCTGGAAACTGGATGAGAACTTGTAGTTTCTTATGTTATCTGCCACTTATTTTTGCTGTGATGCTGCCTGACCTCTCCTGCTCAGATTTGCTGAGCTCTCTATAACTTTTCCACTGCTGGATTTCCCATCCACATTAAAATAATTCAAACTCATCTTCACAGAGAGCAAATACCTCTAGAAAAATGGGTAAGAGCACTCCTGTCCTGCTTCATGTGACACAGTCAGCTAAAGGACATCCAGCCTGCATTATGAAAATAACTAGAGGATGATAATTTCTTGCGTAGCACTGCTACTATGTTAATGTATTTTCTGAATGATTATGGATTTTTTCTATTCAAAGAGGCCAAGTTCCAAACAACTCCCTGTAAATATGTTTATCTCACTGCCAAAACCAGAGAGGCAAAGAAATTCCTTTCTCCTGCCTCTACTTGCTCAGATTTAATTCCTGTACTAAGGAAATAACTTCTTCTGCAGGTCACTCCAGCACAACAGACACTAATATAAAAACAAGTTCCTATTAAAATGCTGTAATATAGAGAAAACTCTTCAAAACTGTCTGAAGAAATCCTGATACATCATTACTGGTCAAGCTCTTTGGCTCCATATTAGCAGGTATTGTATGCAGCAGCTACAACTAAAACTCAGGTAGGACTCCGAATTTTCAAATTTTCCATATTTTCAGAGTGTAACCACTCTGTCACACTGGTCACAAGAAGTGCCCAGTCGTTTATTCTGCTGAAGATGACAAATACCTTCCCAACACAGCTGTGCTTTACCCAGGAAAAGGGTGAGGTGTGTCTAGGCAGCACCTTTTGGGGCCTCTTCTAACCCTGGTGCCCCTGTTCTTACAGAGCAAATGCCAGCACTCCCTGCCCTAGGTATGAGGCACCTTTGCTTTCATCTTGCCCTCTCTGGCAAACTTAGATGGACATGTGTGTGCTTGTGTAATTCGCTATTTTTTGGTCTGTATGTGTAATAAGAACAGTCTCCACTGCACACAAGTCTTTCTTGAGGGAGAGAGTGAGCAAATAAATCATGAGACAGATGTTAGTCATTCTGCTTATTAAACCATGAGGTCATAGGACTCAAATACTGAAGTGGTAAGGTGGCAGGACTGAATAGAAGAGCAAAAATTAGTTTTAGGTGTCTGTTTCTTAGAACCACCTTTTCAGACCTGCTGAGCACAATCAAAGACTTTTTGATTTCATTTGAGATATAATGTTCCATTCCATTTCCATTTCTCATTTGGAAAATACTGGGTTAACTGAAGGTGGCTCTGCCTCAAATGATACCTCTATGTAAAATGCAGTTGTTCCAATGAGATGTCCCTTGAATTTCCCCAAACCTCTCAATGAACACTAGTGCCTTTTTAATACTTTTATCTTGCTGCTAAAAACAATTGCCAGCAAATCAGCAATTAATAATCTGAACTCCAGTTAACTTTTTAATCCAGTGTAAAGCACGGAGAGGACTAATTGCTGTTTCTTACAGCTCTAGAATATACAGCTGAAGGTATTGGTGTCCCAGAGAAGGTTTTGCAAACATATGCTCTGTTAATATAGTGCCTGGCTGTTTTTAACAGCCATTGTGCCATAGCTCTACAGAATTAGTGAGATGTTTTACATTTTTACAATCCAGTGGCATGGTATAAACCATATCCTTGGTGGGGAAGGATTTGCATGCTGTTTGATGTATGTGCCAGCTCGTGGCCTGCTGCTCCCTAGAGAGAAGGCTCATTTGCATAAAACATGCATCAAAAGGAGGTTTACTTACATGGTAGCACACTCAGATGCCTGCTGGAAAAAGGAAACTCGTTGTGATGGAGGTTGAAAGCCTACGTATGCATCTTTTGATAGTGACTGTATGCTTCATCTGATCACATTAATACAGAAAAGAAATCAAAATTTATCAGAGTAAATGATTTAGAAAGAAAAGAGACAACAACAAAACCTGCCATGATTTATATGCTATTTACCAGACATTTCTTTAGTCACCATATTGCCTAGTCCCTCATTAGTACAGGGAAAAATGCTAGACTTTAATCACAAAGGCTTTCTAAGTAGATTAAGGGCCAATTTTCACTGTCCATTTAACTTATCTTTAAAGCTCTGTATTGTATTTCTCTTCTTAATCTGAGCTGAGCTTTTACACACAAATACTGTTTTAAAACAGCAGAGCGAATACTGTGTGGTGACTCAGCTCCTCTGTTTCCAAAGACCAGCTTTGCTGCAGTCTGCAGTTAAAAGTTGTGTGAGGCTGATATGGGACAGAAAACAATACTAAGAGACGTGGACAAGTCTGTCTGGTCTGAGGGACGCCTCCTCCACCGTGCTGTGGAAAAGGCCAAGGTGTCTGTTATGAAGGGTTTGTTTAGACCCCTGTATATGCACATATGGATAGCTAGACATAAAAAGAGAAATTAGTCTTTCTGTTTTAAAGATAGATGGATAGATAGATAGATAGATAGATAGATAGATAGATAGATAGATAGATAGATAGATGGGTTTTTGTCCATCTCTCTTTAGGAGACTGTTTTCAATATATACATTTAATTGTGTCATTTTCTGTGACTACATTATCTGTTTAAAAATGGTTGCTCTTTAGCTAATGCACTTTTAGAAAGATTTAATGCCCTATGTAGTGCCTGATATGTCTTATTTCTGCATAGTAGTAGCGGAGGTGTTGCCTCTAGGCAGCTGACAATGAACTTTCTGAATTCAATACACTATTTTCTCTTTAAATGATTGTTTCTAGGCTGTAATTACTATGTCTGCACTGCAGTATGAACAGAGCCTAATCAGTTCATCTGTCAGCGTTGTTTGCTACCCTGACAAGAGACTAAAACCATTGCAGGCCTGACCTAATAGATGTTAAGGTTAAAAATGCCTCTCTGCTTCTTCAGATAGGCCGTTCTCTGCTGTAAGATTGTGGGGACTTCAGAAAAGTGTGTGTGGATTTTTAAACTAGATTTTACTGAGTGACCTGACTCACACAGAAAGAAACATTGCCACATATCCAGAGTTTTCTGGTATGTAGGTCACAGTAAATTTAGTTAACTTGCAAAGTAGCTTGAATGATAATTTAATTTTGGTGTAGGCTGGTGTGTTGGTTTTTTTCTCCATTCAAGTCAGGAGTGGCCTCAGGTGACAGTGGGCTAGTTCCTTGCTCCATTCCCCATCCTGGCTTCGTCTGAGTTTCTTTGCCCCTGTCTAACCTGAAGAACCAGCACCAGAGGGATCTTTTGTACTGGCATTGGGGTGATTTAAGGGTAACTAACTCCAGTGGGAGAAACCAGAAGCCCTGGTGGTGGGACTGGCTGAATAAACCAGTTCTGGTTCTGTGAGCCAGCACTGGCTGAGCAGTGCTTGTGGGACAGGGTCCACAATGAGAGGAGGTTCTCCTAGTTCTTCAGGAAGGATTGATGTAGATCAGGAGTGCTGCTGGTTGGTCACCTAACTCAGACCTGCTGACCAAGATTTTAGGCAGAATTTCTAAGTGTGGACATGCTTCTACTGAATTATTCAGCTCTGTTCTAGGAAGATGCACTAATTATTTGCTGAGTAAAAGTAACCCATGCACATGAGGAAGTGTTATCCCATGGTACTGCAGTTTCTGAATAAATACTTTTTGCTTCTCTTCTCCCTGTGAAAAAAGTTGTGTAATTCAAGGAATAGGGTCCCACCACGTCTTCTCTGCTGTGTGTCACTGCGTTCCTCAGGACTCATGGCTTGACAAGTCGATCTGTCTTGCTGAAGACTCGGCAAGTCAGTCTGTCTCGCTGAAGACTTGAGGACTTGTTGGAAAAACACAGTAGAGAACAGCTCCATCATCTCAGGCTTTCCCTGTCAGTCACACATGGACTGATTTTGAGAGATGCTCTTAGAGTTATAGACAGGCAAGGTCTGTCACTTTGTGTGACCTCCCATGCTGTAGCACACGGCAGGTTTTTCTACAGCCAAGCCACAGGTCCAGGACCACTCCCCTAGAAATCAGAATGAGACTTGTTTACTAAACACACCTCAGGGTGCAGGTTTCCAGGGGCTCTGGGCTCTGTCTTTCCTGAAATCTTATTGCTGTTTTCCTCCCAACTATTGCATGGTTCCATTGTTTTATTTTAAAAAAATTAATATGCTTTTATTTATATGACTACATATCAGTTCCTACTTGTAAAATGTTTAAGATGCCTGTACAATATATTTAACTTACATTTAACTTACAGGTGTATGTAGTAAAGAAATGGTATTGTCAGAAGTATCGCAGACTGAGAGGAACACAAAATTTCTGAAACCAGGGCTTTGATTTTTGTCTGAGATGTGATTTCCATGACAAACCACAGTGACATTGTAATAAGAAAACACCCTCTCAAAAGTCTTTGGTTTTGTCATGGAAATAGCTGCGACAAAATCATGGCCTTTATTGTTCTTCCTCTTATTCATATATGCAAAGTGGATTTTTTTTTTCTGTGCTGCCAATGCAGTGTGCAGAAAATCAAGTGAGGAACAACACAATACACGTCTTCCCTCAGACAATGTCAGGAGTCAAGGCCATATTTTAAAGACAAACATGCTGAAGCTGTAGTCAGAAATTAGTAAAAAAGTTCCCAAAATGTCTTAGTTACTTAAGTTCCCTTCCTTAGCATAAAATCAATGAGATTTATGTTTTTAACTTTTAAGCATTTAACGTTGCAATACTTAATAGCTAAAACGTATGGACTGCTCCTCTTCTATGTAAAATGGAACTTTTTCGACTCCTCAAAATTGTGACCAGTTGCCTGTAACTGCAGGGCTTAGTGTTTTGGAGCCAAGTTGGTTCCAACCAACTTGGTCAGAAAGATGTGTCTGCTGAGCAATGCCTGTGGGATGAGCCTGTCCATTTGTACTCAAATCTCTCCTTTGCAGCTTAACTCAGAGGGATTACAGTGGGGGAGAACACCAAGAGGAGGATGAGGAGAGTACCTAGGTCCATCTAACTGTAGGAATTAAAAATTCTAATTAAGCTACAGTTATATCCCCTCATTGGTGAGAAACAGGTCATGTCAGAGGTCTCGCAAAACGTCAAATTCGCAAATATGTGCAGGTCATTAATATGCCTGCAGGCCACGCCCATTACTCCACCCCCCCAGCCAATCCAGATTACTGGGGAGCCTCTTTGACTCCTCCCCACGGACTCTTGAAGCACAGGGCAGGAAAGGGAAGCGTTACTGCGCCCTGTCTGCCTCGGGAGACCCCCTGAGAATCCCTAGACTTCTTCTTGACCGTGCTGCTGCTTCCACATCTGCAGCTGAGGCCAGTCTGCTGCGACCACATGTGCTCACACTGCCCTGCTGGCGACACAAATCTTGTGCTGCTCCTCCCTCACTTCCTGTCCCTGGTGACCAGCTCCATGCTGTCCCGGCCCGACGTTGTCCCAGCCCACCAGGGCTGCCAGCGCGGTCAGAACCATCCCAGCTGCTTCTGCAGCCACCACCTGGCTGCTGCCACCGTGTGTGCTCGCCCTGCCTTTGTGGCAGGGAAGGAGTGTCCTCGAGCTCTGGTCAGCAGTCTTGGAGCCTGGGAAACCTTAACACTGCGACACCCTGTACTGTTTATGGGGGGTGGAGGAGTGTTGGTATCAGAGTTTCTTTCCCTTTAACATCCACTAGACCCAGGAGAGGCAGCGCTGCTCGGGCTTTGACTGGGCTTTGAGTAACAAGGAATGGCATGTCTTGTGGCGGTGCTGTGCTGGGTCTCAGCACAGGACTGGGCACGGAGACACACAGGACTGGCTCAGGGGCCGGGGCACGGTGCCACAGGGCTCTAAACACCATTGTGAGCTGGAGAAACCGCGTGCCCTCCCCACAGGGAGTGCTGGCACCGCCCCTCGGAGAAGCAGATACACTGTGCATGTGTTGGCCGGGGAACCTCGCAGATCCCTGAAACTGAATTTTGAGAAATTTTCCTTGCAAATCCGCAGGGTCGTAATGGAGGGATCGCAATGCGGCAGGGGTATACTGTATATTTAAAAAAAACCCCGAATCACAGAATCACAGAATCACAGAATCAGTAAGGTTGGAAAAGACCTTAGAGATCATCGAGTCCAACCTATCACCTATTACCTAACCTAGCCAAACCTGTTACCTAACCTGTTGAATCCAAATGACCTACTATTTTTAAAAGGACAAAACTAAATCCATATTGCATAACCTTCCAGCATTCTTCCCTTTAAGCCCTGTACCTGTATTTCTCAGCCAGGCTTGTTGCCATCGAGAGACATCTAAAACTCAATATCCAAACCACCTTCTTCCCCTCATTCAGATATCCAGCAGCTGCCAAGCACAGTAATCTTTATTTATTTTTCTTCCTATGACCTTCTCTCCTCAGATCTCAGTCCATCACTTTGGCCAAGGCTAACCCAGGCACACGAGTGGCCCAACCCTACTAGGGAAGCATTTCTGCCACCCACCTCTTGATCTCCTGCAGCTCTAACCTGCAACTGATGGCTGTCAAACCAGGGCCTTTGCTGTCAAACCAGAGCATTCTGAGGAGCTGCTTTGGGCCTGTGCAGCCCCAGTCCTACTTATGCTTCCAAACAGTTGTTCCATAGGGAGCACGGCCTTTTTTCAGGCCAGCTTCAGGATGAGAGGCTGCACTGGCTTTGCTGAGGAGCCCATTGATCCTTCCCTCACTGGCAAGATCCTGCTCAGATAACCAAGTGCTCTCAGGATCTCTCAGTTTTTTTTCCAGAAGATGGTACCCAGAAAGAGTTTGTACATCAAGAAAAAACTCAATAATGAGAGCATTCTTAAATCTTGCCCTGATTTCAAGAAAAGGTATTTTTTCAGAAACGTGTGCTAGTTTTTTATTCTAGAGACATCACACACTCAAACCTGAAGGCAGAATGTGTCATTCCTGGAAGATGGATAAGAAGATGATAAACAGGGAAATGAAGCAGACTTTGCTTAAAGCCATTAAGCCAGAACAGGCTGGGCTATGTGGAGACTGAAGACATTACCTGTCATTTGTATGAAAATTTTATGTACTCATCAGCTTAATAATACTCTAACATGTTGCAGTGATTTACATAAAAAGAAGTCAAAATGGGGGAATGGGGAGTGAGCAAGAAACGGGGTACCTCCAAAGAGAGCATAGGGGAATTTGATGTTTCAGGTACTCAGGAAAGGAAGGGATTGGGAGAAGATGCATGTCTTGGGGTAGTCTGTGTTCACAGAGATTTCTTCTGGGCAGAGGGGGATGTGAGAGGAAGGGAGTGGTGAGGAAGCATGGTCCAAGCCTGGTTCTTGTCCAGGCACTGAGGCACAGCATGGGTGTAGCGTTGCCATATTGTCCTACTTTGGATATTTCTTTGTGGGTTCATATGGGTAAGTTAAGAGGCCATACACCATGACCAGTGGTATGTATCCATGTTCCCCTGTTCTGTAAATGGGAGTGCAGCATGCTGTGACCAGATGACTGTGGAGCGGCATGAAGTAAAGTGGGAGGAAAGGCTGAAGTGGAAGAAAGGGGTGACTTTTCCTCCTCATGGTGCTCAAATGGACACAGTAGTGTTGTGGCAGGAGGGGCACCACAACACCCTGGGATGCTACAGTCCTCTCAAAAGCTGTCTGGACTGGGAGGGATGCCAGAGGTCACAGTCCTGCTTCTGATCCCCACTGTGTTGCAGGAGCCAGTGATATCCCAAAGCCATCATCTCCGACACCACAAACCCTTGGGTGAAATCCAGCTATCTATTTCAGCCTTATCAGATGAAGCTGTGGCACATGAAGCATATGCCCCTACACAAACTTGTGTGGCAATCTATGGGCTTCTCCTGCCCTGATTATTCATGAGGCAATAATTCGAATGCCCTACAGACACTGAGTGAGCTGTGGACCTTCTGAAAAAGGCTTTTCATTTTCCCTT
This sequence comes from Pitta sordida, assembly GCA_013390025.1. Taxonomy (NCBI): domain Eukaryota; kingdom Metazoa; phylum Chordata; class Aves; order Passeriformes; family Pittidae; genus Pitta; species Pitta sordida. Next base: position 89,567 of record WEKX01002068.1, read on the forward strand.
GGAAGCTTTTAAAAGAACCTTAGATGGACTACATACTTGTCATTTATGTTATGATTTATGTAAGTTACTATAGAGCATGATGGAATAATGCAAGAGTTGGCAGGATTCTCCCAACTTTACCAGCAGCTATATTGGAAGAGAAAAGCTCAGTTGTTTCCAAAGAGCCAGTAGAAATATGTGATATTTCTCTATGTATTTGCTAATTAGACTAGAAAGGAGATTATATTTAATTAATGTGACGCTTTTCAAGATCATCCACAGAATATCTATTTGTGCTTAACCTTCTCTTTGTTGCTATTTCTCACTCTCTCACTTTTATTTCAGTGATTCCTGCTGTTTCAGAAGCACTTTACCAGTCAAGCCACAAACAGCTGCTTATCCTCACAGAGCTTCATATTCCACAAACTGATGTATCGTTGGCTTAAAAGGCAAATACCATTTCCTGGTATCAAAGCAACAGATTAGTCCCTTGAATTTTCTTCTTCATCATTAAAAAAAAATTACAGCTGTCACAAGAAACAGAACATAATTTTAACTTGCTGGTCCTCAACATTGCTTGTTCATTTGCAACTTTAACTTACTTCATTTAGGAGAAAGAGCTTTTAAGGAAGCAGCAAATTATCCCAGCAAAGTTACTACTGGTAACTTTTGAAAACACATTTTTCAGTTGTGGCTTAGTCTTTCTCAATCACTGTTATGACTCTTCTCTAACCTTCAAACTCCTTCATGCATGTGCTCCTCCTTTATTTGGGGATTCAGAAAATTACAAATTTTAGTGAGTTAGGCAGGAGCTTAGAGATTTAAGGATTTTAGTGAACTAGTGAAATTTTAGTTATTTTTTAGTGAATTTTAGAAGGATTAGTAGATATTAAAATCATTCAAGTGGCCTGAAAGTTAAGGCTGAATATTAAATGTGAAAACCCTTGTCTTCCAGTCCTGGGAGATAAACAAAAGGGAGTGTTAGCCAAAACAAGGGGAAAAGAATGTGAAATATCAAAGTGGATTGGTTGAAGGACTTACGGCAAAGCGCAAGTCTATGACATAATGTTGAAGGGATGAATATTCATGGAATGATTTGCATATGCATGAGACAAGGGGTTAAAAATAAGTGGCAAATCTGGGCAGGGGCTTTTGGCACCTGACAGGGCTGGGGACACTACTGTTACTATTTCCTTGGCTCTTGGGCCAAAATAAACTTTTTTCTCTGCTTGCAAGCAACTACCTTGAGTCCTGCAATTGATTTCCTTAAATCATCCTTCCACTCCCAAACTGAAATTAGTGCAACAATTCGGCAAGATTATAGCAAGAACTATAGCAACAGCCCTCCCATATCAAGGAAAAATCAGCCTTCAGTTGGCTGCTGTTCGGGAATTAGGGAGTTTGTTCTTATCTAACAGCTGAATTAAACTTCCTAGAATGCTGACCACGATGCAGAAGGGTGGGATGTGAGGGGCTTATCTCTAGCTAGACCTAACCAGGAAGGCTTCTAGGAATCCCAGATGGTGCTCTTCAACAAATGAGCCTCAGAAAGCCTCAGCAAAGGACATGGAACAGGAATGAGCCAGTTCAGCAGTGGGATAACTAGTCAGAGCAGTTCCAGGGCTCCAGAGAAAGCATGTGGCTAAACAGATGGTCCTAGGCAAAGTAGCTTGAGAGGTTTCCACCTCTCAGAAGTGTGAATTCTTGGCATTTACTTCTCAGTGTTAGCCACCAGTTTTACAAAAGTCCTGGTTTTATTGGTATCTGTGTGTAATGCAGATGATACATAAGCTTGGATTAATACTGGACATGTCATGGTTTTGGTATTATGTTTATCCAGCTGCTTTTCACTCTCATGAACAACTGAAAGCATCATGGCATATGGCCTAAGAGAAACTCAGAAGATGGGTCCCCCTTTCTGAGTGAGCAGATATTTTGTGGAGTTCAGTGAAGCAATTTAGAAACCTTCCCATGGCCTTATCCAGTGTTCATGGAAGGATGCAGAGCACAGAATAATATTTGGCTTGGCCATGACTTATTTCATATAAGGAAGCTTTCTTCTTCCCTTACAAATAAAGGGGTTTAAGGGCTTTTTTCTGGCATAGTTTTTGGCCATAGCTGGACACCAGGTCCCACTGAAGCTGCTCTCTCATTCCCCTCTGCAACTGGACAGAAGAGAGAAAATATAATGAAGGGTTCATGAGTTAATGACTCGGAAAGATCACTCACTGGTCACTGTCATGGGCCAAACAGACTCAAAGTGAGGATATTAGTTAAATTTATTACTAACAGAATCAGAGCTTAAGAATGAGAAGTAAAATAAATCTCAAAGACACCTTGCCCCCACCCCCCTCCTTCCAAGTTCTATCTCTTCCTCCCCAGTGGTGCAGGGAGATGGAGAATGAGGGTTATGGTCAGTTGTTTTTATTGCTGCTGCTCAGAGAGAGGAGTCCCTCCCCTGCTCCATGTGGTGTCCCTCCCATGTGAGACAGTCCTTCATGAACTGCTCCAGCCTGAGGCAATCCCACAGACAAGCTATTCACACGGGTCACTTTTCCACAGGGTGCACTTCTTGAGGCACAGGCTGCTTCAGTGTGGGTCTCCCACAGGCCACAGGGTCTACCAGGAAAATCCTGCTCCACTGTGGGCTCCTCTCCCCATGGGTCAGCAGGTCCCTGCTAGGACCCTGCTCCAACATAGGGAACAGGATAGGGATAGGGATCACTGCATCTCTATTGGTTCTGTATTGCCAGTGGGACATAGAAGTTATAGCTGTTAGGTTTTAGTTGGATTATAGGATGGACTTGTTAATCTTAAGGCCTTTTCCAACCTTATCAACACTGTGATACTGTGTAACATGGGCCTCATACGGGGTCACAGCCACCTTCAAACATCCACTTGTTCCGATATGGATCTCCTCCACGGGCTGCAGGTGGATCTCTGCTCCACCATGGTCTTCCCCAAGGGCTACAGGGGAGCCTCAGCTTTGGCACCTGGAGGAGCTCCTCATGCTCCTTCTGCACTGACCTTGGTGTCTGCATTGTTGTTCACATTCTCTCACTCCACTCTTCTCTGGCTCCTATCTTCATCTGCCCCTTTTTTTCCCCTTCCTTCTTAAATATGTTACCACAGAGTCATTACTATTACTCCTGATTGGCCCTGCCTTGGCCAATGGCAGGTACGGCCTGGTGCTGGCTGACATTGGCTCTGCCAGACATGGGGGGAAGCCTCCAGCAGCGTCTTAAAGAGGCCTCCCCTGTAGTCCCCCCCACTACCAAAGCCTAGCCACAGAAACCCAATACATCCCCCCAGTTAAATGAACCTTGGAAGTACCATCATAAAAAAAAAATCACAAAGCACTTGAGCAGCTTGTAAACACTGAGGGTTTTATTTCCACTTCACATGGTCTCCAGCAGACTCTTAAACTTAAGACCAGTTACAATTTAGTATGCCCAGAGATCTCCATGGTTTTCCCAAAACAAAGGAAGTTCTCAGTAAACACTGTACATAGCCAGTTGAACTGCTAACAATAATTTAAAAACTCTTTTTGTATAGTCAATGCAAGAATACCAACAATAAAAGTACAGTACAGGTAAATTCACAACAATATTACAGTGAAACAGATTGACTCACATTTATGTGATGGTACAGTAGCAGTATGTACATGCACTAAAGTGCGAGGACCCAGAGGCATGCAAGTCAAGTATTGTAGGTGTATTTTACAGCTAACTCCATGAGACTTTCTGAGGCATTCTTCCTTTTTTTTACACATTTTCTTGTGTTTACCTGTATTTCCCTCCATCTCAATTAATTACAAGTCTAGTGAACGAGCTTAATGGCTTTCCTCACTACTTAAAATGTATCGCTTCAGCCAGTTGAAGCATCTTTAAGAACCTTACCTTTAAAAACCGGTAACAGACATTAAAATAGATAAAATTAACTTAAAACCCTAGTTTTACATGAAATTAAAAAAACAAAACAAATAACCCAAAAAATCCCAAACCAAAATTGAAAACATAACAGTGCAAATATAACCAAAAGGCAGTCAATATTTGGAGAGAGCGCGAGCATGTATTCAAATTCCCTTAAAACTTAATTTACATTTTAAGTCTTACTTTATATCATTTTAACCTTTTTTTTTGTTTGTTTTTGTTAATATACTGTATGTAGAAAAGATGGAGACAAAAATAGTTTTCTCAGCTATGAAAAAATTAAGTTATTACAGGCACATTAACTGTTTCATTCTAGAAACACCTCTGTTTCCCAGGTCGGACATTCAGCAGCTGTATCTGAGAACATTCTTTGACCTCTCCAAGCAGACCTCCCTCCTTCATGGCAGAGACGGCTGGCGGGCGACCTGGTGGAGGCAAGTCATGGCCCGCCCTGTTCCTGTGCGGCGTCAGGCCGGCTCACCTGCCTGGCTGAGGGACTCTGCCAGCAGCTCCTTGCTTCCGTACTCCTCTGAGGAAGTCAGGTCTCCGGTGGACTGCGACTGTGAGGCAGTAGGGGAATGTGAAGCCCATCGTGATGGTGGGCGCCGATTCGCTGGTCTCTCTGGCCGGGAGAAGCAGGGTTGGAGGGATGGGGCTAGTGCAGAACAAGGTAGTTCCTTGGCAGCCAAGAGAGCAAAACAGTGGTTAGTGACTTGCATTAGAGGCCATCTGGATGTGCAGAGAATTAAGAAACAAAAATGTCAAACTAAAGCTAAGCATCTTTCATGTCACAGGGCAAAAGCAAGCAGCGAACATCTGGATGTATGTGGGCTCCAGGTGTCTGCACGTATGTCCATGATTTATAGAACAGGTAAGGAGACAATGAAAGAAAGAGGTGTGGGATGAGTTGAAGTAGCTGACAAACTTCCTTTTGCTAATTCTCCTTGTGCTGGAAAAAGAGCTGAAAATTACGTTTGCATGATAATTCATGAAAATTCATTCACATACCTCTACGTGCTGATCTGGCATAGAAGGGACAGGTTTGGCATTTGCAAGTGGGGTGAAAATCAACTGCTGACTCCTTTTGTTCACTTCAGAATTAAACTGACATGTAGGAGACTTCTTAGCAGCAGAATAATGACTACAGGTGTAGTTATATCTCCAGTTGGGTTAAGGATGAGGCTTACCTACAGATTTCATCTTCTGGAACATTACTTATTAATGCCAGCGGCTGAAGCCTGAATTACAGGATTCGGAGGTAGTTTATGTTGAAGATGACACAGAAATGGAAGAAAATGGAAATTATATTCCTCCTCCAACTTTCCACTGTTCAGGCTTGGTTATCTTGCCTTTGCAATTAGAAACAACCTGTAGTTGTGATTGTTCACCCTGGCACTAAGTTGGTGATGCCTCTAATATTTATGGACTTTGCTCATAGCATAGCTGAGCTTCCTGTCTGGCTTTGAACACTCCTTACACGAAGATGAGTGACTGTGGGAGCAAGTGAGTCTCACAGTCCCAATGCCAAACTTCTGAATTTCACTGCATAATTATAAAAGCAAATTAGAGGAGTTTGTCAACCTATAGTAGTGTGTACACTAAGCAGCAGTCACTGGAAAGGACAGAAGAATTCAATAAAAACCAGTTGCAAAGTCAGACTGCAAACCGGCAATAAATGAAGAGAGAGATCAAAAACAATACAATGCAAAGGAAAAGCTCTGTCATGGTAAAGCACAGGGAAAACAAAGCAGCGGTAGAACAATGCAGTAGGGAGTCAAGGATTCAGCACATTGCTTCACATGCAGAAGGAGAAACATTACTAGGGATGGAGAATATTGGAGTAGGTAACATGATGTGATTGGCAGTGAACAAAGTGATATGCCATTGAGCCTATCCATTGGAGTGAAAAGACCAACATGAAGACAAAACCATGACAGAAAGATAAGTTTTGAAGACACAGAACTGAAGTATGAGAAATGGAGCTGGTGAGGCGTGTTTTGGAGAGATGTGAATTGTCAGACTTGGGGGAGCCTCAGTGAAGAGTCAACCTCGGGCAATAGGTACATATTGCTTTTGAGCAATACGCAGTATTGGGTAGTACGCAGCCAATGGGGTGATCTACAGCTGCACACCAGTACTTGAGCCAGAGCTAGACCCACCTTTTCTGGACACCTGCAGAGAGCAAGGCCAGTGAGCCATTGAAGGAGCTGGTCAGGGGGCTGTGGAGCCTCAGCCTGAACTACTTCCTCTCTGCATCCTCAGCCCCCACCCCATCTCTGCACAATAAACTTCATCACCCTTGCTAAAACAACAAAAAGGCTGACAAATCAGTGCTAACAAAAAGATTGTGTGTCCTTACTTCACCTTATCCCATTGTGCCTGGGGCAACATATGGTCTGTGAAAGCTGCCACTAGACTCAGATTGGTTAAGAGAAATCCATCTGCACAGGCAACACTCATGGACAGCACAACATGCTGAATTGAGGCTATGAGATTTGAGGGTTTTGTCTTAGCCTGTTTCTAAACAGAGGCTTAGAATGATATCTTTATAGCTCCGCTTGCTTCTGGCTGCTTTATCCTAGTTTTAGAGCAGTAAATCAGTTAGCATGGTGATAACAAAATTCATTTCCACTGCTGCCTCCCAGTTCAAAAGCCTCTCTCTAGCACACCCACAGATGTTGGTCAGCTTTCACTGAACAGCAGGGTTAAGCTCATCTTATCTGTGATGTACACATGCCCAACACCACACAAGGCTGCACTGGTGACGGATGTTGCTCCAGGGCCAAAAGTGACTGGCAGCGTAATCTTATAACGTGCTGGCTGCTGAGTCAATCACCCCCACCTGCTATGTGAAAATCCGGCCACAACAAGGAAACTGTGCGGAATGGCTTGTGAAAACCCTTCCTTACTTTTCAAATGTAGCTGTCATAGCCAGAAATGTTAAAAAAAAAATCCTATCGGTAATTTAATTTAATTTAGCTGTTGCCAGGGGTGTTGGTGGACAGGCAGCACTTCTTAGTCTAACACTGAAAATGGTAAAGATGATTTCAGCTTCAGTTTCTAGCTATTTCCTACGTCAGCCTGTCAGCCACTGTGGCTATAACTATATTAATAAATAAAATATCTAGTTTTCTCTTTTCTCTGGGGGAGAGTGGGTAGTCACAACTCATATTTGCACAGTGTCATCCCTCCGCTGTGGCAACTGCAGCCACTGGAAAGAACTGGGCTTGGGACAACTTAATGAACAAAGGTGACAGGCTGGTGCTGGAGTCCACTTCCCAGCCCTCTGCAGCTGCTGCTGTAGCCATAGCTTGAGGGAAGGCATCCCTGGGGCAGCCAGAAGCTCTGCATAGTACTGTGTATTTATAAAAAATCCTCCAAACCAAACTAAATGAAAAAACCAACAACCCCCTCAAAGTCTGTCACAAATCTGAATCCCTTCCCAACATTTTTGCATACCTTTCTGTTAGTCTTAAATCTGGCCAATTTAAAAAAGTTTAACAGAAACCCCAACAGCACAAATTCTGGTGTAAGTTCGACTTCTTCATAGCCTGTGCTGCTGCAGGACAAGGCAGACAAACTCCTATCCTGAGCACTTCCTGACTGTCACATACGAAGGACCCCACAGGGATGTCAGGTGTGCACCAAGACCTCTGGAGCTGTGGTCATTTATTTCCCACAGTTAACTCACGTGTTCAAAAATGACCACTTTCAGAAGGCTCTGGAAACAAGGTAGAAAAGACTTACAGCAGTGAGGCAGGCAGGGTTAGAGTCCCCAGGGGGCAGTTAATAAGACAGTTTGGTTCTGGACAGAACAGACAGAAAAGAAAAAGAAAGCAAGTAGGTTGGAAAGAACTGTTTTAATCGATTATTTTTTTAAAGCCAAGATTTCATGTCAGCAAGGAAGAAGTCTCCAGATGTTACTCATTCAGATCATGTTACCACTGTTACCACAGGGAAACTAATAATCAGAAATAAAAGACAAGCCACTAAAAGAAAAAGATTTAGAAAGGAAGGAAGCAAACAAACCACTCTTTTACAATCCTAACAGTCTCAGAAGTGGACATAACAACAAACAAGCCAAACATTTCTACTCAGCAGAAAGTTATCCTTTGCCAACCTTGATTAGGGCTGGGGAATAACCACATTTCTATGAAAGAGGAATAAAGCTGTATTCCCCCCATTTCCCCCCTTTTTTAATTTCGTGAGAGAATTTTTGCTTAGGTAATCTTTAATAATTGAAAAAGTAACTGATACTTCATGCTGCTCCTGCTTGTGTTGCTCAGGTTTTACGACAGTCCTTTGCCTCACTGTTCTCCTTTGTTCCTCTTTAACATGGTTCTGGGTGGAAGATTCAAACTAAAAGCAAAAGCCCTGTAATTGTGACAACACCTTTCTTTATTTTTAACATTCCTCCTCCCATGCCGAACATTTCAGTTGGAAATTACGCAGCAATTGCTCTGCCTCAGCAAGCAGAGGATGTAGCACCTGCCCTCTCTTCTTCAGGTCTGTATGAAGGGCCCTTCTGCAGTGCTGTCTTCAGAAACAAGTCTGACTCTCAGACTCTTGTGCAACCTCCATGATCCACAGCCTTGCTAGTCTTAGAGGCAAAATGTTCATACAGCTCTTACGTTGTTACTTGAGCAATGCTAACCTGCATTGTAACATTTTTCTAATCTGTGATATGCAAGTAAGATAGTGGTTTAGTGGATTAGCAGGATAAGACAGTAGTAGGCTGCACTAGGTGGATATGAAATTACTTGTAAGCAGCTCTGGGCAAGTTAGAAAATACAAAGTTATTGCTACTCTGTATGCATATACACTCACATGCACACATACTTAGGTATGTAAATAGATAAATATATATATATATGAATTAGATTTCAAATTGCAGAAGGATTATAAAAGTAAATTATATAACTAAACAACTCAGAAGCTCAAACCAAAGCAACCAACAGGTGCTCTGTGCAAGTTTATATGTCATTAATATACCACGCCATGACTGCAGAAAACAGAAGGCATTCAGTGGTAAGCAGGTCACTTGGCCAGAAACCAACAGGTGAGGGGGAAGCAGAGCAGAGATCTACACTAGGATGGTATCATCTTGTCAGCCCTGTCCCAAGCATAAGCCTGCCTCCTTCAAGATCATCATTTGCTGAACTGCTGCGTCTGGTTTTGTACAAAATGTGCTAAGTGGAATTTGTACAAAGTGTAATTTGTGTGGTAGAGTAATCCACAAATAACCTAAGGCATCTGCAGAGTCTAAACTTATTTGCAGTTTTGTTTACAGCAGGAAATCCATGTTCCATTGAGTACATCTTGCACAGCACCACCTCACCTAGGAAAAGCTGAGCTCATTCTGCCCACCACATTCCTTTTCAATGCACATTCCTGAGAAACGAAAGGATCATCCAAAGAACATAACCTGTGCATCTAGAAAACAGTCGTAACAGCCAAGTAGGAGTTGCAAGGAAAAGCAAGTCTTAGCTCTGAGGCTCAGAACTCAGAAAATTAGGCAAAAGCTACAGAGAATTCACAAAATCAAGTAATTTTCTGCAAGGTTGATAGTCAATGATGCTGATTGATGCTGTTATTTGCTAAATAGCATTGACCCAAATCTCTCTGTGCATCAAACTAACGTACTGATGCTAGTTGCATTTTGCCAACAGAAATTTGCGACGATGCAGGATGACATTCATCTCACTTGAAATCTGCAGAGACGTTTTAATGATACAAGAGGAAATCAAGAATTTCCAGGGATGCCTTGAAGGCAAAGCTGAGTTAAACCTACAGGAGCACAACACACTTTCTGAAAGAGGCCAGTAGTGTATTCCCAGTATCTCAAATTAAGGACAAAATACTAGAAAATACTACATCTAGAAAAAGTCAAATAAATGAGGCTGCTTCCCACTTTTATTCACTCTGAGGTTTTTGCACAAACCCCACTTTCACTCACTAATATTTAAACTGCATATAGGGCATATATCCTCATCTTAGGATCCCCTATTAGGCAAAAGAGATCATAGATCATGCCCTCCAAGCAGTACCTACAAAAAAAGAACTAATTGTACATTGAGAACCACTCACTAGTGCGAGGCAAACTGCAAACCAAAGGTTCCAGCACTCAGGTCCTCACAAATCCTTAAAGCCATATGTTAAGTTAGAAAACAGGGTTTGAACCTTTGCTTTTGTGGTTTTCTGAGGCAGGAGAGGTAGGAGTCTGCCCAGTGAAGACAAGGTGGGATGTCTGGGGTGTGCAGGAAACAAGGAAGAGCTTCTGCCCTGCAACCAGGGCTCACCAAAACATCAAAGTCCAACAAGGAGCAGCACGGGCAGAGAGGATGATAAGTGTCTGCCCCTGCCCTGGGCAGTATCATCAACCAGCAGGGCACATGCCATTTCAGGGCTATACCAAAAAGGCATGTGCTGTTAAGAGCTGGGCATAACTCAGCTTTTCCAGGTCTCCACAGAGTAACACTCTCAAGTGCATAAGGGTTCACCAGAAACAGGAGGTTTAGGCCCTGATAACTGAGAGTTTTCATTCAGTATTACACATTTTTTTTCTTGATTGCTCTAGCACATTACTGTAACTGAGACTGGGCACACGTGCTGAGACAGATGATGACTGTTATACTATTGAAGGAAAGTATCAATAAGGTGTTCTTAAACACTAAGTAGGTATGTGCTTAGACTAGTTGATTTTACGTTTATAGACTTGTTTGTTTGGGTTTTTTTCTTATTTTTGTAAGGCAGTAAGAGTCACTACCAAACGACATGCCATTTAATCACATTCACAGACCTGAGCCAAACTTAATCATTGATACATTCAAAAAAGGTATGCTAAAGGCCCAGAAGTTTTGGTTCAAAGTATCACAGACACTATTTTTCACACAAACTTGTTTACACTCATGTAGGAGAAAGAAACTACCTTTCCATCCAGCATAACAGAGAAATTTACTCAAACCTTGAATCCCTACAGTATCTGTAACGTGTTTTGTGACAGAAAACCCTTATCCCAGTCACTCAGGGAAGAACCATTTTTATTCTGTAAAGGATAAAACTCTTCTGATGCTTCCAAGCCAAGTAAGCTGCCAGGATAGAAACTGAATTCTTTAATAATGAGTTCTTCAGTAACTAATCCAATAGTTTTATGATTGGGACTTGCTGATGGTACCATGACAGAACTAGGATATTTATTGTAAATACTCACTAGGACTGCAAGAGATCTCATAATACGTACATTTGTTCAAAGAAGAGTGCATTTAGCTATAGGAGGAAAAACAAGCAAATTCATTACCTCTATGGACCCTGGATCTACTTTGACAATTTCTCCTGTGCTGTTGTCATTGCTAAGATTTGGTGGGCTGTGTGAAGGTAGCCTTCTCTCTTCCTTTAAGGCATGCTCCAAAAGTTTCTTATTCAAGATCCTGGCAGCATTTTCTGCAAGTGTGTACCCTGGAGGAGCAGACAAGTCCTGCCTGATACTCGTCACCTCAGTCCCTTCTTCCTTTTGTGCCTCTGACCCCAACCTGAGTGGACTGGGTGATCTGCCACGGGCATTCGTACATGGCTCTTGCAATGGGCCCAGTTCTGGTCTGGGTTCTGCTGACCTGGACCGGCTGCTAGATCTGGGGCATTTTTGGAAGTTCTCATGAAAGATGGGACTATGGTCAATAATGTTGAACAAACTGGAGAGACCATCGTTGATAGTGGTGTGGACAGGACTCTCCCGTGTGGTAGTTGACCTAGCCCAGGCAGACTCACTGAATCCTTTCTGAGGAGTGCCAGGCATAGTCCGGTTATTTGGCTGGTCTGATTTGGGAAGGATTTTTCTTTGTAGCTTTGGAGAGCCATATTTGGGGGAACAGCATGTGCGTTCAAACTTAGCCTGGACCTTTTCAATGACGGGGGTCACTTGCCGACTTCTTAGGCTTCTGGATGGTGAAGAGACAGGCGTGGACCCCCCCTTTGGTGTCAGACACTTGTGTGGACTGCTGGTGATACTGCGCAGGGTTTCTGTCTGCAAGCCAACGCTGATCGTCTGGGTGGTCTGTGTCCCTGTCGTTCTCATTCCATTGGTTTGACACGCGGTGTCCTTAAACTGAGGCTCTGTGGAGTTAGAGCGTATTGCGTTTCGGACAGAGAAAGCGACCTCCTTCATATCATCACTCATGTTTTTGGACATCTCCAAGCTGTGCAAGGGTGAGGCAAAGCCCACAGTAGTGCAAATAGGACGTTCAATGGGATGAAGACCATTCTCCAGAAAATCTTTATGATGTCTGGCCAGGTCACAAGACCATCTTCCGAACATATCTGAGGAAGCACCTTTAGTCTCAGCAACATTCCCCATAGCTTTGGTCACAGAAAACAGGAAGTCTGGCTCAACCTGGTTTTTCCCTTCGCTACCAGCTATCACTGAGTTATCAAACCTACGGATAACTGGTGGGCTATGAAACACCCGAACTCCCATTTTTTCAGTTACACCGTGACTCCTCATTGGCTGCTTTTGGCAGTGCTCCGGGCTGGTCATGGTGTTAGTTGTCATAGTGACACTGGTGGTGAGATACCATGATGATGCCTGCAAGGGATCTGGAGCAGGCTCATTCCCGGCTTTCCCAATTTCTGTCCTTTCTGCCCAGCCTTCTACAGGCTTCTCAGTGGCCTCGCCATGATTCCTAGTGTTACTGTAATCCCAGTTTTTGTTAAACTCCTCAATGTATTTCAGATCATCAGGAGAGAGGGGAGGGGTTATATCGTCTTTGTTGCTGGATGAAGGCAGGGTTTTTTCTGGTAGAAATGGAGAAATATCCATCAGGCGTTGAAATTCTGACATGGAAGAAACGGACATTGCCCTGGAGAGCAGAACACAAAACAGTCACTCACTGACTTGGAAATTGTCACAGATGGACTTATTTTCAGCAGCAAATTAACTCTGGAAACCTAACTTCCACCATTTATCTACATATAAAACCACTTCAATCACAGAACAACAGACTATCCTGAGTTGGGAGGAACCCACAAGGATCATCAAAGTCCAACTCCTGGCACTTCACAGGACATCCCCAAGAATCACATCATGTGTCTGAGAGCGTGGTTGAACTCTGGCAGGCTTGGTAGCATGACCACTTCCCTGGGGAGCCAGTTCCAGTTCCCAATCAACTTCTGGGTGAAAAACCTTTTCCTAATTTTCCTTTCTTCAGCCCTTTCTTTCATTAAAGTCCCCTTTTGTTATCTTTAAAATAGTTGTGAATACAAGCATTCCTGATGTGTCAGTAAAAGTACCAAATGGTTTATTAATGGTTCTGCATTTACTGTTTTCTCATGGATTACTACTTGGCAAATGTCTGAAATACAGAGCAGTAGGATGCATTTCAGAATTTCATATCCCATTCACAAAAAATGAGCGTTTGTGACAATGTGAGGCAGTCATTTCAAACAAGTGTGGAGTATTTCTGACTTGCTGGGAAAACAGCAAATCCACTCCCACTCCTGAGGCTGCCCAGCTGGTGTGTAGTGATGTGGGACATCCAGCTGAGATGCTCTTACACTAAACTCCCTTGGTGAGTTGAGCTTGTGCTGAAATTCAACTAAAGATTCATAATACTGAATTCTTGGCTTTCCTGCATTTAGCTAATTTGAACAAATCACAGGCATTCAGCTGGGCTGTCCCACTGCTTTGTTTTAAGAAAAAAAAAATCAAGCAAAAAAAAAGAAGCTTTCCAAATGGGACTACCTACAAAATGCAAATGAATGCAGTTAGCAGAGTGCATTCAATGAGGTAACTTAATCCAGGTCAGAATTCAGTAAACAGTAGTTTCATGCATCAGTGATCTGGAGGATATAGTAAAGTCACACTGTGAGTTTTCAATCAAGAGCTCCAGCTGCAGTTGGGGTGCATCAGGTTAGGCAGCCAGGTAAGAATGCTTTTTAAGTGGATGTCTTATTCAGATGTGCTGGTTGGCATCAGGGGGGAATCTCAGAGAGCACGGGTTGGATTCCTTTGGAATGAAAATGAGCAGGAAGATGCTCTCCAGAAGCACAACTAGTGCATTCTAGGCTTAGGTGGGTATACAACTCATGGGATCAGATCAGAACCAGTCCAAAACAAAATATCCCTGACAAGCAGCAGCATGTCAAGTCCTCAGCATCAACTGTTTCCCTCGATATATGAGTGTTTACAGTTCTGAACTACTTGCTAAGGCAGAAGTAGCCCTCGCTGTAAGGTGAAGCCTTGTGTACTTTCTTACAATTTGTTCTTTGTGCACCACAGCTGAACGTGTCCAAAGTTAATCAGAGTAGAACAGAAGCATATTGAGAAAAATTAATCCCCATCTAAATCTATTAATCTGGCTAGCAGGCCCCGTAGGAGGTGGCTAGTGGCACGTGAGTATTTGCTGTGTTTTTTCCTCTAAGTTTTACTCACCTTTGAAGATTTCCTTTGTGTGTTTCTTCCTCCTGAATAAAAACCAGAAACAAACAGGATAAGTCATTTCTGAACCTCTTGGTGGCATTAGCTTATGGGTATTTTGTCATTCACATCCCATTGGTTGCACCAGGTACATTTGTCTTTAAAAAGTGTCTGATTTTCCCTCTGATAAAGAATCCTAAATTGCCAGTGGGCAGACTCCTTGCTTTGTACATAGGCAGCAGAAGGAGCAAGCCCATCAGGATAGCATACTGCACAGATAAAGCCTGTATGCCAAATCTGCAACAGCCTTTAACTTTTATCTTCCCGTGCAATCACAAATGGATGTAGACTGTAAAGGGATTTTTTCCCCCCACAATATACTGTTTTGGACCATATATTTGTGAGTGATTTTATTCTGTAGAGGTAATCTGCTTTATGCGTGAGATGTAGGTGTGCTGAAATAAGAGATAAACTGGGGTCCTTTGACATAAGACTTCATTATACATTTTCTATGAGCCAACAAGTGCACCAGTCGAAACTCATTAAACTCACCATATTAAATGTGTGGGAAGACTGTTTCTTGTTTCATAGGGGGAATACCTACCCAGCTTGCTAACAGTGTAAAGATGTTTTTATGGCAGTTATTTCCTGCGACAATTCCCATAATGAGTTGAGCTTTTAAATGGATTCTCCTGAAGCAATTGGCCTACAAGGATTTTAACTGTTTGCTTGTATTTCTAATAAACTATAGGGAACAGAAAATATGATCAGGAAAAATAGAGTATAATCTAGTACCTATTACTTTTATTTGACCTCATGAAATCAAGAACATTACCTACACAGAAATGTGTTTCAAAATAGGACTATTAAAAAACTGCACTACTTAATTCAGTAAATACCTTTCTGGTATTTAGAGAGTCAGGGAAAAAAATAGTAGTAAACCGATCCTCCTTGCATTTACTGTGGTATAAATCTGTAATAATGTTGGTGGCTTCAGTGAAATTACTGCAGCGTAAATCTGATCTAACTGAATGCATAATCAGGGTGAAGGCTAGATTGACTTCTACTACAGTTAGTACCAGAGAGAAAATATAGGGAAGGCTAGAGTCAGCAGGCTGCAGTTGCCTCTGTGCATCCTCAGCTAAGCTATTCATTAAACTCCAATCAGTCCTGCTTGAGAAAACACTCTGGGGAAAAATTACTTTGCCCAGGTTCACCTACAACATTCATTGAAGGAAAGAAGCTATGCAAATATCACCAAGGACCAAATTTTGCTCTCCACATTTTTGTTTGTGGCAGTAATGTCTGAAAAACAGAAAAGGGAAGAGAGAACTTCCTTCTCTAAATATCGGGCTGAATATGAAGGAAAGGAAACAGCAACCAAAATTAATCACAAAACTTAGTTCCCTGACACCAGTACCGATGTTCTTCATTGAGCACTTGGACATGCATGAAATAAAAGCTAAGAAATTATAAATATAGGATCCCACATTGCCAGTCATACATTTGCACCACCAAGGGAAGAAAATCTGGAACACGTAGGTACCCACAGCTACTTTACATGTAAGAAAGGCAGTCACATTTCTTGCCTCTCTTGGTCTTTTTTTGTTTGCTTCCTCTCAACGAATTTGACTTGCAATCTTTTAGCTTTGCCTCAGCATATGGGGATGGGAACTATGGGTTTCATTCAGCAACAATATAAACAAAACTGTGAAGACCTGGAAGTGGTGAAAAAAATCCTCCTGTGGTGCAGATTTTAGCAGGACACGGACTACATTCACTTTGTCCCAATGGCATCTCTTAGCACTGCATTTTACATTTTAACAGCTTTATGGTGTGATTTCAGGATAGATACTTTTCTGAGGAATAACTTAATTTTTTTAGTATCACATCTCACTTACTCATGCTAATCTGTTTAGAAGGCAATCACAGTGGAACAAACAGAAGTGTCTCTCTACAGCACTTACTGGTTTACCAACAAAATAAAAGTCTGTGTTGCTTCATAAATATATATCTAAACCAATATGTTGTGTCAAATAAAGTTATCAAATATAACACGGTGAAGTAATCTTGGGACGTTTAGGCTGGATCTCAGTTTCTCAGGTAATTGATAGTGGTCTATTGGCTCATAACAAGGAATGAAAACCTGTCCATACCAAATTCACTGCAGGGTAACTGTAAGCAGTGTCTGTGACACAATATCTAATTTCTTAGAGAATGAATGCTGTACCACTTCTGACATATGAGATAACATGCCAGCACAATAAAATGTAGAAGAGCACATACTTCCGTTAATCCAGTCAAGAATTTCTCCCGCTCCAGCTGCCGAGACCGGTGCTCATCAGACTCATCAGGGGAACCAAGAGACAGTGATTCCAGAAAGAGGTTTTCTGTGGCGCTGCACCGATCGCTCTCCTTCAGCTTAGATAGTGACCGATCATCAAACTGGATGGTGTCTGAATCAGAGTAGGATCTTGATCCCATCGGACGAGGCACGTGAAGGTTGCCCTGGGCTGTAAACGGCCGACGGCTACTCTCATTCTGTTCACACAGCAAACCACCTCCCCTTCGCGGGCTCACTTCTTTCTGAAGCTGGAGACAAGGCAAATTAAAAGACAGAGCAATGATTTCTGTAGTGTGTAGTGTTTGGCAGAACTCATCCTTCCCCAGGAGCAAGGCACCCATGGCCTGGGTAGGCACCTTTATATCACTGCCTGGCTCCAGGGGTGAACCTTCAGGGGGCACCGGCCTTGCTGCACTGGTCTTTTTGCATAGGGAGAGGTCTCTAGAACTTTGATGCTATTACTCACAGGATTTTGATGACTAAATGTGTGTATATATAATTTTAGTTGCTTACATGTATAGGTATACATATATACATACTGTTTGAATATATACACAAAACAATGCATCTGTCTGTAACATGATTTTTAAGGAAACAAATCAACACAGACTGTGATTTAAAAGCAATCCTGATAGCAATACACCAAGAAACTCAAGGAAGGATGAGTGACTTGGTGTCTCATCAAAACAAACACTTTTTTTTCTGGTCAGCAATACAAAGTTTGGGCTTTTATGTACATCACTTGCTCCCAGAGGTGGAAAATTATGCTTAACAAAAAGCAAAACCTTTGTTTTATAAATGCTCTAGCTTTGATGCATGACTAGAAAGTTGACTATTTGTACAGAACATCATTGTCAAAGGGATGAATTAGGCATGCAAAACACGTTCAAAGAAAATGCTTATTTACAGAATGGCCATCAAAGCTATTAAATCTACACTAAAGCTGGGTGAAAAGAGGGCAAACCATTAGTGAAATTGCCAATATTAAAATTAGATTATCAATCTCTGATTTTTCTAAATTAGATGATCAACTCATCTTTTAATTGTAAATACAGCAGGATGGCTGAAATAAGTGATATTTTCAAACATGATGAAAGACGGCAGGAATCTGATAAGAACTCTGATGTCTTGCTAGAACAGCATGCCAAGATTAGTGACAATAATCTGAAAATGCAAGTCATTCCCTAGGACCCCTGAGATTGAGAACTAAGAAAACATATTAAACTTGTACACGTGTTTGGAAAAATAAACATACATTGTATTGTCTAATTTAGATCAAACTATTTTAGGTCCCAAATGATTTTTTTCTTGATTCAGGTCTACAAAAATGAAAATACATTTTCAGTATTTTGCTCATGATATACAAACCCTGAAACGATTTTAATAAAAGAAACTAATTTAAGGTGTCCTATAAAGGCAGGAGCTGGAATTTATCTCAAGAGATTTTGTAGTCCACTTTCCAGTATATAAGCAAGATCCAAAACAAGGAGAAATGACAATTACATGCTTTCTGTGTAGGTAGCTCCAATTGTGAACCCTTCAGATTTTCAAAGATCCTACAAGAATATTGATCTGGAAATCTTTATGAGAAAACAGTACAGATGTTAGCTCACCCTTTGAATGTCAGAGAGCTCACAGGAGAATTAAAGTGAGAAATACTGCCCTAACTTTTCAAGAGCAACTAATGATTTTGAGTCCCCATGTGTTTATACCTTTAAACTTTTCATGTAAGTGATCTAGTGGGTTTAAATATTTGTCAATGCGCTCCGTGAGCAATTAGCTTTAGGAGCACAGGGGAGGGATATCTCTAAGGAAAAACAAAGTGACAGAGTACTTAAAAAGAAAAAAACAACAACTCTGCACTCTGGAAAAAAGTAGGTCACCATGCTTTTTATATGTAAGTAGTATTCCCATAGCCATTCAGAGTAAAGTATTTTATATATTTTATACATTGGTGTGAGCATCCACCTTATCATACATGTATTATTCAGGATCTGTGTGAAAGCAGACAGGCAGAGAGCATTAGTATGAAATTTGGCATGCATGCTTCTACTATCTCATAGACTCTGTTTTTCAAACATACACACTGGTGTAGTCTCTTCAGCCTCTATGTATTGCCATACATGGAATACACACAGCAAAACCCCAGGGAGAAGAACTTCAAAGATATACTAATTGTTTCCATATAAAGCAGGGCATGACTGCAATCTGAGAAGATATTCAACTAAAACCCTGCAAATATTTGGGAGCTTCCTGTCACACAGGGAAATGTTTGATTATAAGCAAAGATGGAGTTATGAAGTTTCACAGGTAGGTAGCTAAGATTACAAATGCTATTTCTGGTCACTGGTCCTCTGAAATTAGACTGATACAATATTTTTTATTTCCCCTATTCATTGCCAATTTTGTGTACAGCTCTGTTGCACAGTAACTATGTAGTTAATGCCTAGAGGTTTCAGAATAGTAACAAAAAAATCAGTTCCAGACTAGTTAAGAGCTATTTTGTAGGCTATCCCAAGATGACACTGAGAGGTTATGCCAGGTTTTAAAAGAATTAAAGGCTAGGTAATGTTAACAGGCTTCCTTCAATGTGCCCCATTCCCAGGGATATAAAAAAACCTAGTATTTAACCAGGTTAAGTTCCTCAAGCTATTTAGGATACCCTACAGAGATAATATTTAAAAAATGCAATTTATAAGGACAGGAACATAAACATCTAGAAAGGTAACTCTCCAAAGAAAAGTTTCTGTCTACATGCTCAGTATATTGGAAAAGTTTCTGAGGGTCGGTCTCTTCTCTCTGGCTACAAGTGATAGAACAAGAGGACACAGTCTTAAACTGTGTCAGGGGAGATTTAGACTGGACATTAGAAGGAACTTTTTCACAGAGAGGGTGATCTCTCACTGGAATGGGCTGCCCAAGGAGGTGGTGGAGTCACCGTGCCTAGAGGTGTTTAAGAAAAGGTTGGATGATGTACTTGGTGGCATGACCTAGATATTAGGGTAGTGTGTTATAGGTAGGATGGTGTGTTGGTAGCAGGATGGCAACAGGTTAGGTAACAGGTTTGGCTAGGTTAGGTAATAGGTGATAGGTTGGACTTGATGACCTCTATGGTCTTTTCCAACCTTACTAATTCTGTGATTCTGTGGCTTCCATTGTGCAAGAAGAATCTACAGGAGGTAGTTTGGCCACTGACAACTAAGAGTTACAAACCATCCCAGTCAAGCCATGGAGAACTCAGCACCTCCCACCACTGAAACCTGGAAATCAAGGAATTTGCATGATGAGTTTTGCAACAAGCCCCATAAGCTCTGTTGGTTTTATCTTAGAAGATGTACTGTTGTGCTGCATTATAATGGCTAGCTCAACAAGCTGTATGATATACAGTCAAACCCCCTCGTTCACGAGGAAGAGGACAGCCCAGAGGTCTCGCAGAAAGCCAAACTCGCAAAGAAGTGCAGGTCATTAATATGCATGTAGGCCACGCCCATTGCTGCACCCCCCGGCACCATTTTCTGCCTCTCCCCTCAGACTGTCAGCACAGGGGGGCAAAGGGAACCGTTTCTGAGTCCCCTCTGACTCAGGAGACAACCCCGCCTGAGAATCTGTTGGCTTTTCCAGGCTGCTGCGGCTGTGCTCCCACAGCCCAAATCCCACGCCGCGACTCCCCCATCCTGACCCCGATGCGCATGCCCACGGCATCCCAGCATGGCATCTTGGGCCACCGGGGCTGCTGTGGGGTGGGTTGATGCGGGGCCACGGCTGCTGGCTTGCCGAGGCTCCCGCGGGACTCTAAACACCAGGCTTAGCCGGAGAAACTGCGCACCCTCCCTGCGTGCTCTCCCCAGGGGGCGGGCCCGTCCCCCCTCACAGGGAGAGCCAGCACTGCCCCTCGGCAAAGCAGAGGCACAGAGCATGCGTGCTCTGGGGAACCTCGCAGACCCCGGAAGTCAGACTACGAAAAAATTGCTTCACAAATGGGCGAGGTCGTGAAGGAGAAGTCGCGATACAGAGAGGATTCGCTGTATACACAAAATCCCCAGATATATGGGAGATTAAAAAATCCACAATATAGTTTATTGATAATTTGCAATTTAGAAGCTCAAACCTCACATTTCTTGATCTGTAAAATCTACATGTTGGTCACCACCTCTTCAGATCTACACTTTCAGCAGCGATTTTAGAAATATCCATAGAGCACGGGATTTCTCTAAGTGCTTCTCTGTGGGTTTAATAGCCATAGCTCAAAACCAAGGTTTAGCCTTGCACTCATAACATTTGCAGCCTAGTGTCTTTTCTTTATCTTCTTGTTGGAGCCCCAGTGTGGGAACATGAGCCACAGACAATGAACCCTTTTCAAAAACTGATTATGAAGTTACATGGGGCTTTCATTAATTTGACCTGTGTAGCTACTCTGTGCTTTGCTCAAATGTAATGCTGCCTAGAGAGCATGCACAAATCTGGTGTGGTTCCATTTCTGATGTCCAAAGGTCAGAAAGTAAACAGATAATTGAAGACCCACAATTTCAGTTGCTGTTCTTATTTTCCTGGAATGTGTGACTCAGAGCTGAACAATTTTAACTCTACCTCATTAAACTCTTTTATTTTTTTGTGTGGCTTTCATCCAGATAATATTTTTTTAGTTATAATTTATCTCTAATATTAAGTGTATGAAAGCATGGATAGGCATGAAAAACAAGGGAATACATATGCATTTCTCAGATTTGCAAATGATAGCAGAGGTGTGCACAAAATTCATGTGACCAATATTCTTCTGAATATTTAATATTGATAACTGTGTGATCTGTCAGGGCTCTTCATGTTAACTTCCATGTTCCTTTACTAGAGAAAAGGAATTCTGTGGAAACTGAGTAATTGCAGCAGTTGCATCTTTGGTGGCTAATGCACAGATGGACAGGCGCTTTTGGCAGGGAGCTGTATACCAAACCTTGAATAATCTTGCATGTGGGTTGAGTGTTTTAGCACAAAGAGACGCACAAAAGCTTTCAGACAGAATGTGACCATGTCTGTCTGGGGTAATTGAAATGAAGCAGGAAATGGCCTTTAACCGGGAGATGATTTCTTGTAAGTGGTCTTTTATAAGGATTATGAGCATCTTCCTTTTACTCCCTTGTGTATGTAAATAGTTTTGTAGCATGAGAAACATTGATGTAGCCAAGGAATCCAAATTGTTCCTGTGCTGTTTCTTAATGCACTCTCTTGACCTTGGCCTGAGTGCAGTAATGGTGCAATGACTCATGCTTTCAGACAGCCATTGCTCACCCAAGGTGACTCCCTCCCTACCTGATGACTGCTTACCTGCTCTATTCGCCTGAGCAGCTCCTTCTTCTGACGCTCCCATTCGCGCCGGTCTCTATCAAGCCTATCCAAGAGCTCCACCTTTTCCCGATTCCAGTTCTTCTCACTGTGCTGCATTTGCCAGCGGAGGTCCATTACCACACTGTGACTGTCAGCCAGAAGCTTCCTGTGCTCCTCTCTTTCCCTTTTGAAAGCTCCCTTTGTGTCAGAAAAGGGGCCTGTTTCTCCGGAGATGTTCTCACTCTTCCCTTCCAGCTGGAATTAAAGTTAAATGTTACTAGGATGTTAAACTTTCTGTGGTAAAAGCCTGTGCCTGATGATAGATTTGAGTTAAAGACCTAACTCCACAAAGATAATGGCAGAATTATGGCACTTCATAGATCTTAAGATCTCGGTAAATGATCAAATATGCTAACTGTGAAAAAAGTTTTAAATCAAGAAAGTGAAAACTATAGGGAATAATTTCTCAAGCCTTATGAGTTCATGCTATTAAGTCATCATTTCTGATCATTCTGATGGGAATATGGGTACCACCAATGAAGGAAATATGGAGATAAACTCCAATCTCTGAGACAATCTCCAGGAGAGTGTTCTCAGCTACTGCTCTGCTTTTGTAATCTCATTCAGTGCACCTGAAATCCTAAGAGAGTGCACGAATCTTCTAAAGAGACTTTTCCCCAAACAACTCTCAGCAATGGTCTTATTGTACAGCTCCTCCCACCTTCCAACAAATGGGGGTGTTAGCAGCACAAGGAGATGTACCAAGACGGTCTCTCCATCTCTGCAGCTTCTGGTGCCTGAACTTATTTCAAGGGCCACCTAATGTCACCTTTCCCTCCCTTCTTCAACTTCATGCTCAAGAGTCCAGCTCCATCAGAACAGATGAGCTGGCCTAAGGTAATAGATTGATAGGAAAACATAGTCTCAATGGAGTGTCAGGAGGTTTCTAGTCCAATCCTCTGCTTCCAGCAGGGTAAGCTCTGAGGTCAAACCCAGGTGTGGAGGACTTTGTTCAGTTGGATCCTGACAAACCTGCAAGGGCAGAAATTTCACAGCTTCTCAGGTCAGCCTGGGCCAGTGCTGGACTGTTGTCAGAGGGAAAAAAGTGCTCATTGGTTTTGTGTCAGTTCAAACAAGTGAAGAATTTATCCCGGAAGCCAGATGTTGACAGCTCAGTAGATGTGTGAGTGACTCAGAATAGGACACAAGTCCATCCCCTGGCTCTGCAGGTGAACTGGAGTAAAAAGCAGCAAAAACTCATTTCCTCCTCTGGAGTTAAAATTGTTCTCAAAAAGAGAAGGTAGCAGGTCTGCTGGGAAACATATTCATTTAGCAGGAGAGAAGGAGAATGTCTTCACCTTGCCCTAAGTGGAAAATAAGTCCAAACTTTCTGAGTAAACAAAAGTGCAGACTGGATGCAGGGTAATGCTTACTAGTCTCTGGAACAGCCTCCCCAAAGAAATGACCAAGAGGTCATTGCTTGAGTCATTTAAAACTGTACTGAGCTGCAGAGAACATCCTGTTACAGTCACTTGCAACGACAGGGAAATTTTAAAACACCTGCATCCTCTACAACTAATTTCCCAAGTTCAGTTCTTTTCAAACTACCAAACAACAAACAAACAAAACATTCTAGAAGAGTAGCATCCTCTTTTAAGAAAGTCAGCAAAGCAGTATCTTTGTGACACTTTTCTTATTTCTGCAGTGCAAATTTGTGGCGCCCACAGTGATGGCTGTCCTGTACACAGTGGCTTGGCTTGATGGCAGACCACAGATGCTGTGAGGCAGAAACACACAACACCCCAAGAGAGGCACCTCTGTGCTGAAGATGTGCAATGGGAGACACTATCCTGGGCACTGTGGCTGCTCAGGAAGCCAGGAAGCTTTATACCTTTCTACACACTGCAGACTTCTTATCTTGCAATAGGAGCTCTTCGGGGAGGTTGCTGTTGTGTCTGGGATAAATCCAGCTAGCCTGGAGTGCCGACTCAACCTTACCACTCTGCTACCTCCTGGAGAAAACTGCCATGTGCCGTAGTAGCTCTGGCTAGAGTGCTAAGTTGTGAAGACACACCACAGCCTGTGACACATTCTTTAGCCCATAAGTACCATGGAAATACTAAAACTAACCTATAAAGCAAAGAAATGTTCAGTTGCAATAAACACAGATTGTATGATTATTCTATAAAGCAAATTACTTCTTCCGTTTTTTTGAATATAAAAAAAAAAGCAAAATGTTTGACCTCAACACAACTCATCCTCTTTCCCCCCCTTACCTCACTGCATTCTTCACTAGCACTGGGCAAATTTTCAGCCTTTCAGTCAGCAAACGAAACAGGTGGTGGTACTGCAAAGGGCAGGGAAACTGAGAGTGGCAGTGGGAAGTAAGAACAGAATAATGATATTCCAAGGATGCATGTCTGTCCTTAGAGTGCCATGCCGAAGCTGCCAATATAGAGTAATTCGTCCTGTGCCAGCCCATGGGTGCACTCACACCAGAGCCCTGGATTGTGCCCAGATTGAGAATACAAAAAGATGAGTTCAAAAACAAGTCAAGTATACAGTGATACACCTTCAGAATAATCTCCTGGTGTTCAGTGATTAGGGACCTAAAACGCTTTCCAGTCAGAGGTGGTGCCTTTAGATTCAGGAGTTCCTGGTGCCTAAGGAAAGCAGAATCATGCTTCTGCCAACAAGAGGGTACTTCTTGTTTTGACAAAACAGCTCTAATCATGGAGGAAAGGCCAATTGGTGGCTCCTTAGAATGAAAGCCTAGATGTGACTTCCCTAAATCTACTAAGGGTGGCCAGATTGTATTCCACAGCTTGTATTCCCCCCAGGCGTTCTGAAGCTGAATGATTGGTCAGAGTCCTCTGAAGGGTTCATGTCCTTAATCCAAGTGCTCAAAGCACATGCAGGGTTTGGCCCCTAATACTAACTCTCTCCTTCTTCCAAACTTTTCTCAGTTTCCAGCTCCCAGAATATTGAGATTTTTCACTTCCCCTGTTGGAGGCTGAGGATTACTCTGACTCTTTATTGCCTCAGCATTATCACAACTCCATGTATTGGGAGAAAGCTAATTATTTCTTATCTTAAAAAAAACAATGCCTATTGTTCATTCTGTCAAAAAAGATGTACATGCATTTCTGACAGACAACATTTGATTTTTAATGATCTTTGCAGTGTTAAAGCTCCAAAGCAGCAGTCAACAGTACATTGTCACCTCTCATATGCAGTGCTTTTATATCAAAAGAGTTTTCTTCCCTTTTTCTGTCTTTCTTGTACAGAGGGTTGAAGTCTCCAAATGCAAACCCATTGCTAGTGAGTATTAATTAGGAGTTGACTCTCTTGAGGAAAATGGTCCTGCAAATTCACTACTCCTTCATAGAAAAGGTGGAAAACAGCAGCAGTGAAGACAACAGTGAAGACTAGAAAAACCCTGATCCTTTTTGGACCTGTTAGGATGTTGGCAGCTCTATCTGAAACCTATGGTGGGAGGTGGGTTCATCACAACCAATCAACACAACAAAATGGCATGAGGAGAAGTCCTCTAGACACATGAACCTGGCAGACTTGACTACTGTTTAGTTAAAGCTGTGCTCTCTTTTTACTACAGCATTAGAGACCTGTTTTTACAGGGGAATAGAAATTGTGTGGAACTGACTAAGGAAGACAGTTTCACATCTTAAATATTGACCAGTTTAATTCCTTTTATTTGCTTTAAAAAATGTAAAAAGTAACACCCATGGTTCAGTAATTATCATATGTTGTATAATATTATCAGTGAAGCAGTAGAGGTATCAAAGATCCTGGTAAAACCCCCAGATGGAAGAGTGCAAATCTTCCTTCTTCCTGAGCAGAAGTGGTAGTGTTTCCGTGGTGCCAAACACCAGGCAAAGTGGCAGCTTGGAAGTTTATCACCCATGGAAAGGCAAAGCATGAAAGCTGCTCTACATTGGCAGTTCACGGTTAGACTTTCTCTAAGACTTGTTTCTTTTATCTTTGTTGCCATCTTGAGCTCAAGGTAAATCTCTCACCCAGATACTGTGCAAGGAATGAAAACAGGAACTGATTTTGTTTCCTTTCTCAGGTGATGTGCTGTTTGGAAAGTGTGTGTGCACTAAGAAGCAGCTGAACTGAGGATCTGAATCTGTTGAGAGAAGACTGCTAAAAATGAAAGCTTCCTCCTCCATTCTGGGAAAGCAGCCCACAGTACCTGTGCAGGAAAAGCAGCACTTGCATCTCAGCTCCGTGCATCATAGGAAGCCTCTAATGTTCAGTAAATCCTTCTAAATGTACCACCCTCCCAATGGTGAATATTTTTATTACATTTTCATTCCATAGAGAAGCTACAATTTTCCTCAAGATCTGAATGTACTAATTCTCCCACCCCTCCCCTCTTCAATGTGGAGTATAAGAGCTTTTATGCCATCAGCTTTGGAAATGCATTCTTGTGGGATTTTTACTAGCTTTTTTACATGCTGCTTCAGGAACAGTACATCTTCTGTGAACTGCCACATATGACACTGAAACACCTGGCACCAGGTTTTATAAAAATACTTTTAACAGTGTTCCAGTGGCAAGCAGCTAGGTCTCCCTCTTCATTGGTATAATATTAATATATTGATCGATCACTTCAGTTTTATTAAATCATTATTTTCTCTCCTGTGCATCAAATATTGCAGTAGTTATGTGCCAAGGCACAGGGACAAACTAATCGTGAGCATACCAACATCAAGACATTTTTCTCTTCAATAAATACAGACCCCAACATGTCTCATTACCACAGCTAATACATGACCAGCCAACTCTTCTGAGAAAATACAGCAACAGGTTTGGTTCCCTTGTACTCACTGATGTTACATGCTACCCACTACATGGGCACTTGTACTGGGACAGATGGAAATCCAAGAGGCAACTCAAGAGGCGAAGCTTTGCTCAGGCTTGGGGGATGGGGCTTTCAGGCACAGGGTAAACTGCATAAATATAGTCCCTTTCCTGTCTGTTCACAGGTTTACAGGATATTCCAAGTTGGAAGTGACTCACAAGGATTACCTAGTCCAACTCCCGAGCGAGTGCCCACCCAGGGATCGAACCCACAGCACTAGAGCCATGGACACCACGCTCCATCCATCCGAGCCTCCCATTGCCTAGACCATGTCACTGAGTTCCTCATCCAGTGTTAAACACCTCCAGGGACGGCGACTCCACCTGATTCACTAGGCACCTCAGCCATTCTTTACACATATTGGACGTGGGGGATGTTACCTGTTCAAGGCGACACTTCAGTTCAGTCATTTCCACCTCCCAGGCTGCCTTGTGCAGGGCATACTGCTGCTGGAGCCCCTGGCGCTCACGCTCTTCGTCCCGCAGCTCCGAGCAGAAGTCATCCAGCAAACCCTTCAGAGCGTTCAGGAGCTTCCGATTTTCACTTGCCTGCCATAATAAAACAAACAAAATGCTGTCATTGGATGGTTTTGATCTCCAGTTCCATTTTTAGCAGGAAAAATGACTGTGTGTCCAATGCATGGAGAAAAAAAGTGACTGGGCAAAATTTTGCATGAGAAAACAGAGAATATCAATGCCTTCTCTGTCCACAGGCAGCTCAGGGAAGTGGAGAAGTCACCATCCCTGGAGATATTTAAAAGATGTGTGAAAGTGACACTTAGGGACATTGTTTAGTGATAGAATTGGCAGTGATGGGTTTACGTCTGGACTCAATCTTAAGGGCCTTTTATAACCTAAATGATTCTATGATTGTATGATTTTAGGATTCTACTTCTTATTAGCCCTAGTCCTGATCCTTTATGAATGCCAAAGATACTTAAATCACCTTGAAAAAGGCACCGAGCATCTTTCTGGATTAAGGACATCTGTAGTAACTTCATTTTTAATAATGTAAACCAAACCTAGAGTGTCATTCCTGAGGCTTGTTGGGTAGCTAGATCTCTCACATACACAATAATTGCTCACTCTAAAATCCCAAATATTTGTAAACTACATATTAGGTAAAAAAAAAAAAAAAAAAAAAGATTAATTTTCAATGCTTTTGTGCTATCAGATAAAATTCTTTTGGGAAATAAAGTGAGGTTTTGAGCTGAGTATCTCCGCTAAAGTATTTCACTAGTCTGTACTTCATAATTCTGCTCTACCTCAGGCAGTTGTACTCAGGTTAGCTTTGCAGCAGCACCTCTCTTGGTGCCAAAGCCACAAGGGCCAGGCAGGCCACTGTCCCCCTTGCAGATGGGATCACAGAACAAACCCCCATCCATGTTTTTTTGAGAGCATTATGGTCACACTGAAAATGTTGTCTGTACTCTTGTGCTAGCAAGAAGCCAAGAATGGATTTAAATTAAAAGTCTAGCTTGGAGCTGACACCAGGCATACCTAATCAAAAAAAATATTTTTTCCCTTAGTTTTGGCATTTATTTTCTGCAAATTCTCTGAAGACTTGCAAAACCTGTCATTTTTATGTCAAATATTAAAAAAATGTTTTCTAAAGCTTCATTCTGTACAAGTAAAAGAAAAGGTTCCCCACCATTTTTTGTGGTCATCGAATCAGAAAACAGAAATATATAGCATGATTTATTTATCAAAATTTAAATGAAATATTCCCAGTGAGACTCGCAAAGACCAGGGATTAACCAGGATTGCATCTGATGAGTTATTTTGCATAGAAAATACTTCTAAGAAAATTATATTAGATTAGCAGACACAGCATGAGCAGAAGAGTGGGAAAACTTACTCAACAAATTCATCATTTATCACCTGATTCACATGAATGCGTTAGCTTCCTTGAGAAGGCCTAACTCAAATTAGCTGTCACAATCCTTTCTAATTGATTTTATTTTTTGTTTGTTTTCCCAAGTGAAGGCTTTCTGCAATTCCTGTTATCCGGTGTTTCATGAAGTAACTACATTGGGACTTCTGTGAAGACAAGTCAAGTCAACAGATGTATGCGAAAATCTAAATAATTTCCATGTGCTTTTCCCCCCCTAACATAACTTACAAAACTTTATGCAGGCAATGAGCTGATTTCATATGCTCATCAGATTTTCAGCATCACTGAGCTCACCTCATTCACTTTTTTATCATTAATCATACATAGTACAGTGCCTTTTTTCTTTTAAAAATAAACGCATGTGGTCTACTTTTTCCAAGCCATTTAACGTATCAGCAAAAAAATACTAGATCCAGGGGAATGATTGCAGGTGCTCATTGGCTGACGTATAATCTATTTGGGCTAATGAAATGTGATGGTGTACAACACAGGCTTTTGTAAGAAACACACCCACAGAAGCAGAATTAATTCCATTAACATTTAATACCAATTAGCAGTTTCCTACTATATAGCAGCAGTATCCATCATGCATATTAGATCATCTACTATTCAATATGCAATGAGATTTTATGTTTCCATCATGAATTTTCATCCTAATACCTAATTAAAGCTAAATTCTCCAAACATTTCAAGTCCCTTGTGTAATAATCAGAATAAGAACTCCTTTGAAGATTTGCCCTCAGTGTCACAACAGGAGCTGCTGGGTATTGAACATATCAAAATCTGGTCTGTGAAGTGCTTTCATTCAAGAGCCATGTTCTGCATTTTCTGGTGTGCTGCATAAACCTTTCTCTGGTAAAGCAGTCTAAAGGCTCCATGAGGGCAATGTGCACAAGAAAAATAAAACCAAATCACACCAAAGCAAGCTACATCTCTCATTCCTGTGCACATGTTTGTTAATTTTAGAGTCCTATAAAATTTGGTTTGCAAAGAAAGAAGTTATGGACTAGTACATAAAGGAACCAAAGGAACCTCAATGCAAGTTCGTAGCCTACTGGTATGAGGGCATGTCTTATTTCTAGATGCATTACATCAATGTCACTGTTATGAGGCAAGTACCCCAGGTACCCTCCAGCTTGCTGGAATTTTAATCACCTGGCCAATATAAATCCAATTTTGGTTACATACTTTTTACTCCTGTGGAGAAGTCTCTTTTGCATGACTTTGTATTTACAGTATGAAGTTGGAGAGGTCTGTGAGATTGGTTTTTTTTTCTGATTTGCCAAACTGGAGTGGTTTTGAAGATCAGACAAAGTACTTTTGAAAAAATATGCTCTGAACTACAATGTTTACATCTAGATATGCTTTAGATTTCTGTTGGTAAAACTGCCAAACATCTTCTGCATAAGAATTAGTCCTGTAAATACACAAGTATTGTTACAGTCTTTCCCTTCCTTGCAGGCATATTGTACGGCAGAAGACATTTGGCATACCCACTAGAGTCTCCCATGCAAAGTGATAGCTCTTGAGTACCTTAACAGTCTCAAAAATTTAAAGCTTTGGAGGAATTTGACTGATTCACAACTGATCTAAGACAAGAGAATTACAAAAGGTTTACAGAAGTGTACACTCTTGTTGTATCCACAGCTCTGGATTTATAGAAACAGCTGACAGCAAGCAAAAACTTCATGTACGTAATAAATTACAATTAAACTCTAGGACTTTGGTGTATTTACTAATTTAAGTCAACCACAGAAATGGGAGCCTCCAGCTGTCAAAAAGTTTTGGACCAGAGCAGTCATTTGCAGCTTGGTTCTGCTTTCAATCACAATTCTTATTTTCCTCTGAGAATTTCACTTAAGAATTTAGGGACAGCCTGGTATTACAAACAGTTTAGTAGAGCAGTCAATTAAAAGCAGGTCAGGAGCCTAAACAGCAAACAATAACTGTATTTTCTCTGTCTAATCACAGATCTAGGCAAAAGGGAAGCTGGATCTTGGTGAAACTCATTTTAGTACATTTAGGGCTTAATGTCTATTTCTTTGGGCTTTTCTCTTACCTAAGCTTTGAAAAGAAACATTGTACAAGCACAAAGAGATCTAATTGGGGATTTTCTGGACAACCGTCCCAGCAACAACACTACTGAATTGTTTTTTAATGTTTTTTCCACTTAACCATGGAGGTGTAAACTCTTTGCTTCTTACTACCCTGATGTTATACCATCCAACAGGCATCTCATCCTTTCTACTCAACTGAAACAAAGTTCTTCCTTTTTCCACAGGCTCTTCTCCTTGATCTCTTACTGTACACCTAGAATCACTGACTAGCAAGCCTTCTCCGCTATGCCACCAGCCTAGCTTGCCTGTTTATCTTTGGCACATGACCAGGTTTCCAGCTTGGCTCTTAAGCTTGCCAGTTCCTTGTCTGACCCTTTCTGATGTGTGCCCCAGCTACGAGCCAAAGGACAATGCCATGCAGGGAAAGATGAATTGACCCTTCTCAGAGACCCAATCTACTCTGCCTCTCATCAACTTACCTTTTTTCTCTTCTTCCCACTCTGCCACGCCTTCATCTCCTCACACACCGGCCACATAAAAATCCCAGACAAGTCACACATGTGCTTTCCACCAAGTCAAGTATCTCAAATCATAATAATATAAAATCAAAGCTTGCCTGTTAAGACCTCTGGCCTCAAAATTTTTTTCATAACAATTTCACTTTCCAGGCAGGGTAGAAAGCAGCAAGAGTGCTGGCTGAAAACACAAACCATTAAATATTAACATTAAATGTTAAAAATAAATATGGGTAACCTCAAGTTACCACAAGCTCTTTCTTTTTTTCTGGCCTAGTTATCTCAGCCACTCCTAGACTACCTCAAAATTTCATTCCTGATGTCAAACAAGTGCTAATGCATTTCATCTTGTTGCTTGTCAGGCAGAACCAGCAACTCTGGGTTATCTTGGCCAGGTGCAAATGCTGGAGACTTCCAGCAGCACCACTCACTCCAAAATCCCAGTATAAACAGTTTTTTTCCCAGCTGTGGGCTTAAGTAACCTGCAGAAATCCCTAAAACTCTGTGTGTTTTTCAGCACAGCAATGCTTGTTAGAAGATGCACTAGCGTGAGTGGACAAAACAAAAAAAAGTCCTTAAATGAGAAACATAGAGCAAATCACTCATTCTTGCAGTGATGAAATAACGCTTCTTTCCTAGTTGGAAAGCAAGAAACTTATTTTACCTTCACAAGTTCATTAAGATGAAACTGCTGCAATGTTTCTGGAAATGAACTATTAGCAATATTTTGCCCATTTCTGCCACCTTGAGATCAATGCCTAAGCAATGATTATTTCGAAGAGAAAATAATTTATTTGAATGCTCTTGGTCATTTTAAGAGATCTATATGGGAAGTTAGTACATGATGGAGTTTGTAAAGAGATACTGCACACAGTACTCAAGATGTGGTCTGACCAGTGGTGAGTACAGGGGAAGGATAACTTCCCTAGTCCGACTGACCACACTGTTCCTGATACAGGCCAGGATGCCATTGGCCTTCTTAGCCACCTGGGCACACTGCTGGCTCACATTAAGTTTCCTGTCAACCATTACTCTCAAATTCCTTTCCATTTCACCACTCTCCAGCCACTCATCCCCCAGTCAATAGCAATGCATGGGGTTGTTATGTCCAAAGTGAAGGACCTGGCACTCTGTACCAGAGCATCTCTTCCATAGCCTTCTACAGCCTTTACCAGAGAAGAACTTTCTGAGAGGAAGACAGTGATGGGTCTGGGTGACTATCAAGGTACAGCCTTCCCAAACACCAAACTGATTAAATGCATACTAACTTGGTAGCACATTTCACAGAAAATAATGGCTAGAGAATGGAGTTGTCAGCTAGCATGACAAAAAAGGAAAAATGTATATACAATTAAAGTAGAATATGAAGCAGTATGAAGACCACAGATCTCTACTGTTTTTACTCAAACTGAAATTTTAACTGAAATTACATCTTAAAATAGAGAGGTGGGCTGCAAAACAGCCTCTGCATCTCCCAGCATCAGTCTAACCTTATTACAGAATGGAGACTTACTGTTTTCTGCTTCAGCATATAGAAAATAAACAAACAGGTTGTACGTAATCATGAAAATCTGAGGAATTCAAGGTGAAGAACTGAAGTACAAAGACACACACAGTCCCCCATGTCCTGCAGCAACTCCAGCAAAGTGTTTAGGTCATGGAGAATACATATTTGCCTGATAACTGTTACTGTGGAGCAAGTTCCCAAGTCAAGAGCATGGATAGAGATGGGACACAGGACATAAATTCAGGAATTTTTTTCACCAAATTTCAAATTTGTGTTTTACATAGAATTCTTGCTCCATTCTATTTATGACTTTAAATAATTCCATGTAACAGGATGCTCTCATATGAACAGTTTCCATTTTAAAGATACAAGAAGTCTTACCTTTTTGAATGTTTGCTGTTCGTTTTATTAGGACTGCTAGTATATTAAATACACAAAAGAAAAAGCTAGGATAGATGGCAGTGCTCTGACACACAGTCAGGACACAGGTGATGTCAGGGAAAAGTTAGTATGATGTGCTCCCAGATTTTAAAAACCAAGCCCAATGACAGGAAAGAACTTTACATTGTTTTTCCATCATCTCTAAGGGAAACATCAAATACACATCCTAGTTTCTTAAATTATTTAAAGGAAATAAAATCACATCTTCTGCTAAGAGTTTGACAGTACAATACAATAGATATGCTCAGACAAGAGAAACATATAAAATTCTGCAGACCATCACATACTGATAGATGTTTCTGGGCAAACAGCCACAAGAGGAAATAGGATTTTTTGCTGAGAGCATCTGCCAACAGAACAGTAATCACGTGGCTTCTGATTAAATTTAAATATAAACGTAATGGATGAAATCCACTGTAATTGCTGTGTAGCTAGAAGTATTTTTACAAATACGAATCTAGGTGATTTAACACAGCATCACAGAAAAATGAACTCCCTTGGAAAAGCCACAGTATCCATTCCCAAGGCAAGATATAGAAACGGTGTAGTACCTGCTTCTGCTGCTGCAGTAACTCTGCAGTCTGCAGCTGTGGTCCATGATCAGTGCTCTCCATGGTGGGACGCTGGGAGAAATCTGTCAGTGCAAACACAACATCCTCTTCCTCCTCCTCTCTCTCTGCATCATTTATCTTCTGCTCAGACTGAATGCCAAAGTCTGGAAGGGTCTCAGGGTGCTCGATCTAAAATGCAAGAGAGGGGACACATGAATACTCTTTTGCCTGTTATCTCTGGGGGCATAAATCTATTGAAGGACTAAGGGAAGAGAGACTCTGTATCTCCTTGGTGGGACGCAGTGACTTTAACTCTGTAGGCTACAGAATTAATCTTTGGGTCATATGATCAAAAAAGTGATCCTTGGGTGATATATGGTGTTGCATATGCGAACACAACACTATGCAAGCCTGTTAAACAGGAGATCTATGCAGCTGAGAAAATGGGTGTTACGTAGCATGATGGACATAACCCATCACACATTAATGAAGAACTATACAAGACACTGGTGTATTGTCTGATGAAGATACAGAGACCAGGAAGTACCCAAATCTATCACTTTTTTTTCAGTAATGTGTTAGCAAAACACAACTTCAGTAATGACTAGAGATGGACTGATGATAAATTTACCAGTCAAAAAATTCAAACAGTTGAAAAATGAAAGCTATTTTGGTATTAAAAAATTAACTACTTTACATAGAAGCAAGTTAGTCCAGCTGGAGTGAAGTAGAAGCAAATTATTTCTAAATAGCTATTACGTATATCTTATTTCTGACTCATATCATCACAGCAGATGACTGTAAAGATGTTCAACCACTCTTTATCTAAGAATACAAAACACTGGTGTTCAATTTAAGCATACTCCTATCAGACCTGAAAGTTTACTTGTACTGCCAAAGGCAGCAAATATTGAAAAACACTAGGCACAAAAGGATCAGAAATACTGAGAAAAACTACTTAGTTGCTTAGCAAACGGTTTCATAATTCCATGAACCTGCAAAACAGATCTATTGTTGTCAGAAATATTGTATGAAATATCAGAAGAGGCAAACACTTTAACTCTTTTCTTTTCTTTAGGTAAGATTTCCAAAGCAAATGGTAATTCTGTGTGTGCAACTCAACACAATTCAGCAGCACCTTTTTTTCACAGAGCATGTTGGCTGTAAGTCACATCCCTGCTGAGATGTGTTAGCTTGGGGATTACAGGTTCCTGAAATTCCTGATCTTAATTTAGTCTCTACTTGGAAAATCACCATGATGACGACTGGGGTACTGCTGCTGACAGCGACAGATGTGTGTATGGAGACGTGGAACAAATAAGAATGATTCAGCCTAAGTTCCCACAAGACGCTGTACAATTCTCCTGCCAACATGAAAACAGAGCTTCTCTCCATCTGTATGGTTGAAGGCTTTGTAAGGAACACACTGTACACATGATGAGAAAAACAACAGCACTTGACTCATCTAAACAGATTTGACTCCCTCAGCTTGCTAACATGCTTTTTTTCTTCAAAAAATTATTCAGGAGTCGTAACTTTGAGACCCAATTGAATTGTCATTTACTATGAGAGAGCTTTTTAGGACCAGATGTTTGTACTAGTCAAGGGTTTCGATGTAAAGATAGGTGATCTGTAACATAACATACAGAATATACTTCAGCACAAGCCAGTTTAAGAAAAGCTTTCATGTTTAATTTGAATCCCCTTTCAATCTATATGCAATTATAATGCCGTGGGTGTCACATTACATTTAAAGTCTACACTTAAAAAGAAGGATCATCCCAGTAGTCCACCACTAATAAGTCATTTGGGTTATCCAGGTGGGGCAGTTACCTCTAATGTGTCCTCCCCTTCCTCCTCCATTCTCTTGCCTTGCCGCCAGTGTTTCAGCAGCCACTTCAGTTTGACATACAGGATAAAGGTGTCCTGCTTGAAATGCCTGAGTTCTTGCTGCAGCAGACTTTTCTCCTGACTCCAGGTCTTCTCTTCCAGTTTGTTCTGCAAAGTCAAGCTCTGCACTTCCAAGTCTTTCCTCCGCAGGGTCTGCATATGCTCCTCCTCCAGCTTTAAAGGAATGACAGACACCATGTCAATGGGGTGGTGTCCTGGGGCAGTCTCCAGGACTTGTACTTCATTGGGTGAGACAAGCTGAAATCTCTAATTTTCATCAGAAGTGAGTGGCTATTGAGTTTAGCTCAGTAAGTTTCTCAGCAGTTATGACTGCTGAGGAAATTAGAGGATAACAAATGATAAGGTTTGCTTAGATAACCATACGCAAGTAACCTGCTGTGGAACTGAATCTTTAAAAGATGTACAAGAGCCCTGATGCTAGTTAAACAGTTTATACCACTCATACTTCCCTTCCCTCTCTTGATTGTACTTCTGCAGTAGGTTCCCAGCACAGCCAACACCCCATGCTACTGCACATATCTGACCTATTAAAAGCATTTGTAGCCATTCGTAGGAGGTAGGACTGCAGCTGGACAACCTGGAATATTATTCTTGTCTCTTCCCTCCCAGCCACAGACCCATCCTTTCCTCTGTGGCTACATTTCCTTCTCATTCCAGAAGAGCAACGCTTCTGAAGGAACCACATCCAGTATCGCTCATACAACTGCTTGCAGTTCATACTTCAAGGCATCTGAACAATACCACAGTAAACAGTTTCTTATTCTGACATGAGTATATCTGGGACACACACAGAATAGAAGAGACAGGAACAGGTTGCAACTCAGCATTCAACATGTCTCAGCTTCAGTACTAGAAACATCAAAAAAAGCTCCTTCTTTAGAGGACATGTATAATTATGCCTGTTACAACGCAAGGCCACCTCAAACATTATTATTTAAATGTGACTGTTCTCTCAATATGTCTCTCAATACGTCAACCATGCCATGACCTGCACCCAACATCACTTCTACAAATTAGTTATACAGCATCTCATATTCTGCATGGATGAGGTAGTGTTTCCACTTCAACCAAGCTGTGGTTCACATTGACGAAGAAAAGGCAGATGGAAAATAAGTACAGAGCCGCTGATTACAGATGCCAGATTTCACTATTTTCCATTCTGCAGAAGAACAGCCTCTCCCTTTCCTGACCAGTTCCACAGATGGAATCTATGAAAGCCACAGTACACTAACGACCACAACAATTGAAACCATTGAAACACATCCCGCAACAAACAATGTTCATATAGAAATAAAGAAAATTTCAGGAACAAGGACTACCTAGCAATAAATACTGCTAAGATATACATTTTTGATTTTCATGGCAACATTCAGATGCTTCTGACATAGGCTACTGGTCCCTGCCATTTAAATGATGTGCTCCAGCATAATGCAAATTTTTAGCATCTATACTAGTATGCCTTAAATGTTCCTGATTAAATTAAAATTATTAACAGTAGTTGCTAGCTTAATTGTGTTTAGGATGAAGCTGGAACAAGATTAGCTATAATGGCCCAGAAACATAAACACAACTCCTAATAACACTAATGGAGACTGTTTACTGTTTACACATCAAATTGATGTCATTAAACATTCCAAAAAATGAAATAGTAAAAAAGGGGCTGAGTTTAAATTTAATTTTTACAGGAAGAAAAAAACAGATTTGACGTTGATACAGGTTCTTCCACCAAATGAAGTTATGGTTAAATACATCAAAGATCTGATTAATTTCCAACAGAAATCCTGGAAGGTGATAAAAAGGGAACAATAACAACTAGATGGGCATAATCTGGGAGGGGAAAAAAAGACTGAAGACCTAGTGGAGGGAGATTCATAGAGTATTACATTTTTTCAGTGGATGGTAATTGCAAAAGAAGAGAACTTTAAAAGGCAGGCATAACTTCCCAAAAGCTTTCATGGCCAAGGCAACCAGGAAGGAAATCAATTAACTGGTTGCCTTCAAAAGCCTCCAATGGAAAGCTCCTGTGGAGATCAACAGGAAATTAAAGCTAGTTGTGAAAAAATGGAGAGATGCCACTTGGGCGTAAAAAGATTATTTGGTACAAGGAAAAATGGTTTATGCTATGCAACAATTATGCTGAGTTTAGTCTGTGAAGCAAATTTAAAAGGAAAACTTCAGTTAAGAGCCAAACAGCCTGCAAAAATTAGCAACAGATTTTTTTGCTCTATGAGCTAAAGACAACAAAATTATTGACTAATCTGTTCCAGTCTTCCAAAGAGCAGGGGCTGCCCATGTAACAAAATATGATTTATTCACCAGATATTAATAAGAAGGTTGGAAGCATGGGGTACAGAGAAATACAAGGAAATCCTGATTTGGGTCTCAGTTATGCATGTGTAACAACTCTTCCAACTTTAGAGAAGTCTTGGGTTTTCTTTGGGGTAGGAGGAGTCAGAATAAGGCATACAGCTGTGCTCCTAGAGATCAAACACACCTTTCTCCCCAGCTCACAGAGAGCTGAAGAGGCTGATATAATTCTCCATGAAATACTTCATGTCTCTACTGTGACTTCCTCTGCACGGGTGAGGGCAAGACTTCTCTCCAGCAAGCAAAGAAGCCAAAATCACAATGGCAAAATAGGCTTTACATTTAGGTTTACATTTCCCCCAATTCCAGATTCCTCACTCAGATGAGGTTGAACAGGCACAGCCTTCAGGACACACATTTCCAAGCCTTGACAAACAAGGATCACACCACACATCATGGTCATGCGTCTCTCCCAGCCGGTGGGTTTGTATTTACCTGGATGATCCTTTCTGTAAACTTTTCTTGTTCCTCTCGGTGAAGTCTTGTCTCCTGCTCAAGCTGAGCCTGAAGCTCCTGTATCGATACATTCTGTACAGGTAAAACAGGGGAATCCCTGAGCTGATCAGCCGGACAAAGGGATAGGTTTAGCAGAAAAAATGTGTCTCCATGGTGTAAAAAAAAGGAAAAAAGAAAAGAATTGCGGGACAGACATCTGCACAACTCACAGTTATGGACAGTTATAAGCAAAGCACAGTGTGCAAATAAATAGTAATGCCCTAAATATGTGTGGGAATTTCCTGTGTGGCTTTTTCTGAAAACTAAACCTAGGTACTGATGTTATGTACGAGATACTCCTTTCAGGCCTCTGCTCTAGGTTTGCACTCAAATAGCTGAGACAGAGCACTATCAGTCTGGCAGATATTTACAAGATTATGTATTTGGTGGTGCATTTCTTTATGATAATCAAAGCTGCAAAATTTCAACCTCTGCAAAAGATGAATCCAATGCACATATATTGAACTTAATTATATATTTATTCATTTACAACACTTCTGATTAGGCAGTTAATGTGATAGCATTTATCTAACCAAGTATATAAGGTCCCTTTCTTCAGATACAAGACAGCTCTCTGCACAAGTTGACTTCATTCTGTGATTTCTACTTAAAATAATTTCTATACAAATGTCCCTGTGATAAACCGTGTGAACCCAAGATCTGACCAAAATGGTTAAGTATCCCTCCTTTCAGGTCCAATACTATTTTAATCTTAATATTTTCAATTTTCTATTCCTATTAATTTTGACATCCCATCCACTCTACTCCTGAAAGTTAATTAACTCAAAAATAAAGACTCAACAAGGAAAAGTCAAATCTCATTATTTATATTATATTAATTAATCTTATGGTGCTTTTATTTCTGATCAGAATTTTCTATGCCCTTCACTTTATGTCTTTCACATTGGAGCTAAAAGTGATTTATCTGTACAAAAGTGATGCTCAGCTATATGTCACCGTCTTCACATGTGTGACCACAGAAAACACTACAGCACCAAACATCCAATTCCTGAAGATGCATTTAAAGAAGGGATTGTTTCAGATTTCAAAGCATAACCCCCAGTTCTCAACTGGACGATGTCTACCACGCTCCATTCTCAGCAGCTGCAAGGACATAATCAGGTCATGGAACTGCTCTCAGGGGCTGTGTTGCCTTTTCTCCTCCAGCACCCATCTCCTCCCTAGGCAATCCTTCCACTTCCCAAGAGCAAAGCCAGCAGCTGCTGCTGTTCAGGTCACAGCAGCCCTTGCTGGGACACTTTTGCTTATTCAAAATGTATTTATCACTGCAGGCAGTCCTCTCTCCCCTTCTAGGCAAAAAAGGAGATAAGGCAAACAGAAGTACATATCCCATAAATGACTTGCAGGATCCCACTCTGGTGAAAACCAAAAGTAGACCTACATATGCTTTCTGGGCCCTATCAGTTCCTTTTTCACTTGAGTCAGTTATTGACTTGTGCATGTGTTTTGTACCTGAGGAAAAGGCATTTCCAGCCCTGTGAAAGGTACACGTGAAGTGACCAAGAGAACATTATCTGCATTATCAATTTCATCTTACACAGTAAGTCTGCAGATATGTTGTACTGCATAAGGTCAAAATTTGGTCTCACAAGTAATTTGAAAAAAGTGATTGTCATGGAATTTCAAAGTTTTGCACAATAATTTGTAAATCATCAGTTTAAGTCTCTCATCCAGCAAAGATAAAATCACTTTCATGAGAAATTTCTGCATTCTTTTATACTGATCAGGCTTCTTTAGGAATATGGCAAATGAAAACAATGTAGCAGTTAATTCAGGTGTAATTTTTGCATTCCTTTATTTTATTAATTCAAAATTATGAATGGCCATGACCATGTTTTTCTGTTTGCAATGAGCACTAATCTTCATATGTTGCTTCTTACAGTCATAAAATTACACATTTAGATAATTAGAAATACGGTTGGTCTTTGGATTCCTGAAGCTGGAAGCTGAATCAGAGCACCAAAAGTTTCCCGGAAGGTTTAAATTTTTCACTATTCACTTCACACCTGTGTTTTCCAATGAAAAATGATTTGTTAAAAGATCATTTGTTTTACTTCAGATCAGTATTAATTGGAATCACATACTTATACATATACTTCCAACACCTTATGACTGCAAAATTAGGGCAATAAAATTATTAACTCATGCAACTTTTTTATAAATGTAGCCCATGCAAAGCCAAGTCTCAGGAAATTATGTGATAATTGTTGGAATTACTAAAAAGAGATTAAATTTATCATAAACAGATGGACTATTACATGCACACTAAGTGCAAATCATTTCACAACTGGTTTGCCTCTTTAAAGCACATTTTTATAAATGCTGAAGTAAACATGTTGAAAAGCAGCTATGAATGCAGAGCTGCACA
Source organism: Pitta sordida (assembly GCA_013390025.1). NCBI lineage: Eukaryota > Metazoa > Chordata > Aves > Passeriformes > Pittidae > Pitta > Pitta sordida. The sequence continues at coordinate 130,563 of WEKX01002068.1, forward strand.
CTTCGTTCCTTCCAGAGCAACCTGAGGACTCTTCATACTCTGTAATTACATATAATGTCACTTCTACCAGAAGCATAGGGATTCTCACTGCTCAAATCATGGGAGATAAGGCTTCTTAAGCACTTAATAGATCGCTGCTAAACATCTGGATTGTGACTGAAGACCATGTAGAAATGTAACGCGACATCTGTGGATGCAGTACTGCACTTAAACATGTCTGTATGTATGTTTGTGGAAATCAATCCTCTGTCACACAATCTGTAGGATGTAACCTGTGCCACAACTGTGGTTTTGTTTTTGAAAGCACCACTGCTGCAAAAAGGGCACATAAATTGATAACGTCTTAACTTCCATTCTTGGTTTCCTTTGTTCTCATTAAGGAATGTGCTACATGAGAAACAGAAAACACCTCGAATGCGAATGCAAATACAATGGCCACCACACAATCTACTGACAACATAGACACAAACTAACTACAAGACATACAAATACAATATAATGGAACTACGAGCTAGTGTTACTCTACCACAGCACCATAGAAACAGCTGCAGTTCATCCACAGCTCAATACCGACTAACACTTCCCCATGTATCCCAGTTATTGCATTACCAGACACACTTCCACTCCTGTCCTCCTGAACAGGCACTGTCAAATCCTTCTGCTCAGTTTTTTTATCTCACCAGAACAAGATAATCCATGCCAATGTCTTTACCTCAAGATGACATGCAGAGAAAAGTCATCCAGACTTGGGGAACTTCATCACTGCTCCCTCATTTCACGTTATTGCACTGACCTGTTTCTGCCCCTCTCAGCGCGTTGACAGCTTTTCGGGTTACTTACCAGCTCACACAGTCCCACATTTCTGACATGACTTGTTTTTGCCTTATTCCCATCCACCACAAGGTATAATTGCGTTTTACTTGACGGTGTTCTTCATTTTACCATAGCTAATTACAATCTCAATTTGCCTGCAAGCTTCATAATTTATGCACAACAACTATGAACATCAAATTCATAGAATCTTTTTAGTGGTTTGTTGTTTTTTTCCCCCCCAGTGAGTGATCAAACACAATAAGGCCTGAGGAGGCATGGTAGAATGCGGGTCTCCAGCATTCATGTGCAATTCCAAGGAAGTCAAAAGATGAATATTTTATGTTGCTCCTCTAATGTTATGATGCTTTGATATTTGGACCTTACATTTGACCATATACTTTAAAAAGTGTTACTTTTTGACATGTGACATCTGACCATTGCATTCAACAATCAACCGGTTCAGAAAGAAATGTCCAGTGCCCTTGGTAGTACTTTGTACATGCAATACACATCTAACTGAATCCTCAGAGTCTGCCTCCGAAGATGTACTCTTCTCCTCACCCCTTGAAACTAGATGACACATACACATTTGCTAGGGTACAACAGGCAGCTGTGTGATTATTTGTCTGTGCCTATATGGAAAGTCTGTGAGTTTGGGAACACAGAACACTTTGCTCCAAGTCTTTAAAAATCCATCTTATTGTATGAATAGTACACAAAGTCTCACTTTTAGTTAGGACTTAAATATCCAGATTTACATCATAAAGGATCTTTGAAACCATTATATTCTCAACCTTTGCAGAATCTTACAAAGTAAGAAAGAATATAATACATCAAAGCCTAATCTTGGTGGGAACAGCATTAGTTTGTCTTCCTTCTTCCCACAACTCCACATTGCACCAATAATGGACATAAGACATACTACATACTTTCTATGGGATCTTCATTTGTTGTTAGTTTGGTTGGTTTTTTCCCCCCAGAAAAAAAAATCATAATGTCTGAAACATTCACTGTTGCCTTTCTGGTAAACAAAATCTTTAACCAGAGAAATGGATGTGCAAATTTTTTAGTACACGGATGGGAGCTGTTGCAAAAGCCATCCAGCTGAAAAGCATGGAATAAAGAAAATTGCACAGAAGCTGCACCAGTTAAAAAATAGATCATTCAAAATATAGACCAAAATTCTACAAGTACATCCAAAATGGATCTATACAGAAGTTTTGATTCAAAGCAGGTGGTAAAGTGGCTCAGATTGGTGCATATCTAACTCAGGTATTAGCTTAGAGTAATAGGAACGCCACACATTTCTTATTGGTGATGTGAGTAAAAATGGATAAACATATAAAGAATGACCTAGAAAAACTTTTTCTTCAGTCAGAGTTATTCCTATTTTATTACTAGATGTTTCGGCAAACTTCTTTTTAAAAACATGTTCCCACCTTCTCTAGTCTATCTGTTTTTATTTGCATTCTCCAGTGACATTTCACTCCTTTTAAATGAATTCACTTCAATGGTTTTTTTGCCATAACATGGGAGTGTCAAAGATTCTGTGGCATTTTTCTACACAGAAATAAATGTGCAAGTCTTTAAAAGCTATGTATGAAAATAATACAAAACTGAAATGCAAAAATGAGTGCTTTTGCCTTTGGTGCTATATACTTCAGTGAAGGCAAAACTGATACCCTCTGAAGAGATAGGAGATACAGCTCCAATTTGGAGCATCAGGTATCAAATACTGTAACAAATCATACTTGCTCACTTGAAAGAGTGAATTTTTTCTAATTCAAAATGTCCTCTTGTTTTTGAATAAACTGGAGGAGACAGCTTAAGGAAGATGCCTTTTGTTTACTGATATTCCACTGGTAAAATTCACAAGATGAAAATGATCTACCGTTTTTCCCACTGGTTCACATTTGTTGCCATAGGGTGTTTGCTCCATGAAACATTGCGTAATCTCTTTTAGTTCTGTTTGTTTTAGTCAGGGCAATTCTTATTAGTTCACCTGCTTTTTCTTTGGATGGGAAAGAATGATTTCCCCCTCCCGCCATAACACAGCTTTGCTAAAATCATGAATAATGGATTGAATATCCACCCCAATGGGCTTCAGCTTCCCACAACAGCAGCTGAATGGCTCGTTGCAGCAGGAAAACAAAGCTCCGCTCTTAAGGCAATTTCAAGATACAATTTTCCTTGGACAGGGACTCTAACCCACCTCCTTAACATGCAAATATATTCTAATAATACTGTTGCACTAACAACTGCAGTGCAAAGCCTAAACAAAAGCAGATGTTTACAGTTAGACTACAGGGTAGTTTCAAGCACGTCTCTGCATTTATTGTATTAAATCAAACAATTAGGCTCCCATGATGCTCATTTTTTAAAACAGAAGAAATGGCTAAGTAGAAACTCAGCATTGCTTGTGAAAATTTTAATTTAAAATTCAGCTTGGAAAAATAAAAATTTAGAAGAATGGGTTTGCTTAAATAAAAGGAAAACATTTGCCTCAGTCAAATGAAATGTGTTGTTCTCGTGCTGCAAGTCCATACACGATAAGAAGATCATCAATCAATGTTATCCACTGGCCAGTGCGTATCTTTTCACTTTGTAAGCTAAAGCAGATAAAGACTCATGAGTAACTGTACCTGCTGTTGACATTAAAAGGTTTTTAGTCTCCATTTGAAATTTCTGTTGTAATAAAAAAACCCTCTTTAGTATCTGAATAGTATTCTTTCCTGCTTATTCATCCAGCACAAAAAAATCAGTAGTTTTTGCTAATGCAGTGTATGAAATAAAAAAAAAAATAGAATAATGGAACAATACCTTGCTAAATTATTTTGATAAATCTTCTGCTTCACTTGGGTTTGACTACTATAAATTTAAAAATTTCAGCAGGAGGCTGCCTAACCACTGTAAAGTTTCAGAATAAAGCACTGTAATATTCTTTGTTGCTTAAGTAATGGTGACAGGAAAAACACCTTAGTATTCAACATTGTTCCAAGTTAGGCCATTTGAGCCCCAGCCTTGCTCATATTTTGAGCATATCTGGTCCTAAACTGACTATTCTCTACCTTTGATTATAATTGCTGGTTTGTTTCTTGTCAGGCTATGGCGTAAAAGCTATCTATCCTCTACTCAAGCACAGTTTGCTGTGCATAGTTTAAACATTATCCCATCCCGGGAGAGGAAAAAAAAAGATACTCTGTGAAAATTAGACAAATCCCTAATTTTAACAGAGGGTTTACTTATACAGGCTTCAATATAATAACAAGGCTGAGCTAAGATAAGAGGGAACCAATAAAGAGGACAAAATTTAAACAAAAATATTGTAAACTTTTGCTGGGGTCATTTTATGACCTAATCTACCATAATTATTGACCAGTATCGATTACTGACTGCAAAGGAACCCATGCTGAACAGCAGGGTTTCTCTACCTAATTCCTCATTTCACTGCTGAGGAAGAATGACTTTACCTTTCAGAGAAAGACTTACGGTGTCCTGGCTTTAATCAGATGTCCTCCCTGAGGTCTATTATCACCATTAAAAGTGAAAAGTTGGAGCAGCAGTTGCCAAACAAATTCATTAATCTAATATTACCAAAATTCTCCGTTGTCAAGATACTTTAAACCAAATCAAACAACATCAGCAAAGAATTACCTTTGTTAATATGAAGGGCCACTCTCCCACTGATATTCAAGACAGCATCTTGCTGCTTAGGTACCAGCTGCCCTGAAGTTGTTTCTTCCTACTCCTTGCAGTCCCTGCTAACACTTACTCACAAACTCAGCAGCCCCAGGCAGCAGTTCCCTTTTCCCAGACTCATTTAGGAGGTTTAGATATCTAAAGGCTTCTGCACGTGTCTATAGAATTAAAACCATATTAAGACTCATATCTAACTAGGAGTTACTCTAATAGTCACAGTTTCAAGGTGGATTTGGCTTCCCAGTGGCCAGAAGAAAAGTTTTTCAATGCTCCAAGCCCAGCGTTAAGGAGGCAGATTAGAGATAAGTTTTCTTCGTGACCAAATGCAGTATCGGGACAATTTGCGTTCATGAGAAAGCAGCTAAGGAGGTGTTCACTGAGGCAGACATGGCCTCTGCATGGATGAAGATTCAAATAAAAACTGATTGATGTTTTTGACAAATGGAAAAGTACTCAACAATCCAAACAATGGAGAGCCATGCTTTAAATAAGATTTTTTGGAAGCTGCAGAGTGCAGTGTTCCTTTTTGAGAATCACTATGCACACCAACACCAAACTCTCTCTTGCACAGACTAGTGCCAGGCAAAATGCAAAGCAATCTCTATCTGTAGACATTCCAGATTTAAAATATTCAAAAAGGTGAAACCTAGAAGCATGATCTAATGTCAGAGACTACAAGCTCTTCAGGCAATCTTTCATTTCTATACTCAATTTTAGTGGATCCCTGAGCTGTACTTTCCCCCTCAGCAAAGCTTCCAAAGTCAGGACCAATTTGCTTCTCTGGAACTGCAAGGGGCAAATGAGAACAACGACAAATTTCACAACAGATGTGCTCTGTTTGGTCCAATTTACTCCCCCAACCCCTGGCTTCTTTTACTCATCTCCTGACTAAAGCAGCAGGAGGCAGTGAGTAAGATGGGCTGCTTTGCTGACCTCTAGACTGAAACAGCCCTTGTCTCCTGGCCTGTAGAGTTTAATGTCTCCATCAGCTCTGCGGTGTGGGTCGGTGGTGGCTCGCTGGTGCTGAATCTCTTGCTTCTCTCCACGATCTTGTTTGAGCTGCCACTCCATCTGATCCCTCAGTTTGGACTGTTAGGTGCATGGGCGGTTTATAACAAAAAAAACAAAAGGACAGGAGGGAATAAAGAAAACAAAAATGGGTAAGGTAGACGACTGGAAAACTACAAGACAAAGAAAAGCGTGAACAGAAAAAACAACTTAAATACAGTGGCATAAGAAAGTGAAGAGAACAAAACCAAAATGAGGATGAGCAAAATGATGGGCTGAAATATCTGAAAAGCAAAAAAGAGAAAGAGAGGAAAAAAGAATGCAAACACTGGTTATGAGGCGCATGCAATGAGGATGCATGAGTCAAACCAACAGCAAGCATACAAGTCATGAAGGATATGGGACACAAGGCTCTTCCTTCCTTACTTGTGCTGTGCAGAAAAGCCATATCCAGTGTGGCAGTTGTGTCAGTTTAGACATGCGCCCATGGGCAACGCTTTAGGCAAGGCAGTCCTTCGCTGGCTACAGAGCTTCTCACCCGCTGCTCGGTTAGGGGAGTGAGCTGTAAGCAGGCTTTTCAAAACACATCACTTAGAAAACTGCATTTGGTTGGGTTCTTTTGGCAAGGCTTTTGAGAACATGCCTGACCCTTTTACAAGAAAGCATAATAAAGACCTCACATTTCTTAGCAAGGCTACCAATTCACATTCATCGGATTTTTTTTTTAATTAATCTCCTCTTTCATGGGGAAACACTGCTGTTACAGACAAAAATAAGACAGATCTCTTTAACACCAGTGGATTAGCCTTTCTGCCATGAGGAACCGCCTCTGAATCAAAGGAGTTGTGCAAATAAATAAAAGAAAAAACCTATAAAGTGTTTGTTTAACATTACACACTTCAATACATTGCGGGTCTGAAATCATAACAAAGCAGCTGTGAGGAAAATTAGCTCTAGGGTAGCAATGCCAGAAAGAAAGAGAAACAATAAAACAGAAGGAAGGCAAATAAGAGGCTGACCTACCTGGAAGTCAGTAATTAAATCCTTCCCCAGGTTACCAATGGGAGAGTCTCGGGACATGGATGTCATCGTGGATAGAAAACTGGAAGACTCTGTGAGATGGGGAAGTGGGGAGAGGTCCTCCATCTGCTCCTTAAGGCCCTCTCCAATGTGATCAACCTTCTCCAGGAAGGTCTGCAGCTCCTTCCGGAAAGCTTTCATCCTGGAGTTAACAGTGTCCAGAAGCTCTGGTTCATGCTTATCTTCTCCCTTTTCCTCACCATTCCTGAAATCCTGCTCAGTGGATGGGTTGCTGGTTACGTGCACCTTTGCATCATAAATCAAGCTGTCTGTATCAGTGATAAGGCGGTCCACTGTCCTTTCAAGCCGCTCAGCCTCACGTTTGATATTAATTAAAGATTCAGTGTCCTCTTTCACTCTCATGAGCTCAGCAGAGCACAGGTCACTGACTTCTGATGGCTTCCCACTCCCAAAACCTGATGTCTTCTCATAAACTTCTTCAGAGTCACTCTCACCTCCAATGGGCCCCTCTCTCTTTGGCTGGGGTGGACGACCATCTTCGCTGTCACTCTCTTTTTTCCCAGCATCACTGTCAGCATCACTGTCCCTGGGGCTGGAAGTGCGCAGGCCCAGATGAGAGGCAAGATCATAACGCTGGACATTTGACATCAGGACCCTGTTCTCATACTGGAGCTTCATTACTTTGCCACTCAGCTCATTGATTTGTGACCTGGCTGACTTCAGTTCCTCTTGCAATGTCCCACCACACTTGGATGCTGCATCATCCAACCAGCCTGGCTCCTGGCCTGGCTCGAACTTGAATTTGTTCAGCTCATTCGTTAGCTGCTTGTTGTGATCCTCGATTTCAGAGATTGACCGCCTCAGCAGCTCTGCTTCCTCTTCCACGAACTGCAGGTGCCTGCGCAGCTCTGTGGCCGATTCCACGGAGTCACCGTAGGGTGAGGTAGGAATGCTTGAAATGTGGTCCCTGCTGAGACACTCTTTTTCGTACTGGCACCTCATATCCTCCATCTCAGCTTTAATCCCCCTATTCTCCACCTCCAGTTCCACTATTTTTCTGCCTAGTATGTTGGCTTCTTCCTCTACCAGCTTCAAACGAAGCTTCAGCTCAGCCTCCCTGGTGCTGGGTGGGCCCCCTGCCTCCCCAGTAGGCAGGGGACTGTCCACATCTCCATAGATGGACTTGTACTTCTGGAGCTCCTGCTCCAGTTCATCCTTCTCCCTTCCCAGTTTGGCCATCTTCTTACGCATCAGTACTGCCTCCTCTTTGGCAAACTGGAGCTGGCACTTCAAATCAGCGCTGTCCTCCTGCCAAGAATAATCATCCCCCCACCCCAAGATTATTATAACAGAAGCACAATCAGAAGCTTATTTTCCAAAAATCTCCACGTCCCCATCTGTTAGGTATGCAAACAATACACAGATAGAGCTGCGCAAACCACACAGTAGACACATTTCATGGCTTGGGCTTAGTTAAATTGGCAAGGCAGCTTGACCAGAGTTAAAGAGGGGAGAAAAAAACGTGTGCCTGTGCAAGTGTTCAATGGTGCAAGAGTGCCAGCACCATGTTTCTTCTCAAATACTGAGCAAATTTTGTGGAAAACAATGACTCAAATGAAAAGCCTCCATGATTTGTTGGCACTTTTTGCTACCTTTATGCTTAATGACACACTTGTTGCCCTTCGGCATCATGAAACAAAGATTAAACAGACGAATTTGCTCATCATAATCCCTTACTTCAAGCTAGAAAGCACAAAAAAGGGTCTGCTAAACTGCATGGTTGCCTTGAAAAGTGAAGATTTTAAATATTGTGATCTCATAATGCTGTGAAATAGATGGAGTTTCTAATTTGCTTTCAAAATAGGAAGCACACTGATGTCTCTACTGCTGTTATTACTAGGACGGAGCAGACTGGGATTTCTTTTTCAGGTAAGGACAACTATTCACAAGGGAGATTGGTGAAGACACGTGAAAAAGGAAAGAAAAATTCATTAAACTGTGTTTACATCCAATCACATCTCATGTGAAAACCTACACTTTTCAGGAAGTACTAGGCTATAAAACGACTGTTTTAGTTTTTTCAGTGTGTTGGGCATTCTAAAGTACTGCATCCCAACACAAATGAAAACTCTACTGTGTATTGTGCTGAAATAAAAGACAAGGTTAAGCAAATTCTAAGTCGATGAACAATTTCTTTGCATGAATCACTTTCACGAATTGTCATGGAGATACAGGCACTTGGCCTCGAAAGAGACACATTTATCAGCATTAGCACTATAATGGAAGGCAGGCTTTGAAAGATGATCTCTTGAGACAGCACATTTTATCATTGTTGGTCGGCCATGTGGACATATGTGCAATTTTCTATGGAAACTTCATTTCAGTCTCTGGAGCACTGTTACCTTTCACAAGCACCATTTTGTTATACTCCTAATAATGGAAACCAAATCCAGGAGCAAATATGACTAATTGTTCACCCAGATCAGGCTATGGAAAAAAAATAAAAATTACAAAGCTATTTACAGATCAGCAATCTGAGTAAATAATTTAATTTCTATAGTACACATCCTAGTACATTGGTTACAGTGTCTTCTATGTTACCTAGCTTAATTTTGTCCTATTCTATTTAGAGATATATTAATTCTGTCTTATTTTCAGCTATTAATAGCCAATAAGAAAAGTTATTTGTTGTATACTTGGGAACTCAGTCAATTTTCTTATTGATGCTGCCTGTTGCAGGTTGGGACAAAAATATGAATTTCCCATGAATTCAGTTGAGATGCATATGACTCATTACAAGCAGAGTTTCTAGAAGATGGGCTTTCTATATCCTGTGCTGTCTCCCTGCATACACGTTCCTCTTTTTCACATATATATTTGCAAATTGCCTTTCTCTTTATAACTCAAAAGTTCAAATTAAGTATCGAATTAAAACCTGGCAAAATTCCATGCAGCCTCCACTAGAATCTCTCTGAATTTTGGTTGTTCTGGCTGACTAAGGCTGTATGATTAAAGCACCATCTTTGGTCATGGCTGTACAACACATTACCTCTTTTTTTCCTATCATGGAGAATCAGTTTATCCCTGCAGCTGTAAGTTTTGCTTTTAGGGAAATGCAAACATCACAAAGAAAATTACAGCCAGACCAGAGCTCACAGGTGTAGTGATCACTTCTCGTTATTTATTTATGTTTATAGCTAAACTGACATTTTCCCTATTCTGTTTTTGTAGTTCAGCATTCTTTCCCCAGCTTCTTGTCTGCCTTTGGGTTGAAGTGCCCAGCCGTCAGCGGCAGGAGCTGATGCTTTGCACCTCCCCAGCTGCAGGCAAGCCGGAGCGATGCCTGAGGGAAGGGACAGCCTGCCCACCCCCCTCTGCCCTGCCAGGGAACACCAGGGGCCTGCTCCTATCCAGGGGTCAGAGGGAGATCCAGTCAGACACCCACTGCTTTGCAAACAGTACAAATAATAGTCTCCGATTTGCACTTGGGACAACATATTCAGCATTTTAAAGCTTTTGAACGAAAGGGAAAGGCTTCAACAGGTTTGGGGTCAGGGCCCCAGTGTTTTTGATTGGCATCACTCCATGGCTCAATGCATTTGTGGAGTTAGAGTGTTATTATGGCAGGACAAAGCCACTGTTAAATACTGTAAATACACTGTTAGAACTTCTTCAATGGCATTACTTTATTGCCAGGTTTTGCCTTAGCTTTTTTTTTTTTTTTGCGAGGAGGGGAAAGAATCAAATTTATAAGTTTTGTTTTATGCAAGAGCTGAAACAAAAAAGCTGTTTTTCTTTTTTTTTTTTTCATTAAACAAACACAAGCCTTGTACAGAACAACAGAGCTGATAGATATTAATATTGCCTACTAAATACGGGTCCCATCTGGAAAGGTGAGAAAGCTCTAGATCTTTCCTGCTTCCTTGCCAGGGAACATGACTACTGAAAATCCCATTCCTTGGACAGTTTTTTTCCAAAGGAAAAGAATGGTCAGGAGAGATTTATCAGCCATATTTATGCATGCCAGAAGAGTAGGACTCCAACCTTCATGCATCTGTCCCTCTGAAACTTTGTGCACAGAAATATCAGTGAGTTCTTGATCAGTTGAAACCAAGTAAAACCAGCGAGAGGGAAAAACACCCACACAGGCAAGAGAAGTTTTGACATATAAAGCAAAACTACGGACAGATCAAATTACTGAACTTAAGAATAGTTCATTATTAGTTAAATCATACAGGAAAAGAGAAGAGGAGGATTAAAGAAAAAAAATTCCATCTTTTTGTATAAACAAGATGTTCGAATCCCAAGGGCTGAATCTGGGTTACGGCCTCCTGACTGTATTAAATATCTAGTGGATGCTTTCCTAAAAAGCGTACACAAGGCAGATCATATAAAAAGAAATTAAAGAACAGCAGTGTGAAAATGTTCATGATCAGTCATGGTGCTCGTCATGGACCTTAAGAGATCATTAAGGATAAATGGGACTTAATGATTACTGATAGTGATTATTTACATGCAATTGCACTGTGGCTCTGCATGGCACTTCAGAAGAATGTTAATGGGAAAAAAAGCAGAAAGAAAAAAGCCAGATCCCTCCCTACAGAATCTGCAGTCTAATTTAGACAAATGTAGAAAGTGGATATAAAGAAAGGAAACATACAGGAAATAAATCAACTTCATTATGCAATGTAAATGATATAATAAGAATGAAGAGCTGATCAAAATTTCCTCAATACGATATTTCTTTTCTGATGAGAAAACACAGAGCTAGATAGAGACCAATGCCATATCCTCTGCCACCACCACCAGCTCAAGGAAACTGCCAGGCAGAAGACGGGCAAGCAGTTTCGGGGTTGCAAGTCTGATGACAGGGCAGTACAACCAGCACCCAAGCATCTGGCTGAGTGCCAGCACTCCTACCTTGCGCTGGAGAACCACTTTTCTTTGTGTTTTGCCTGGTGCCTGGTATTTTCCAAGAAGCTCCGTTTTGCAATTCTGCTGAATAAAAACTTTTTTCTTCAATACTGCTAGAGTCGGGTAAGTGCTGCTATGACTTCTGCTTATACATGACTTCAAGACAATCAACTTCACCGATATTATTTACTGGTGTGCCCTGCAGTGAATTTGATATTCCACCAATTTTCATGATGAGCTCTCAGTAAGTAAAAACACCAGTTTTGCCATGTGCTATACATATCTGTAAGCATATGAACGCACAGAATCCAAGTTTGCAATCACTTCTCACTCATAAAACGTAAAATGGGTATTTGAACATTATGTATTTAGGGCAGCTGTCCCTGAAGAACAGCATTTTGAACCTCCTGGGCTGTATTTGTACTAACCCTTCTGGGCCATGTCCCAGGACCCAGCAGTTTGACGAGATCAAGCACTTGCTGTGGTGTGCTCTGATCTCAACCAGAATATACCTCTGAATGGATATCTGGGTTTGAAGACAGCTCTGGGTAACACCCTAGATTTGGGAGATAACTAGGACAGGTATGTGTAGGCTGGGTCATGTCAGTATTTAAGATTGTTTCTCAGTCTTCCCCTCCCTAAAGAACTGCTGAAAATAACTGAAATGGCCACCCTGCAGAGTGCTGATGCAATGGTTTTCATTTCCAGGCCCAAATCCTTTCCTTGCACAAGTTACTACGTGTGTGTGTACAGCATAAAGGTTTTTCTCCCTGTGTGGATTCTGGGATCACTTGCCCGCATTGCGAATGGTGCAGAGCTTGGTTACTCAATTAATTTTGTTAAGTCCTTTTTAGGGCTTTCCATGGCAAACTACAGCTGCTCTTTATGCCTGGATTTGGGTGGAGGAAACAAGCATAAGCACCCATTCTCTCTGCACAGCTCTGTGTTTCCAGGAATGAGTAAAGGAAAGACAGTGCTGCTCACGAACCCTGGTGGACACAACCATGCCTTTACATAGCTTCATCTGTAATCTGCATGTGTGTGGGCATGTGTATATATTCCATCCATGTATTTTACAAACTTGAAGAAAAATAAACTCTCTGACCTGACTGATGACTTAAATAATTCTCCATAGCAGACCCTGGAGGAAAAAAGTCCATTGTCCCATTTTAAGGTCGGAATAAGCCATGCTTGAGTCATCTTGGCGGGGTCTCTCAGTCTGCTGTGTCCTGGAAAAGCAGGCTGAAGCCCATCCCCACCACCACGATCTCCTGGTCTGCCCACCCAGCTTCCTGTCCTAACCCCTTAAGTTCAACATATTGTAGTGATTTATTATGGTTATTATTATAAATCAATGGATTTTAAGACTAGACAGCCCATAGGTCTGGGCTGCATACACTGATCCTGCCAAGGGGGCAGCAGTGCATCCTTTCTCTAATGAAGGCATGATGTCGATCTTGGCTTCTTTCCCAGTGAGGTGAAATACTATCCTCATCTCTCTGGCTATAAACTGTAACTACGGGTGCTGGGAAAAACTTTAATTCCTGCAGTCAGCACAAAAAGCTGAGGAAACTGAGCAGACTGCTTTCCTTAGAAGGATCAACCTACACGATTCCAGTAAAACCAGTGTCCAAAGAGAAATTGAGTGGGTAGCTCAGGCTCTGTGTTGTACCTCAGCTTTGGGGAGCACAGGTTCACATTCTGCCCCCATAACACCAGAGAGATCAGACCCTGAGCTGCGACGTGAGAGCTCACGAGGTGTCGTTGCAGTGTGCAAGCTGCAATCGCTGCCAAGATACTCATTAGCACAAAATCTCTGGCACCGTGTATAAATTTAGTTAGTCCCTAAGCTGCGATCCAATTACTTTGTGAGGCAAGGTGATTTTTTCTTTTTGTAGAAAACCTGCAACCTGAATCTATGGATACAAGCACAATGAGCCTGAGAAGCTGCACAGTTTAGAGACCATACTTGTGTCCTAAATTGCTTCTACATCATCTCTGGGAGGTCTCAGTAGATTAAAGCCTAATTGCACTCTAGTTAATACGCCTGATGGCCCTGTCAAAACCCATAAAGATAAATCTGAGGTTTTAGCATGTGATTTTGCTCAAAGTTTCATGTTCATGAAAACCATACCTGGGTAAATGTCTTTTTTTCTTTATGGATTTCTCTGCTGCCTCTTCTCTTCAGGGAACTCTGCAATAGAAGCAATGCTAAGTTATTGATAAGCTAAACACAAAGCCTGAAAGTTTGGCAGGGCTCACCTCTATACAATGAATTTAGGGAAAAGAAAAAATATTCTCCTGAGTAGCTGGGGATTTCGTTTTTCATAGTAATCATCAAAAACCCCAAGATGATCGGGTCCTTGTGAATTTTTCAATGCACAAAATTTCTCACCAAAACAAGGAATAAAACTAGTTAAAAGTTCACAGAGTGGACAGTCCCCACCCCCTACTTTTTCTTTTATGGACCACCAAAATTTTTGGCAAAATTGTCTTTATGCATGGGGCAATAATTTATGTTTGATTAATCCAGGGCAAAAGTCCAAGAACCTTACTCACAGTGGATGCGAAACACATTGTGAAAACCTCAGAGGAAAGCAACCCCCTAAAAACACAGGCAAGGACATACATGTTTAAACTACATGGTGTGACCTAACTGGTTAATCTGTGCTAGCAAACATACTGAGGAGTCCAGATAAAGACCAGGTAGTTCTCTGAGTATTTCTGAATTTACTTTATAAATCAGATTTGATTGACTTTGCAAATATTTATATCCCTTTCTAAGCAAGATTTTTAAGACATGGAAATCGTGCCATCACCACTGCCTCATTTTCAGGAACCTCTCAGCACCCAAATGGAAAAGCACAGGTTTCTGGAGAAGTGAAGGGTGGAACACCACCAGGAAGTTACCGGTGTTTGCACTGACTTGAGTCTCAGTATCAGTATCCAAACCGGTGTGACCTAAGTCTGTTTATAAAAGGCATAAATTTGACACTTTTCAAGTCGAGGAATCAGAGAGGAGATCAATAACTATTAGGCAAAAAAAGAGCATGCAGCCAGAAGCTGTGGAGTCATTTGAATTCAAAGCTAAACATATTGCTCTGTCTGAGCCTAGAGCCTGAAGGCTCATACTCCCCAGAAATCACCTTGATATTTTGGTCTCTTCTTATTTACTACTTCCGTTTATATTTGCCCTGTGGGGGACAACTTCCAGCCTGGGCTATCAGGGGTTGCCTAGAGTAACCCCCCCTCTGGCTCATATGACATATCAGTGTTCCCAGAGCAGCCCCTGCTCCCACATCCGATGGGCTAAATCTCTGTAATCCATGCTAACCCAGCACTGAAAAACATGAGTTCAGAGAAGAGGAAGGGAGAGGAGGGTGAGGTATCCTGTTAATTAGTTAAGTCCAGTCTTGTGCCCAACCATCAGCTGGCAGAAAACACGATGTGAGCTCAGGGACCGGCACATACCCCATGCAAATCCTAACCGAAAGCTTTCCCTGGCTTTGTGGTTTCTGCCTGTTAAACTATGCAGCTACTGCACATTATAATTATTGCACACTAAGACAAATCTCCCCTTCTGCTCTTTGTTATACACAGTTAAGTAGTTAAAACCCATTCACACACAGCACCATATGCCCAAGACATACTACAGTTTATTTTTGCTAATCTGCTCTCTCATTTAATCCAGTGATTTCCTAAAACTAATGAAGCTGAGTAAGAGAAATGTCTTTTTCTGGACACCAAAACAGTTTAATAAAAAAAAAAAGACTTCAATCACTAAAATCGACATACAAAAACCTGTTACAGCAGCATATCCAGTATAAACAGTTACTGTTTTTTCTCTCCTTTTTTTTTTTTAAAGTGGTGTTATACTGAAAGCAGATATGCAACTGAAAGCAATTACCAGTCAGCAGCATCATGCTCTAGCATGCAAGATGGGTCACTACAATTGAAGAGATTCGGGGCATAGACCTGGTCCTCACAGTCACTTCTTTTTCATGTGACTTCAAGCAAGAGCAGCTTGAGCAAGAGGACGTTGTTTGGATATGGCATATCCCTAGAGCCAGGGATAAGGCTACCAAGAACTGTAGAGAACCCTATGCACAATTGTGGCAAATAGCTACTAATCATGCTAAAAATGAAAAAGCTTGTGCCAAATGCTAAAAACCTCTTGCTCTTACCTACAGGCAAAAGATTACACTTAGACACATACTGCTTGAGAAGCTAGGGGATATGAACACATGGGTTATGGTGTGCAAGAGAAAGTAATAAAGCCTTTGCTGTGTTGTACAAGTTAATATTTGTAAAATAAGGAGAAGAGAATTAAAATTTAGATAGATGACATGGCTGAGAAATAGGTAGGTAGTGATCTTGCTTTGGAAACTGTAAGCTCCATTCCTCCCTAAAACAATGGATTTCACAGATCCAGACTAACAAGTCTGTAACATACTGCCCTAGATGAGGCCTTCTTTTAAGCATTTTCACACCGCTATGTTTGAATAACCTTGTAATCAGTGCTCAAGTGGGAGACTGCTTTGAATCTTCCAAAAGGCAGAGACTCAACCTTAGGCTAAGTCTGTCCTCTGTGTAAAAAAAAGAGTGGAACATTTACCTCTGGGGGCTGCCAGTGGATTACAGGGAGAAACTTCCTTCCTGTGTGTCAGTGGAGGACTAGAAACACAAGTACGGCAACAAGGGACTGTCTAGCCCAACCACCCTAAGCCAAATATGAAAGCAAGGCAAGATCTCCATTTCACCACTGTGGGACCAGGCTGCATGTGTGTGTGAAGCACCAACCAATACAGCTGCTATTTTATTGGGACTAAAGGCAGAGGTTGCTACTGTAAAAAGAAGTAGGTAGAACATGCTTCAAGCTTAAATTATTTGAAATGTAAAATTGTCCAATAAATAAGCTTTTTTCTTTGATGTACAGGAGATTGGCATCAGAAGCTGATATAATGCTAGAAGGAATATTTTTATACTATGTCTTATACTGAGGAGACCAGCCAGGATTGGCCATCCACTATCAATGATGGTTGAACAAGACTTTATTAGTCCTTTGGTTAACACAGTCTCTCAGGAAAGTGGTTGCTTTTCAGACATTTTCTTCCTCTACAGTTTTGCTGGGAATTGTTGATGTACCCCTTGGCTACCAAGGAGAACTAATGTATGGAGGCCCAGTGTTTTAAAAGTTAAACTTCCCAAAAGATTATTGCATGCAGCAACTACAGTGTTACGTAACAGCAGGAGAGACACAATTATGTTCACTTTCCCTAGAAGCCTAGCATAGACAGGAAGAGGTAATTTGCGTCTTTTGGTGAATTCCATTTTTAAAAAGTCAAAGAAGAGTCCTGCAAACTGAGCTGTGAAAATGAGACTAGCCATGTCAGGAACGGCAAGCAGGAGCACCTGAATTCGATGTTGAGCAAAACATGGAAATAAAGTTTTGAGTTAAAAGCAATCCTACAAACACATGATAGTTCGCAAGCTTTCATAGTGAAGCAAGCGCTGAGTAGGCTGAGAATTGAGCTGTGAACAGGCATCAGTAGAGAAGGGCTTGGAAAAATGAGAAAATCAAGAGGCCCTTAGAGCTGCCAGCCTGTCACTTTATTCACTGTTGCTTAGAAGACCAAGCAATTTTGGGCACAGTCTGGCAGCTGCAGGCAACTGTGTGCCTGCTATCATGTGCGCATCAAACTGAACCTGTAAAATCAAGTAGTCAGTCACTGAAGTGACAATGTCTGCAACTTTAAAACAGAGAGGCTGGCTTGGAAAGTCCAGCCCTGAAGGCAATATTTATCACCGTGATGTGTGAGGAATTATGCACAAGCATCACTGGAGCTTATGAGCTGTACAAATAACGTTCCGTGCCAATGATGGTCTGCTACCAATTGCTTTGAGACGGATAACCGCAATTTTCATTTGCATTTATTAGAAAATATGTACTGTCTATGAGGGATCTGACAGTCCTTTAAAAAGAAAAAAAATGCACAAGTGACCAAATCCACTTGCTCTAAATCCAGCAGTAGCTGGAGTAGACTGCTTGCAGACCAGCAGTAACTGCAAAGCTAACACCTCCAGAGCTGTTAGCTTTGGCAATTCGCAATAAATAAATTCTTTCTAGCTATTGAGCCCTCTCATGTTCAAGAATGAACAAAACATCCAGAGAAACATAATCTCTGCTCCACAGAACCTGACTCATTAGGATATCTTGCCAGTGACCCAACTCCTTCATAGTGGTTATTCTCCAAGAAACACCAGCGATCAAAATGATGGTAATTCTGCTTGGCATCTATATGAATCAGAAGAAAACCAGATCCTCTTGTTAACAGATGGTCAGAAGGTGGATTTATCCTCAAGTGATGTAAACCAGTGTTTGTTAACTGCACCACTAATCATCGCTCAGGAACACTTCACTGCAAGTATTTTCCAGGCACTGTGCAGGACTGCCTAGGAAGATAATGGCAGAGGATGAAAAAATTCAGAGATCTCCATGCTCATTCTCCACCAGACCCCCTCCACACAAATGCAGCTCCACTGGACACTGCAGGCAGTTTCCCTCTCAACTTCTTGAAGCTTTGGACTTGCTAGACCCTGATATTGAGGGGGTGCATGATTCCACTTAATGCTTCAGAGCTATCCCTGCTTGTCCAGTCTGGTAGCTGAAGGAAACACACTTTGTGTAGAGCTCTGGCACATTTAAATCACTGATGAATAAACCCTTCTAAGCAATGAACACTGAAAGAACATGACCAGGATCTGTTTCTTTAGAAGAGGCAGATTTCAGCAGTCACACTGCAGCTGTTTGGTACTGTTACCTGCCCACTTGGTGAAAAGGAAGCATTTCCCATTTCTGTAGCAGCATCCTTTTTTAGGAAGGACAGGGTGGTTTTACCTTCTTTCTTAAGGTCTAAAGTGTCTCTAACTCCCAAGTACTCAACTGAAGTTTTTGCTTTCCTGCCATCCCATGCTTCTGTATCACAATAGCTGTGCACTGAAAGTATGGTGGCAGTTTTTTCTTTGTGAACTCTTGTATGTATCTATGGCATGGTTAATGGAACTGGAAAATACAATGACATTCTAATTGCTTTTCAATTGCTGTAGGCCCTTGAAAAAGATATCTCACCAAGCCCCGATAAAGCAGGGCTTGACGCAAGTGATCTGTATCTCCATTCATTCCCATGTGCATTTCATTTACTAGAAACCTCTAAATACTGTGATATTCATCATTCACATGACCTAGCAAAGCAAGCTATGTCTGAAATATCATAAGCATTACAGTTCAAGATAAAAGCCATCCCTTGAGTAAAAAAGCAGCAAAGCAAACTAGCTTTCAGCACCAGCTTAAGTCTCCCTAACACTGCATTTCTCTATTGTGCTACTCTCATGAATAGGGGCTTTGGAGGAGCCTCCTTCTTTTGCCTCTTACTATGAACACACTGCACTCTCTGTCTCATGTGGCTTCCTGATGCCCTTTGCATGTGGATTGATACTGTCGTGATATTAGCTGGCTTGTTTACAAATAATGTGGTGTGACAGGTCTGGGACTGTGCGGCGGGGAGGGAAGCAGCAGGGTTGCACCTGCTGTCTGAAGCCCTGGAAGGTTAGACAGCAGCTCTCAGGAGGATGGAAGACAGCTGGGCTGCCTCTGCGTTCAGCTCACAACACACCATTTCACTCATTTTTGGTCAGTGGAGGCTGACATGGGGACCTAAACCCAATGTAATTATTCTTATTAATATAATAATTACTTAGTAATTATGATAATAATTGGTAAAGGATACAGCCTAGTGATGTAATAATTGTTATCAATATCATAAATTGAATTCTGCAACAGAGAGCTGAGATCCTAACCCCTAACGTGTATCACTGTCTTTAAGAGTTCTTCTGCCCACTTTTTGTAATAACTTCTTAAATTCATTAAAACATATTTCAAAAGTCCCTGTCTGTCCCATCCTGTTAAGACACAAAATATCCAAACTAGATCACATTTGTCACAATATATAAAGAAAATTATAACACACTAGAACTAGACTTTCCTCTTTTGGGGGAGACTTATTTCAGGTGAAGAAAACCAGAAGGAAGCCAGGTATACCACTGCAGACAGCACTGCTTCTTCCCTCCTGCTACACTAGTTCTGTGTCACTGATGTGCTTAGAGCAAACACATCTCACCAAGCCTGTCACTCTTCCATGTGCACAGCTATCAAATGTGAGTTCCACACACTGTGCCTGTTCCTTAACCCCATACCACAGGCACAAGTGCTAACCCTCTGCCTGGGCACCACCTCGCTCCAGGCCCCTGCGCCTGAGGGGGAAACCACTGCCACCACATCCCTTGCAATCCTGCCAGGCAGAACGGGCAGCCACACTGACCGCAGCAAGGGCGTGCTGCCAAGTCTCCGCTGCTCCATCTCCCACTATATTACACCTGCAATGTCCACAGTAGCTGTGGCTGGGGCCACCTGCCCCCTCCTTCCTACCTGCACAGGAAGCAAGGAGCAGCACCCCAAATTCCCCTACATCAGCTAGCCACAGTCCTCAAGCACCAGCCCCCTCCTGCTGCCTGCAAACGGGCCAGGAGCCATGTCACCTTGCACTCCTTTGGGAGAGTTTGTGGAAGAGTTGGGCTTAATCTGAGTTATATGTGCTGTGCTGACATCACCTGAGCCCTGTAATTACCTCCTTAGTGTGATATCGTAGCAAACAGCCTGTGAAAAATGTGCTGGGCACTATGTACACACAGAAGCAGAGCTGTCCTGAAACAGTCTGCCAACGGGACTAGTACTCATCATGGGCCACAAAACTCTATGGAATGATACACACCTGGTGCTTATAGCCCGGGCAACACCTCAGCACACAGAGAGAAACAGTGTTCCTCTCCGGAAGGGCAGGCGCCCAGCCCTGCCCCTAGCAGTGCCAGCTGGGGCTCTCTTCTCCACCTCTGGGGACAGAACAGGTTTCAAAAGTCCCTGAGAAGATGAAACAGCTTGTACAACCTTTTAAACTCCGTTTTTTATTCTTGTTATGACCCTTACTGCAGCAGGTCTGGGCAAACTAGATAACTGCTAGAGAAAGCAGCCCCCAATATACCTGTCTTGTCATCCACCATCCATCTTGCACTAACTGCTTGGCATCAGCTGCATCACTCAATGCTGAAACTGCCTGAAAACATGGGTCTACTGCCCTTCCCTTCTCTTTGCAACGAAAAAATGCTTTAAACCCCAGCCTCTCTGAGGGACAGAAGCAAATACTGTGTTGTTATGTCATGGGCCTCTCAGTTGGGAGCTACTGGGAAATAGCCAGCTAAGGCTGACTTTATGGAATGGGACTGCAGGCTAGGTACTGCTCAGACTGGGGATTGGGAGTTTGCATTCCCAAAGGAAGACAACATGAGAGCATTTATTGCTGATCGATGCACACCCAGCCTGGCACTTTCTGCAGCACAGACAATCTATGACAGACGTAAGTGTTGGGGTTTTTTCCAGAAAAAAGATTAAGAAGGCAGTACAGGGAATAGACACCTGTTCTACAACTGTAGAGGTAGAGTCCGCTAATTCTCTGCAACCGAAACCTTTTAGAAAGCAATAACTCATAGCTGGCGGTCCCATTATCAGGACAGCCTTCAGAGCACCGAAAGAACAAACCAGAGAGTTTGACAGTGATGAAACAAAGCAGAGTTAGATATGATGTGGACAGTGCTAGCGGAGGAGAGGAAGGGAGCTGAGCAAAGTTCCAAGCCCATACCAGGTCAGCAGGTTACTGCAACCTTTTACAGAACTCTGTAGTGTTCAAGATATAAATTTAAAGTATCTGGAAAGAACAACATTATTGGAAGTCTTTTGCAGAGAAGGATATTCAGAGCTGTGCAACATCTGTGCTTTCTTCACTACTAGATTAATAGGCACAGGATTGTTCTTCCCATTGGGAAGAAAGTGAAAGGAAATATTTTCCTTGAGCAGACGGCTATGTGCACAAGCAAATTCAATCTCTCCTGGATTAGTGCAATTTGCTGTTTCTACAAAGTATTACATGAAATTCTAAAGAAGCAGAGAGATTAAAGGCCAACTGGAATGATCCCCAAGAAGCATGTCATATTCTATGACAAGAATAATGTCATGTCTAGTGGTTAGGATTCCTGGTTTTCACCCAGGCGGCCCGGGTTTGATGCCCGGTAAAAATTTTTTTATTTTTTTTCCCCTGGCCTGCATCAGCACTGGTTAGGCCNATAGTATGTAATCTCTGGTTGCCCATCTATTATTTCACAATTTTAAGGACATTGCACTCTGAAAAAAAGATTTATAAGAATACAGCAGAAAGAGTAAATTCACAGTCCAGTAGCTGGTAACATTTTTGAACCTCAGATATCTGCTACCTGTGATGCGCTTTCCTATCCATCATTCAACACGCACAACCATTTACTGTCAAGCAATGGGTCAACCACAAGGCATCCTATATTCAGCAAGCCAGAGGAGTCACAGTTAAAGCACAAATAAAGCTAGTTCTGTTGCAATGAACAAGGCCATCAATTATAGAAATTAAACTCAAGCCAGAGTGTAGCAATTGTAATTAAAAAACAGTGAAGGGGCAGGCACAGGTGACAAAAACAGGATGGAGCTCCTGCAAACATGCCAGTGCAAGGTCCACCCACTCTCCCAATACATTTTATGAAGGAAGAATTGCCCTCATGAGGGGAAAGTCTTAGGCTGCCTACAAGCCAAATTGCTGCTGGAAAATACCAGAAGGGAAAGAAATTGTTAGGAAGGAATATAATTGCAAAATCTGTATTTCCTTAGCAAAACCAGTCTACAAAGTTATGCAAACAGTAACCTTGCAAATATCAAATGAAAAACTACATGATGGATATAACTTCACAAAGTCGTACTTAGAAAGCAGAATGACAAGCCCAAGTGGTAACACAGTGCTTTAAACACTAAAATTAGAAATGCAAAGAAAAATTATGAAGGTTTCACAAATGCTGACAACAAAATATTCCAGTGTTAAGCATGTTTCTGAGGAGATGCCAGTATGAGCAGGTGTTTAGGATATCCTTAGCTATTTTGCTGGCTCCTGGGGCTGGGCTATGATTGACTGGCAGTCCCTTCTGATCACTTGCAGGGAACTGGGATGACTCTGCAAGTATTCAGGGGCTGCAATCCCCCATACTACTGCTGCTTGGAAGCCTAAAACAAGCTGCCTCAGCTCCTTGCTGGGAATCGTGGTCACTGCCTTTGGATACAGAGGAATGCCCCGACTTGGAAGACAAAAGCACATAATGGAAGACACTTTGTATATTACTGGGTTTTATGTTGGGAAGGGAGAACCACGTCTGAGACTCAAAGGTCTCAGACTTCCGAGAGCAGCTCCTAAAGAGATGGGCAAAGCCACAGGGTGAGATAATGCTTCTTGTTCTGTGCTGTAGCTCCTGGGAGGGACAAACAGCTTTTCCATCCCTTAACACAGGAGCTCACTGCCCTGAGCCTCCCTATGGCACTGCCTCAGTGCTTCAGAGAGCTGGTTTCTAGGGAGGTAAATGTGCTTAGCACCTGCTCAAAAGAGGAATCCATGGTTTCAACTTTGTTGTATTCGTCCCTCTCTAAGTGCAGTCTGTTTGGGGTCTAAATATGTACTATAGTTTGTTTTGATACAGATTTGTTATGAAGCACAAGAAATCCGTTTACTTTTTCAAGACTGAATAGAAAGAAAAAGAGGACGACCCATTTATATTCCCATAAATCAGAAAAAGGATTAGTTTTCACACTCATCTGAGAAGAACTTATCCCACTGTTCTCCTCTATGCTTCTCTTGCTAATACCAAAACAAGAACAAGAAGCCTAAAATAGTAACATGGATGCACTTGAAAACCACCCAACCTATAATCATTATGCCCAGTAACATACCACACTTGTATGTCTTTGTGTGGGGTGAGCTGTAGTCACACATCAAGGGCTGGTTTTAAGAGCTGCTTGTGCATAAGAAGCCTTGTACCCCGGAGACACTGAAGGACCTACCACAGAAGTATGCGAAGGTCACCACAGCCATGACCAGCCCTGAGCCAAGGTAGCTTCCAAGCAGGAAGGGACTGTGTCTGCACTGTGTTAGGCAGCTTGGGAGACTTCTACCATTCCTCTCCTTTTGAGGGAATGAATCTGTAATGCTAATCACATTATACACAGTTTTTATTATGAAAATAATTACGATAACAAATGAAGACTGACAGCCATTGGGTTTGATGGTTTTCTCTCAAGGCCATAAAATTATGCCCTTTGTTATTTTATATACCCGCTGTAAAATGTGCATTTTTCTGAGAATATGTGCACTTCATTGATGAAGACTTAAAATCTCATTCCAGATATCTGGATTGAGTTGCTGAACATCCAATCTCAAAAATAGAATAAAATATGAAAAAGATGAGCAGCACTGTTGACTTTCGAAGTCTATGAAAGGTGATGCCAGTCTGTGTGTCATCAGCTGTAATCATGCATCAAAACACACAGGAAGAGCTTACAGATCCCTTTGCAGAGCTTGCTGTTGTTGCTGACGAGTAAAAGAGAATCACAGAATATTATGAGTTGGAAGGGACCCACAAGGATCATCTAGTCCAACTCACCATCTAACACCCGTACAGAGACCGAGAGCACATCCCAGAGCGTTTCTGAAGATGATTTCAGAATAGGCTTCTGAAAAGCCATTTTGAGACAGTAACTCCAAAGTCCTTCTAATCTCTGTGTACTTCTCATGCTGAAGTACATCAGCGCAGGAACATCCTTGTGTGCTTTACATTTGATTTACCTACTCCTAAGAACCTCTTTGTATGTGGAAAGCTTTGCAAAGCATTCAGGAAGAGCAAAGCAGCAATAGCTTGCTCCTGCTGAGGACTGCAGGCTGGGAAAATAATCAGGGAAAGTACCCTTTTATTATATTTCTTGACCAAAATCAAAAGGAAGAACTTTTTTTTTTTTTTACTATAAATCAGTATATGAAGTACAGGGATTTAACCATATACAAATGGCTAAATATCAGATACCAGAGTGGAATATAATTCTGTGCCAAAATAATACCACTTTTTAAATGCTTTTTCAAAATAAAATCCTCACAGTTTTCATTAACTTTAGTGAGGCTTGGACTAAGGCCTCAGGCAGTGTAAGGCTCTCATTGTCTTCAATGAAACAGGAGGTTTTAGGAGACTGGACATCATTCAGGGATTGCTGCAGGGAAGTATCTACTGGTCATTAATCCATGATTATTGTTATTCTGCTGTGATTAAAAGTAAGGCAGCATGGATGCCTAATGAAAGGACGTGATCAGGTTGTGTCCTGAAGCCATATTGAGTCTGACAAGGAGCATATTTTTCTTCCCATTTTTTCTTGTTTTCTCCTTTATTTCCCTGGGTTTTCCTCCCTTTTTTATACTTTTTTTTTTTCATTCCTTTTTTCTTATTTTTCACTTTTCCCCTTTAATTTTTCCCTTTTTTTCCTCCTGCTTTTTCCCCACTTTTTTTTGCGTGTTGTTGTGGAGGTTTTTTTGGTTGAGGTTTTTTTGTTTGTTTGGGGTTTTGTGGATTTTGTTTGGTTTTTGCTTTGTTTTGTTTTCCCTCCAAGCCTTCAAGAAGCATTTGGATGACACCCTCAGGTACATTATGTGACTCTTGAGGATGGTCCTGTGCAGGGCTAAGGGTTGGACTCAGTGATCTCTGTGGGTCTCTTCCAATTCAGTATATTCTATGATTCTGTGAATACAAATCTAGGATTATTCTGAAAAGCCTGAAGAAAAAGGAAGTGCAGATTTGGTAAGGGACTTGATAACCCTTCACCTCTTTTCTCTGACTAGTGAAGTAAAACGAAAAGGGGAAAGGAAAAGGAGAAACCAGAAGCCAGCTACCTAAATATTCTTTCTCTACCACTGGGCAATGCAAGGATTCACAAAAAGCTGTTACTCTCTCAGGAATAACAAAATGGGAATGTCTGGGCTACATCAGTGGAAGGTCTTTTGAACTAAAACATGGCAACTAATAGCAAATAGGCTTTATCCCAGCCTGGGTGCAGAAAATTAATGACTATGAATAATATACAGGCATTAGAGGGAATAATAACAGCCCTGAGTAAGGACTGGCAGAGACTGACAATTTTTTTAGATCATTATTTCTCAGATGACAGAAACTATTACAAGGAAGAAATTCATGCACTTTTCATTTTTCTAATTAAAACAAGTAAACGGTTTCTCTCTATCAATTAATTCACTGCTCGCTCTTTCTTTCTGTGTCCTTGGCCACCCAAAAAAAGCAGATCCTCATAGGTAAACTTTTTCTTAGCTGAGGGCCCACCCTGTCTCAAAGGGTGCTGCAGTGTCAGTGTTTAAACTAACGACACAAATAACTGCATTAAGGATTTCCATTCTAAGGAAATTAATAATTCCAACTAAGCAAATGAACCACATAATTTGAATTTCTGGTGGCCTTAAAGCAGGCATGCTGAGGTCGCTACCTGGATACATGGTCTGCCCAAGAAATAAGAGGAGTAAAACTACCCATAGAACTGATCTTCCAATGTGCCTGCTCATTAGCAGCAAAAATTTCATGTGATCATGGTTTTTATAGAGGATCTCAATAAAACACACATTTCTATTCTGTTATTATAAATCTCAGTGTAGTGACTTTTTCCTTATTTGAGAAATTAGGATTCCCTAGATTGCTTTGCAAGCTGTTTTCTAAGATCCTGACAGTCTTGACACCTAAAACATTGGGGGGGGGAAGAGCAAATAAAACCACAGGCAATTAGCAGCTGATCTCAACCAAAACACCACTTCCAACACTTACTTTCTCTTCTCTCACTTCGTTTTACTTGACAGGCTCTCAAGAGCTCTGAAAGGAGCTCTGAGATAAACAGAAATGGAGAAGCACTCATTTTTCTTCTCATAGATCTCTAAAGAGTGGAAAAGCACGTCTCCTTCTCTAGACATTGATTCTCCCCCACCTTTTGCAATGTTTTCCCTCTAAATGCAAAGCAGGAGATGCAATGATTTTGTCCTTACAACCAAAGGAGCTTCACATGGGTATATTGAGGCTTTTTTAGAGAGCACTGGGACGTGCACTTGGCACAAGTAACCACACACAGTGCGTTCATGGGGACATTGGACTCCATGTACAGTGATCCCCTGGAATTTGCTGGGGGTCGGGTCTGGGCAGGTCCTGTGAGTTATGAAATGCGTGAAGATACCAAATCCATGAATATTCAACTACTCCCCACCTTTAGCCACAGCACCCTCCACTAATAAGGACTGGAGGGGCGGTCCCGGGGGTGTGGCTCGCACTGCAGCACCTCATTAAAGTGGAGGAAGCGCCCTATTGTGCTTCCCGGCTGCAAAATCTGGGGTCTGGGACATTCTGTGCACTCTGAATGACACCGAATTTCCTAATCAGGCTTTGTTACTTTCTCCTTATTTTGCATATAACTGAAGTATGAATTTCTAAGATGTTTTCATTTACATAGGAGAACTGGAGAAAGAAGGTTGTGCCACAGAACGAGACAAAGAAACTTGAAGCAAAAGTAGGTTTAGAATTAAGCAAAATAAAATTCTAATTGAGATAATTATTCTTAATAGCTTAGGACTGAAACTCATTTGGATGAATCCTCTTCAGATTTTGCCTATTCATTTCCTTAACTGTCAACCTAAAAATGGCAGGTTTAAGTCAAACAGGGTGCCCTGATAACAAAAACTAAAATGAAAGCTTGCTGCAACCTTAAATTCTAAGAGGCATAAATTATCCATCTTATTAGAAGGCCTATTCTTATCGGAAGTCTCCTCTCACTTTTCAGATAACAAAACTACTCACACTTCAGGAATAACAAATTATTGATTCTGACTGTTGCTTAAAGAAAATATGTACTTCTGGGTTTTTTTTAACCTTGCTTTCTGCCACTGGACCCTGTACAGCATTAAGTACTTCACAGTTATCACTTGTTGCTATGATTCCAGTAGTGCCTGGTAGACACTGCAAGATGAACTAAGTAGTCTCTATGTTCCTTCCAAATGATTCAGCAGGGATTCTCTTTAAAAATAAAACTTTTTAACACCATTCATATACTATTAAGACATGAAAATATTTCTACCTCCATATAAGAGATAAATAATATCCAAATAAATCTAAAAAACCCCAAACTACCACAAAAAAAATTAATAACCATTTTTATTTCTGCAAACCAAAGCGGATCTGTAGTATTCACAGCTATTCATGCTCCAAAGTTGTGCTGCACGTATTGATGTGAGCAGTTCATTATTCGCTAGCAAGGCATCCCACTGACCTCACTTCAGTAGGAATTGCAGAATCACAGCCCTATTATGGGCAGGCCCAATATTTATGCACACTTGTCAGATTTCACACAGCTCCTCTGAATGGCATGCTCTCCTCTGGCCCAGCTTTTCTTCTCTTTAGGCGCTTCTTTCTTTTCTCTGCCCTTTAACTTCTATGTGGCTTTTCATAATAAGTGTGAATTTAACCAGCAAGCCTCTCCACAAACTCACATGTAAGACTGTTCAGTTCTCATGAGGAATGCTGGATATACTCATCAAGATTCCAGGCTGAAAAACTCACACAATAAACCTGTGAGGGAAAGGATGCTCGCTAGCCAGTGCTAAAGAGCTGAGCCCAGGGTAAGAGCTGAAGGAATGGAAGAAACTATTAAAACTGTGCAATTACTGTCTGCAAATAGTATGCTGAAAATACTCCAGGTTATCAGCTGATTGTAGCTCCACTAAATATTTCAAAAAGCAGCTTTGACAAGCTTTCCTCTGAATGGACTGGTCTTTCTCCTAATTTTCCCTGGAAATAGTACTCCCTATAGAAGCCAGGGAACTCTGGTTTTCCTAAGAATAATAAGGCTTTAATACCAAAAGCATTGGAAATTAGAAGCAATGCCAGGTGTCCCTGCATACTGCGTGGAGGGAGCAATGTCCTCACCGCTGCTGTTGTATTAATGCGTTTCCAGCACAGAACAGCACTTTTGGATATATTTCACAGCAAGAAACTACACAGGGTCTAATGCGGGAATAATCATCAGAAGCAGTATTTTCCTTTTGGCTGGATTTTAACAAAGAATGCAAATGCATATAGGCTTTTGTAGTCTGAATGTTTCTATTCAAGTCTTTTGATTCAAAAGCCTTTTTTTGTCAGACACTGACCATGAAAACAGAACCTAAACCCAACCACTCCTTTTCTGAATCAATATGCTGGGTAGAACAGTGCAATAATGTCACCTAAGGAGTTACAGTTTTTAACATCATTCGTAGCTCTTACACTTGTCCTTGGCTACTTCTGTCCATTTAAAATTAAAAGAGAATAACCCTAATGTAGAAAACTCAGCTCAGTTTGGAGGTGTTTCTTAGGGATACTAGCTTGGTAGCACACAGTTAAATGGCTGCTCCCACATTAGAGACAGGGTGGTACTTTCATCTCTTCTGGTGATTTTTGGATTTTACACTTTTGTTTCCTTATGTTCTTACTGTTGATTTCCTATCTGTCAGCGTGTCACCACAGAGAGATTAGCTGAAATTTCAGACTCCACTGAAGTGTCTTTGTTCTCTCTCACATGACACATTAGCTACACGTACACGTACCCCAAACAAAAAAGGGTAACTGGCAACAAAGTGCCCCAGAGCCCACACTGCTAATGAAATTTTCTCCAAATCATGAGTTTTCAACCTCATTATGCTTGGATGTTTGTGCAAATGTGCCTTGATCTTTATGCTCAGTAGCAAAAAGCTGCTAAAAGAACAGTAATATTGACTTTTCTCTCTTTTCTCACTATTCAATATTTATGATGCAAACAACCCCTAAAATATGTAGACTTTCTTGAAGAGCCTTGAAGAGGCTGCAGAGTCAGCAAAATCTCAAGGTTCAGCTGCAGAGGTCAGGCAGACACAGAGAAAAAAGACGAAAAATGTTCTGGGACTACACCCACTTTGGAGACAAAAGAGCAGATTATTCTACAACAGATGTAAAATTCTGATTTCTCTATGGTTCCCCAAAGCAGGAAATCAGAATGCTGAGTTCTATTTTAACACACATTTCTAGAACTTCTAGATTGCAGTTTGCTCATGTATGTGCCTCACAGGATTGTTGCAAGGATTAAATCTTTGCAAGGATTAATCTTTAAATCTGGGTTTTGAAAGGATCTGCATATTATACAGAGAGTAACAGCTACTGTTTAAGGTCACTTGATTACTCACCAGGCAATAGAAATTGAAAGGTAATCTGTCATGTAATTATCCTGCATTGCATTTAGAAAAAAAGTGTCTTATTACCCTGGCATAAAATCTGTGTATAATTTGGCATGATAAAAAACACACAGGTATTGCAAATAAATATGCCTTAGACAATTGAACAATTACACAGATGTCCTAATTTATTATTCAATTCCATGTGATGTTCCACCACACTGCAAAGTCATATGTCATTTCATGTTATGGCAGATATCCTGGAAATGAGCCAAATTCAGCACCAGTGTTAATAGGTGCAACCTGGTGTAAACCAGGTACAATACACATAGCTGCTGCCAACAGAGATGAATTTCATCCAAAACTCTGTTAAACCTGGAATGTGCCAGGTGTGATTGGTGTGTGCAGTTCTGCTCCTCAATCTAGTTCATTATTGTTGTCTTCTTGAACGTGAAGCATTAAATGAAAGAGAAGAGAAAAAGTTGAAAAAAAAAAAAGGCAGTATAGGAAGTTTGCCACAGAACACAGCAGCCAGGTTGATACCTCTGAAGTCCTGTTTCTCAGCTGCCGTGCTGAGATCAGAGCTGTTCAGCTCTCCTTTGTCTTAAGCTCTGACAAAAGACAAGGGCCTTCAAGAAGAGCAGTGTGTTGAGTTCAGTAGAAGAGGCTGCCACTGGTACGAAGACTCAAGCAGAGAAACAGGCATGCCACAGCCAGACAGGAGCATGTTCTCACTGTGAACCCTATGCATCCCTAGTGATCTTCACTTCTGGACATGAGACAGTAAAGGCTGCTTTGGGTGGAGAATTTTTCAGGCAACTTCTATTAGTTACTAGCAGTGGGTTCCCAATGGCTTGTAGGGTCCAAATCCCAGTGGGACAGGCTGCAAATCATAGGATGCCTCCCAAAAAACAGTTCTTCCCTTCATCTAGAAAAAGACACATAGCAGAGGTCTAGCCCAGGAAATAAAAATTCTGTGGTCTGGAAACCCACATCAGGGAAGACTCCAAGAAGAGTTGGAAGGCCAACATAGTGACAAAAGCAAGAGCAACCAGGGATTTGTGTAAGAGGAGAGTGGCATGACAGCAGTGAGAACTACTTGGCAGCAAGAGACAATAAACACTTAAACCAGATTTATATTTAGAAGCAACACTACATGCACCAGTAAAACCAAGCTGCATCAGGAGAAGTTCAGATTGGACATTAGGCAAATGTTTTTCACTGAAATGGAGGTCAGTCACTGGAACAGACTCCCCAGGAAAGTAATCATGGCACCAAGCATGTCAGAGTTTAAGGAGGATCTGGATGACACTCTTAGTTCATATGGTTTAGATTTAGGTAGTTCTGTGAGGAGCTGAGAGTTGGATTTGGTGATCCTTATGGGTCCCTTATAAGTCAAGATATTCTATGATTCTAACAACTAATAAGGCTAAAGTCTCCCCCAGCTGCTGCTGATCTAGTCCATGACTAAATTCGCTCTTCCATGTCCTACCAGTTCTTCTAAACTCCTTCAGGAAAAGTGAGAGGCCATGTTACTCAATCACATCATTTGGTAGGGAAATGCACAACCCTGGGTCTCTGTCTGTAATCTCCACATCACAAGAATAGTAAAACACTCTTCTATCTTATCTGCAGACCAAAGTTTGACGTTAGTCCCATGCTGGCCTGAGCCCTCAAAGCTCTCACTGGATTCCCAGGGGTTTTCTGCCCGAGAGATGATTGATTAATCCCCAAACATCTAAATGAAGGTCACCAGTGCACTCCATGCTCTCCTGAATACTGTGCAATCACATGATTCAATTTAAAGTTTCTAAGGACAAGCAATTGGCTCCTCAGACACTGATCTATGAAACAGTAGGGTGCTCAGAAAAGCAGGAGAGGGCATTTCAGGAGCCTATTACTAATGAGCGAACCATCTGTCTGTCTTCTTTGTGAAAATGTGGCTATTTATTCTGACATTTCCTTTTCCCCAAACAGTTTTTCTGCTGACAACCTTATTATTTTAAAGTAATGTAATCTAATTTTATTGCTAGTACTTGTCAGACTTTTTAAAAATGTGATAATGGTAACTATAGCTGTCTTAGCAAACAGAAAAATAAAAATGTACCATGGTCATGAGAAAAAAGATGCAACCTAGCCAAGCTGTGAAGTCACCACAAACAAGCCTCACTGCTAATAATTATACTGCTTATTGGGAAAGAAAACCATGGCCAGCTGTGAAATGAGTGTCTGATACTGAATTCTTCATATAGGATCATTCTTCCATAACAAACGAAAAAAGATGCTGAATACAAATAAAAAAATAGTAAGAGAAAGAGTCTCAGTGTTGGCAAAAGCTTAACATGATATATAAACAGGGATGTTCTGCCTTACCAACTTCATGTCTCTCAAATCAATGTGTCCATTTCAGGACAGCAGACTGTCCTTGAATGCCTCTAAATTTGAAGACCATTTTAGAAGAAGTGTAAGAAGAGGATACAGAGACTAATCAAGCTGTCCATCCGTCTTCCGGCATCAGATCTCTGCTGCAGACACCACCAGCTGCTTCCCAGAAAAGGGTAAAAAGCTTGATGATATGTTAATAGCGATAGTCTTCCCAGCCAGGAAGTCTCCCCCTTACTCTTAGCAGCTATAGACTAGTTTCAAATATGAAATTTTATGACCCTTTCAGAACCTCTCTTCAGATTTTTTTTGTCTGTTTTCAAGCAGTGTCATTACAATCCTAAATCTGAGCTGCTGGCAAACATGAATGTACTGTAATGTAAAAAAACAAAGAGTAGACCAAATTTTAAAATTTTGTCTGAGTCCTCGTAAGTGGATATTATCAGATCCTCACTCCCTTTGATCCGCTGCCTCAAATCAGCAAGCATGGACCAACTCAGAGATCAAAAGTGAAGTCACAGGGAAGGCTATGTCTTTGGATTGGCAGGTAGACCTTGATAGTATCTCTCCAACCACCTGTCAGGCAGTAAATGAAGAAGACTGCATTTGGACTTGCACTTGACGTAATATTTTGACTTTGGTGAGACAAGCATTTACTCCAAATGAACACTTTGCTAAGGGGAACCTCACTAAACTGAGGTTCAGTTTGCCAGACTCAGGGAGTGGAAGGAGGGACTTATTGAGAAAGTCCTGCTGCCATTAAGGTCTTGCAAGAACATACAACTCCTAACTACATGTGGTCCCTCTTTCTTCATGCTGATGCCATTCCCATTAGCCTTTGAGATGTCTGTGACATACAATGAAAAGAAGCATAACAAGCCTTGAGCTAGTACTAATCTAACATCTGGGATGCAAACCAGCCATTAGAGATCAACAGGAACACTAAATAACATTAAAATGTACAAATAAAAGTTATACCAGAGCTACATCTCTTCTAATAATTTATGCTTAATGAGTGCAGTCCCACATGCCAGGATCAGATCCCCGAACTAAGAAATCACTTCTGGTTTGTACAAGGCGCTTACCTAATGTGTGTAACAGCATGCTAAAGCACTGCATCAAGTCAACAGTAAGCAAATTTTTTCTTTAATCAAGCAACAGAAGACATACAAATTGGAACTGCTAAGGGCAACCAACCTGGCACAAATTCTCTTCTGATGCAAAGCTTGAATGATTCTTGCTAATATGGTGGTTTATCTAAAGTGTCTTGAGTATGTCCACTGGTCTCTAAAGGCACTGTGGACTACTGCTCCAAGCAAAGCTGCTTTGCTAAAAGGGGACTTCAAAAACCATGTTGTTAGCATTCATCTGTTCCTCATTACTCCAAAAGAATAGTAAGTCTGAACAGATCTGGAAAACTGTACTTCCTACACAAACATTTTTTCCTCCTTATTGTCTCTCCAAGTGCTGAAAATGCCAGCTGAAGGTGTGAACAGCTGCAATACTGGAAGCTACAAATATGCTACTTATGCAGTAGTGCAAAGTAGAGCATGGTGCTACACTTTCATCAAGAGGAGGACTTTCAAGAGTGAACTAATAGAGCAGATTTCCCTGCTCTTCTAAAAAAAGGTCCAGGGCCACATGTTCATCAAAAACTAGTACATGTATTTCCAGTTTTACAATCCAGTAGAAGATGATAAAGACCTAAACCTCCACAATTAGAGTATGTCTCAGGAGCACTATTCTAAGTCTTTCCTTCTGGGAACATTAAAAACATGACAATTCGGTCAGTTGTTTTTATGGGGTTTTTTCATCAAATAGCGAACCCAACACTTGGGTGTAATTGATCACAGAAAATTCACAGAAAATTATGAGTTGGAAGGGACCCACAAGGANCTGGCATCCACTCTCAGATTGTTCCTTTTCTTTGGTTTGAGAGCGACTGACCCAGGAATACCAAGGCTACTCTTACAAAAAAGCTATACCTTGAAAAACTAAAACCAAAAACCCCCTCAAACCCAAAACCAAACCCCCAGACAACTAAGGGTACAAGGTTATCTGACTAAAGGCTTTATCAGAATAAGCGTAAACACCTAGAAAATATCAGAGGAACAGTCATAAGAGGAGGAAGCCGAGTAACCTAAACACTGAAATCAAAGCATGACAAAGGAGATTTTTAAGCTGTTGTCCCTGGACTGAAACACATGAAGAGCTGAGGGGAAGAAACTTTCTTTCTGGACTTCCATGCAAAATATGGAGGTTACTCTCTAAAAGGGCATAGGGCTTATTATGGAATGCAGGGGGAAGCAAATTTGAAAATTGTGTAAAACTGGCAGTTTGTCACTTTAGTAAGATGAAATGCCATATTTTGCAGATCCTCCTGCCTAAAGTGGGCAGAAAAAACCAAGCTTAGGGAGAGAAAACTTGTCATTGCTTATGGATCTCTGTGCATGTGTCCACAAAGTCATAAAGTACACAATGGCTGTCTGTTCTACATACCATATATCTCCATATATGTCTGAATAAGACAACATAGATGCTCTTACTTATTGATTACAGTCTTTACTAGCTATGTTCAATTTCATTTAAGCATCTGGTTTTGACAGTAATGGGCTGTAGTCAGGCTCACCTTTTTCTGTGCTCACACTGAGCAAAAGACCTGACCATGTAAGTTTCCAGGAATGAAAATTCACTCGGAGAAAAAGGATTGAGGCCACTCTTGCATATGATGAATGCAAATCACACACGTTTCCAAAACTGGATATCCAGTTCTGAAGTTTCCAATGTTCTGGACAGGAACCAAACATAATCTCCTAAGATTAAGATGACTTTCATGACAGGAAGTAGAGAGGGACTGTGAATCAATAATTGTTCCAATTGGTTAGGAAAATACATAGCTTCAAAGGACTAATTGAATCCCTCTTTACATAATTCACCAGTATAGTCAGAACATGAGGAATGGCAAGGACTTTATCTATTCTGGCCTGAAAAAAAACTTTCAGTACAGAGCACCAAGCGTAAATGGTGATGTAATCAAAGGAATTCTTTCTACCTCTGTGTCCAGTGACTACTTAATGGTGACTGCTTCTCAGAGGAATCCCTGCTATCAAAAGGTGCCCTAAGACTGGCCATTAGCAGCACATATACCCCTCAACATCATCATGGCAAGACTACACTTTACTGGCCATATGCAGAACAGCAGTTAAAACTTCTGACTGCCCACATTTTTAAACATTGCACTCACATAAAAAATACAAAACATCAAGAACGAAGGAAAGCAAACTTAAAATAAATTTGTTATTGCCATACCAAGATATGAGCACATCTTTGTAACCCTCAGTTTGAGGTAGCTGAGAGACTTCAGGAGGCAAGTAACCATCAGGAGCATATAGTGAGTCTTTCCAGCCAAGTGAGTGTGGTGTCTCATGGCACATAAGGAAGGGCAGCACACTGTGACCCTCAACTGGCTGAAGTGAAATGCACTTTCTGCTTTCACAAGTGCTGTAGACCTTACTGACTTGGATGTGTTTGTTTCTGCACTTTTGGGACAAGCTAGCCTTGTGTTAGCCGTGAATTTGGGGAACAGCACAAGTTATCTAAACCACAGCTGCCGATCTTAATGCATTTGTTATATGCACAACTTCCTGGAAAATGTATGGAACAGCCTCTACCAGAAGGTAAAAAGCAACTGAGTAAAAGACAAGAAACAGGTTTTTTTTAGATCTCATTACCACTGTACAAGAGGTCAGTGTGAAACTTCTTTACCATCACCAAATTAAAATTGAAGAGTCTGTTAGGGAGAGCAATGCTGCAGCCACATTATAGGAGAAAACTGGATTGCAAATGTTGCTTGCCTTTTCACAGTTGGCAATACGTTTCCCTGACTCATGCACATGTAGGAGACTGGCCCACAACCTAAGTCTATGCAGCAGCTTTGAGTTACAATTATTACAATCTCTTATTACAATCTCTTTCAGTGCATGCCCATAAACAAGGTTGTCTTCCTGGCATAAATCTTCTACATTATATTTATGCTCCACTGCATGTTTCAGGAAAACATTAGAGAGTTTATGATTGCTAAAATTTCAGATATACAACAGTCAGTGGTTTAGAAAATTACTCATTAGCTGTGAAAACAGTTAATGTAAGCCTCACATTTAAACTGTAATCTTTATGACAGAGAATGTCTTCTGCCCTTTTTGTGAAGTATTTGGGATATTTTGGGGCCATAAAAATTATAGTAATACTCTCGTAATCAAGGTAACAAAGCCTAGCATGTTATAATGGTGTCTCTTACAGAAAAATTGTTTCAGGAAAATTTCCTGCCTCTTACGGGAAGTTTTATTTATAATAAGGAA
The DNA here is from genome assembly GCA_013390025.1 of Pitta sordida. Lineage (NCBI taxonomy): Eukaryota > Metazoa > Chordata > Aves > Passeriformes > Pittidae > Pitta > Pitta sordida. The sequence goes on from WEKX01002068.1 coordinate 166,993, forward strand.
AATATTTCTAGTTTGACACCCTTTATTTCACCCCTTTCTATTTTTAAGCAGGTTTTCACTTTAAATCAGACTTTCTGAGGAACAAATGGCTTCAAGTTGAAATTTTTTTCCCTCTGCTTTCAACTTTCCCTTATGAAAAAATGACCAAGGAAATAATGCAAATATCAGCCTCCTTGCCATAGGTCAGAACCAGAAAAATGTGAAAGCTTTAACTTTTTATATAATACTCCTTCTGTCTGCTACATACATTAACATTTATGATGGAAAATGTTGAAGACCTCCCACCTCCAGTTGTTCAAGAATTTCTTGTTTAGCATCCACTGCAGACTATAACAGATTTGCTGGAATACATATCTATGCATCCTCAAATGAATACTCTGTCTGTTTGCAAAGGTCTATGGGATGGGCATGCAGAAAGCAAAGTTTGTTAACAGCTCCAGACAGCTCTCACTGGAGTTTCTGTGTACCTGTAATACACAGTTCAGTATTTACCTAGAGAAGACTGCATGTAATTTCTCTCCATGGAGTTAAAATCTGAGCAGTGGCACAGAGGAGCTTTGAGAGGCTGATATCAGTAATTCCTTGATATTCTATGTCCTTGAACACTGGCTCAAAGGAATAGCCTCCAAGGAAGTTTAAACCTTCAATTTTTCTGCCTTTCTCAACTTTTTGATAAAGAACACCCCATATCACCTTCTCCATCTACCAGTTGAACTCCTGCTGAACAGAAAGGGGATGAGGCAGAAGTACACATATGAAGCATACCAAATTCCTGAAGAACAATGACATTGATCTCACTACTAACCTCACCTTGATTCAACTGGATTCATGTGATAGGAAGCACACACTTCCTTCTCAGGTAGACTTTGACTTCCAGATCATTCATTATACCTATGACAGAAATCCACTCTAGTATAGTGGTGAGCGTCCCTGCCTGTCATGCAGGAGAACCAGAGTTTGATTCCCATCCCTGACAGGAGGCAGTGGTGCCGTTTAAGAGTTGGACTTGATGATCCTTGTGGGTCCCCTCCAACTCAGAATAACCTGTGAAATACCTGTAACATTAGCAAGGACTTTTAAATCAATCCCGCCCACAAAGATTGCCACAAGACAAATTTCAAGACAGTCATTCTTTCCAAGTACCCAGCTAGTGTAGAGAAAAGTGGTTCCTGCCTGGGCTTGGCACCAACAGCAAACAGCAATGTTGCTCCATTTTCCTGTGTGATAGATGCAGGGTGAGGGGAAAAGCCTGATGCTCCTAGGCCAACAGAGCAATCCTCTGGAGAGGGCAGCATTAGGAGGACACAACAGGTGCCACCTTTGCAGAGATGGGCTGCTTCCCAAGGCTGACACACATTTTGTGAGCCACAGAGTGACTTCCTGTTCCCAGGGATTTACCATGCTGCAGCCCTGTCCCTGACAGCACCAACCCACGAGGCTTGCAGTCTCCCAGAGGCCCTATCCCAGTGAGCCTGAGTGAATGACCTCAAGCAGGAGCAAGGACATTTGTCCAGGTGCTGAGAGGTGGGCGAGTAGGTCACTTGCATCTTCTGAGTGCTATAAAACAAAATAAAATCTTCTAGCTTAAACTTCCAATACAGTGCTGAGGTGCCCTAAGATTAGTTCTTGTCCTCATCTCAGTTCCTCAGCAGCACTTTGTTGAATTCCATCCTTCCAATTCCTACCTGTGTGGCAACAACTCCTATGCCTTGATCATACTTCCTGCTCTTGTTTTTCCTACAATAGGTTTGATAAATGTAAAGAAGGGACCAATAGACTTAATGTAACTTCTGTACAAGGGATGTGAAAACTTGGAGGATATTTTTTAACATATTTCAGTGAATAAAGAAAATGACTATAGATATCTCTGCATGGAGCCTGACCCCTTGCGAGATTTGGTTTCTATAATCCCAGCACAAAACGTGATCGCCAACAGGCTGTGCTGAGCTCTGCCACACCATATCCCTCCCATCATGTCCTGGAGAAGGAGGCTGGCCTGAGTCTGGCATTGAACAGCATCTCTTCCCGTGCAAAAACCCAGAGCCCAAATCCCCCAATGATGTTGCAGCCCATAGGCGGCTGTAGATCTGTTATGCAGCTGCTCCTCTCACACACTTACCCACACAAATGCTGTTTATTTCAACTTTGCTTGGGAAGGTAGAAATCAGCACTAAATCCTATTTTATTACAGTCAGAATTAAGCTTATACATCCATGATGATAGTGTAAACCTTGATAAAAAGACTTGTTAAAACCATTCACCATCTAAAAATTGATCTCTCAGATTTCCTACAAATTCTGCAGCACTTTCTTTCCTTCACTTGCAATTGGGAGAAAACATTAAAAGTAAAGACCTCTCAGTTGAATTACTGACTCGATGTTCATCTAGCAGTTTCTATTAAAAAAATAAAATTTCATAACTAAGCAGCAAGATGATATAGCCTACTGTAATATTTGCCAGAGAAAAATTACACAAGCCACTCCATTATAAAGTTAGACTATATTTAATTAAAGTTGCTGAGGAGAAGATAAACATCAGCTAAGAAAAGCCAGTCATGTCTGGAAGATGTATGTGAATAAAAATATGAAATGCCAAAACACATTAAAGAAATGGACATTTGACATTTGAATGAGGATTTCTAATGGCTCAGAGGAAGGAAGAATATGAAACTAGAGTTTCAATCTAGAGCTCTTTCAGGTGTAATCCCTTCTATTAGGGATTTATGACTGTGAAGCCTCTCAACTTCAGTGAGTGTAATTTTACGAAGGTTATGCATATCAGACTGAGAGACACCTGCATGTTCCCTTCGGGAAGCAAACTGAGAACAATCACTGACAGTGCCTGAAAGAAAAAGCTTCTGCAGGAAATTCCTTCAAGCTAATGGGAACCCACATAAATCTCCAAATTTGATGTGTACGTAAATCCTAAATCTAGCATTACCTTCGTTACTAAAACTTGAGGTAACACTATTTGTACTTGTATGACAGGTCTGGTTGCTCACTTCATACAGATGCATGCCTAGTCTCCTTTGATTCTCCCTAAATCCTTGCCCTTCAGTGATAATCATGTAGCACTGAGATTCACAGACTGGTGACTTGTTTATGCTGCCTACCCAACAAGTTTTTCTGTAACAGCTTCTGCCTCTGGCAACCCTCAGTGCAGGTATAAAAGTCACTTTGTCTTAGACTAGAGGAGAAAAGTCATCAGCAGAAACATTTTTCTACAGTAAACACAAAGGATAAATGATGGGGATTTAAAGATCCCTGTTAAAAGCTGTGATTTGGAGAGCAGCCACTGAAAGAATGCCCAGTTCAGGCAGAAACTCTTTAGGCACATGTGTATTACAATTCTAATTTGAGAACCAAAATACAATATAGAGCTGCTTTCAAACACATACCTGACCAAACTACTGTAGTTGCAGTTAAAGAGTAAGAAGTCACAGCATGGTAGTTAAGTCTTGAAGCACAGTGGCTATCCCTATTCAAGAAACCAGAAATAAACAAAGAAACAAAAAGTAGTGTATGTTTTAAATAATCCTGTGCCTTGCTTTCTCCTGTCAGTAAATCTGGAGTAATCCACACAGAGAACTCCATGATGTAATATACATACTAACTTCTGTGAAATACGGCGATGGTATCTGACTGAAAACATTCTGATAGCCCCAAACACATTAGTAAATGTCAGTAAACACCCTAAAATACCTTCTTTCCTTTTTGCGAGTATGAAAGAGCTACTCACACTTTAAGCAGTTATATTTCTTCCATACACAACAGCACTGCACATTCAAGATTTTTTTTTTTTCCTCAAGGACTGCTTTCTTTCCTGCATCTGTAATAGTAACCAGTGGTACTTCAAATTTATTTTTACCATACGGGTTCTTCTTTCTTAATTTGTCTTTTCTTGCTACTATTTAAATCCCCCTGGAACTCAGTGGAGACAGCTTGACCGCATTAGCAGTAGATCAACCTTGTGCCTGAAATGAGTCTCAAGACAACATTAGAGAGGGCTCCCTGCAAGTGGTTCACCAGCAGTTTGCCTGTGGCTATTCCCTGCCACACCCGAATATGCGAACAAGGCATCATTCTCTGTTTACACCATTGCAAGAAATGCTGTAAACATCATGAGATCATCACAGGAACTTCACATAGTAAAAAAACAGGGAATTAATAACGTGAACAGAGGAATCCTTCCAGGCAAGTAAACTTCATACCAAAAGAAAGAGGGACAATGCCTTCCAACCTCTGCTGCACTAAAGAAGAAATGCCAACTACAAATTAAAACCAGAGTGCCTGTATTTCATTAAGGTTAGGAAGGGAATTTTGTCTGCCCTCTGATAGCTGTTTGTGCCAGCCCAAAGTGAATCTATGGCATAATTGAAATTACATTCCTTTTCTGCTACTCTCTTACTAATGCTAAGCATCATTATGCTGATGCAATTTATCATGTTTTATATCTGAAAGAGTTTTTCTGTTTCCACAGCCCCAGCCTTCATACCATTACTCTCTAGAAATCAGGGCATTATTATCTCCTTCCCCCACTAGTTCCATTTCATGAAAACTCTGCTAACTTTTGTGAGACAAAATACAGAGGTTGCACACAACCCCAGAAAACTATTAAATCTTCTGAGAATTAAGACACTTGCACTGTCACACGTGAATTTTTATTTTGAACTTTTGATGCCAGTGTCCCTCATCTGGTAAATGCTTTGAAGATGAGCAGAAATGAGACAGCAACCTGCAGCTGATATAACTGAAAATAGGCAAGGACTGCGCATTTGCCCAAGGTGCCAGCCATATGGCAGGACAGGCAACTGCAAGAGGAATATTTGCACATGTAGTTCCCCCTGATCCTTGTTGAAGAACGGAAAGGAGGTATTTTCTCTTACATTCCTCCAGGCAGATGAATGAATTATCCTCTAATGAAGGCAGGAGCTGGTGGGTTGGCTGGTGCCCTCAGATGTGTAATTTCAAGATGCTACCTCTGCTGATTGCAGCAGAGAGCAGTCAATCCATGCCAAGGAATACAGGCTGTTCAGCAGAACCTTTCTTACTGTTGTTTATGAACAAACTTTAATCCATTCTGAGATTTCAGGACTAGTAATCAAAAACTACACTGGAGAGATCTACCTTGAAGGTCTGCTTGATCAAACAGCAAGCCCCAGATGCTGCTTTAAATACCATTTTCAGGAACAGATATAACCTTTAAAAGTAGAATGCCCAATCTCACCTAGTACAGATTTTAGTTTGTTACCTGTTTCCACAACACGGAACCAACAGTCTAGAGTTGACAAAAAGGTACTATGTGTATATAGGGAAAAGAGACTGTGTGCTTGCTGGATTCCACATGGTACAGGCAGGACTAAAACCACCACAAGACTAATCAGAGGTTTTTAAAGCCAACTACTGGCAGTACCCACAGTTACAAGATACTGCAATCTTGATATTTTATTTGGCTGCAACTAAAGTACTTCATTAAACCTCAAGCACTAGTTGGCTGTTGAACATCAATCCAAAATACTGGGTGCTTTGATACATATGCATTAGTCTGAAGGATTCATTAGGCCTTTAAGAATAATCAACAATTTGAAACATTAAAAAATCACTTAGTTCAGAAGTCTGCCTCCGGAGATCATCACTGTTACCTGTGAAGGCTTGACTTACCCTTACCACACAGGATTTTCTCTTTGAAAACTTACAGACAGATAGCAATCAGACCTTTGACTCCTCCAGGGATCCAATTCCTCCATCTTCAATCCCTTGTGAATATATAACTATTGTCATCAGTTTCTCTCATATTTCAGAATTCCCATGAACTGAATACTAAACTCCTGGAAAGCTTAACATGGATATATTTTTCCCTGCTTGGGCAGTAATGTGATATTTTACTTTGCATTTCTTTTTCATCTCACTCCCCAAGGATACCTTTATAACACACTGTCATGAAAAAAACAGGTCTGCAATTAAAGAAAATAAAAAAGCAAAAAGCCAAATAGTTATTACACTATGAGCTCAAAAAAAAAAAAAAAAAAAAAAGACCTGCAGGTGGCTGTGATCATTCTGACATCTGCTCGCTTCTCATCAAAATCTCCATCTCCCATCAAACTTTCAAAGAGGAAAAGATATGTTGTCACTGCTACGCATGTTATACAGGCAGAGCCTGACTGCCTGGCTATGATAGCTAGGAGTGCTGTCAAAAAAACTCCCTAAATGCATAGTCACTAATGGTTTCATTATGGTAAATCTTTCATTTGAAAATAATAGTCGGTACTTTAATGGAGAAAATAGAAACTCAATAAATCCTTAATAATGTCTAGTCTCTTTTATGCTATCAGTTTTACATGGCAAAAACAATTCTTGGAAATGTCAACCTGCCAATCTGGTTTAAGGTTTTAAACCTTTATGAAGAAATTCAGAGGGAGATTAGAAATATTGGCTTTGTTTGAAATGTCTTGATTATGGATAATCAGGTATGAGTAGTTGCAACACAAGAAGCCCCTGAATAGAAAATTAAAGCTAAATCAGCAGTATCACAAGGCTTTCTATTCCTCATTCCCCATCAGAAGGCTCCAAGTGGTTACTGCCACATCCTCCTCACCCAGCAGTTCTCCTTCTGAGACAGGGGTAAGATGAGCCTTTGGTGGTGGGTGATTTATCTGAACTATTTCCTCTCCCGATTGCTCAGAGGAAATCTTATAGTCTCCTCCTTCCCCTCTTTGAGCTGCCAAGTAAAACTCAACTCCAGGATTTCAGAGCAAGAGCTAGAATGTGGAACTACATCATTTGCAGACCCGAAAGGGATGAAAAGATGGCTTCAATTTTAAAGACCAGATTGTAATATGACAAGAGCGACAACCTTTGCATCCTAATTAGTGCTCCTGTCCCCTTCAATTATGTTGGCTGATGACCTGGAGTAAAGGTGTCAGAATGCAATCAACACTCATATTTAAAACTAGTTAACAGATTGTCAGCTTCACTTGTGAAAATGCCTTTATTAGTAACTGGTCCCAGTGAATCCTAGAAAGCACTGTCAGTCTTTATACACTGATAATTACATGCTGATTGGTTTAGGAAAATGAAGATAATGTGCAGAAAGGCTTTCTTTTTCCTCTCTGTCTTAGTTTCTATTCACTATGAAAAATCGTGTAGTAATGTTATAAAGATTTTTCTGTAAATACCAGACCCTTAGAAGAAGTATTTTGCTCCTTGGGGAACTTTATATTGGGGGTACCTGTGAGATATTGTGTCCACAGTCTTTCTCTTGCTCTTACTTGTAAGGAAAGCAAACATGAATACACGAAGCATGTATTGCCCATGCAAGCATTGCTCATCCTCCAAAGGCTCCCTCTTCCTTCCCTTTGACTAAGAAAATTACTGCCAAATTTTCTCCTGATTGCCTTGTAGCAAAGGAACAACAATGCTTAAGTTCTTCACAGTTTTTTGTCATACCAACTTGGAAGGGCAGCAGTTCATGCAATGTACCTATTTCTCCCAAAAGCTCAATAGCACAGAACCACGTTCAAGGAAAGGCAGCTGCAGGAGTGGTGATGGCTCATCTTTCTGTGCAGAACCACAGGAACTCCTTCTACATTTACCCCACAAAGAATACACAATCTGTTACATACGTTTATTCTTGCAACAGTTGTGGCCAAGAGAAGCAAGAGACCTCTGAAATTGTCTTAGTTGAATTACAATCTCCTCTATGGCTGTGTGAAATGATGGACTATCAACTCAAACAAAACTAAACAGAAGCAGAACTTAGAGTGAAACCAACACTATATGATCAAAACTACCGTGACTTTAATATTCACTGATATATTGTTTTCCATTGTTTGCTTTTGCACTTACTAAAGTCAGGACCAGAATGGAAGCAACAAATTACCCCACCAAGGGAATGTTCTCAGTATTTTCAAGGAAATTAAGAACAGGTGAGACCATAAATAGAAGGAAAAACTTCCTGTTTAAAGATTTTTGTGCTTGCCTGAAGCCCTCATTAAGGGAGCAAAAATTTCTGGCAGCAGCAGTAAAATAGCTTTCCAAATGGTGCAGGTCAGTTCCCGGCAGCAGAGACTGCTGTCCTGAGGCATGTCTGAAGTCCTGCCCATCCCAGCTGCCCTTAACTACAAGGGCTGGTTTGCATACTGCAGAATTGTGTGCTCAACTTGGGATCCACATCTGCAATAGACAGAGGAACAGTCCAAGGTGAAGAAGGAAAGGAAGGAACAGAAGATGCAACAATCCCACCAAGGAGGGACCTGTAGAAGGGGAGGGAGGGAACTGTTTGGCCATTTGGGGAGATGGAGGACACCAAAAGGGAGGAGTCTTGTCCTAGGTATTTCAAAGATACATCCTAACTTTTAAGGAAATTAACCTTAATTTCTTTTTCATTTCCCTTGCAAAGGTAATCCAGAAACTATATTCACATACCCTAATGGCCGACCACAACAGTGGAGAACATAAGAGCTCTCTTTCTACAACTTTGATAAATAATGCTCAAGGTACAACAGTAAGCTCCTTCCCACAAGTGGTTTCCACCATTTCACATCCTTCTGAGTAATGTAGGACCCATATTTCAGTTTTTCCATGAACTATTATGGGAAGATTCCCCTATAGTTGCCCACAGTTCACCATACCTGTGGCAGTAATCACTACATCTTCTGTTTTGGGAATAATCAACAAATTAATAAAAGTCATCATAAAAGACACATGAGCATGGCAATGGAAAAGCTGAAGGATTCCTTTAGAAAGGAGGACCCTAGGAACTACCAACCTGTCAGCCTCACAACAGTGTCTGGGAAGACCATGGAACAGATCCTCCCCGAAGCTATGCTAAGGCACATGGAGGACAGAGGGGGTGATTTGAGACAGCCAGAACAGTTTCACCAAGGGCAAGTCCTGCCTGACCAACCTAGTGGCCTTCAATGATAAAGTGGCTACATCAGAGGACGAGGGAAGAACTAGAGATGTTTTCTATCTGTACTTCTGTGAGGCCTTGACATGGTCCTCCACAATATTCTTCTCTCTAAATTAGTGATATTTACTTGATGGGTGGACTGTTCAGTATACAAGGAATTGGTTAGGTGGTCACATCCAGAGGATAGTAGTAAATGGCTCAATGTCCAGATGGACATCAGTGACAAGTGAAGGTGCTCGGGGCTCTGTACTGGGACCGGTACTGTCCCAATTTTAACTGTTGATAAAGTGCTAACCAGCACTGTATCAACAACACAGGTGAAGGGAGTGAGTGCACACGTTTGCAGACAACTCAAAGCTGAGCAGTGCAGTTGACCTGTCTGAAGGATGGGATGCCATCCAGAGAGACCTGTACAAGCTTGAGAAGTGGGTCCATGTGGGCCCAAGGTTCAAAAAGACCAAGTGGAAGGTGCTACACCTGGGACAGGGCAACGTTACCAGGAGGTCGAGGGAGGTGGTTCTACCTCTCTGCTCATCTGGTGAGACCTTATCCAGAGTGCTGCATTCAACTCTGGGGTCCTCAACACAGGAAAGACATAGACCTGTTGGAAAGAGTCCAGAGCAGAGCACCAAAGATGATCAGAGGGCTGTAGGCCCTCTCCTATGAAGACAGGCTGGGAGAGTTGGAGTTGTTCATCCTAGAGACAAAAAGGCTCTTACGACAGCCTTTCAAAATTAAAAGGGTCTTATAAGAACAATGGGGACAGATTTTTTAGCAAGGCCTGCTTACACAAGGTGTAAGTGTTTAAAACTAATAGAAGGTAGATTTAGATTGGACATAAGGAAGAAGATTTTTATGATGAGGGTGGTGAAACACTGAAACAGGTCGCCTGGAGAGGTGGTAGATGCCCCATCCCTGGAAACATTTAAGCTTAGACTGGGGTTCTGAAAAATCTGATCTAGCTGAAGATGTCCCTGTTCATTGCAGGTGGGATGACTAGATGACATTTAAAGGTCCGTCACAACTCAAACTATTCTATGATTCTATGAAGGACCAGATTATTTCTCCTTTCAGTTTTCAACAAACAAAAAAATCCTCAATTATTTTTTAATAGAAAAATACATTATATATTATGAAAAACATTACAGACAAAAACAACTTAAAAGTTTTCATATTTGCCTCTGCCTTAGAACTGTTTTATCATATTTTTTAATTACTTTATTCCCTGCTTCATCCCTTCGGAGTCTGCTGGTTTTGGCAGCACTGAACTCAGGGATGGGAATTTATCCTGAACTCTGCATACAGAAACTATGAGGAGAGCTGCCTTCACTACTCTCTGCACAAGACCCACTTTCTCTCTGTACAGCTGACTGAAGCTGATTGTAACTATTTTGGAGTCATCCCTGAGAAAGAGGCCTTAAATAGACCAATACGTACATCTAGCAGTCTCAAATGGATCGTTGTGCTTCTTCTGCCCACGTAGACATTATGTTGATGTCCCTAAATATTAACACAATTTACCCTCCCCAGCTCTGGCTGCTATATTTGGAGCAAGACCTAAAATCTCCATATGCGGATAAGCAAATCTTATAATGTTAATATGTATTAATTTGGGCTTGAGATTCTACCCAACAAAACATACAGTAAAAAGAAAAGGAAACAGAAATCAGAAGTAAGGTACCTATTAGGGACAGATTGTGTCATTTGTCTAGAATGAGCGAACCACCATTATGGGTACTAAAGGAACTTCAGGCTTTCTCACGCCGAGGCACATCAAACCTAAACCCAAATCAAGCAAAGGCTTTGCCATGACTCCTCCTGCAGTAGAGATACTGTCTCCCTTCCAGGCATTTTCCAGCAGGCTCAGTGTAGGAATGGGGTGAAAAACCATGGCAGCCTTGCAGCGAGCTCCCAGCTGATATAACTGCTGACAAAATCAATGAGGGTGCGGGGATCACTCCTACAGGATGAGAAAGGGGCTGAAGTACTGCACATGCCACTACTTTGGCATGGATTTGGTTTGTAAAAAGAGCAATATGAGTGATACAAGGAAACAAGTCATTTACGGGGAGCAGCAAAATGTGCTGATTAGAGTTGCTTGAAGAATCACAATTGCTTAATTCCACCTCTTTGCCACTTAAAAACTTTTCCTGACACACTTGAACCGAGTGACTCCATTTCTCCCTTCCCGGGGAACGGACAACTTCTTGACAGACCCAGGCAATGCAAGGTGCACTGCCAAGCTGGGCTGCCTTTCAGTCAGCAAGGCTTTGGACAGTGGAGCCAGTCTTACCTGCACAGTGTCAGGTGTAAGGAAGGGCTAAAATCCAGTGCCACTGCATGTGGCAATGCTAAATTTGCCAAGATGGTCAGGTCTTTCCTCCTCATCCTCTGACAGCTTGAGTAGTGCAATGTTAATAATTCATAAGTTATCTGTGCAGTAAGTTACATTCTCCTTTTAAAAATAGAGCTAGAGAAGCAAGTGTAAATAATTCATTTCAGAAAAGAAATAATAAATTAACCCTTTCAAAGAAGGACAAAAATCAATAGCTCCGATCTTTTTTCACCTTCCTAAGCATTTCCTGACAGTGCCATCCCCATGGTTGCCAATGCTCCGATGCGACATGTATTCCTACATGCAGCATCATCACAACAAAGTCCATGGACAATCTGGAAAATTTTTTAAGAAACTATGCATCTCACAGAGCTCCTCTTCTCACCCCGACAGACTGTCTCTTCCTCTTTTCCATCCCGCTACCCAGAGCTCCAGATGCTGGGATGAAATTACCGGCAATGCGAGATGAAAACAGTTGGCGCCTGCTCACCGTGAGCCAGTTAAAGGGTGGCAGGAAAGCTGTGCCTCCCAGGAGTGGTGGCACTGTGTTTGCCGGTGATGCCAGCTTGCGTGGAGTGCCAAATAAAGGGAGCTTTTTTACAGGTTCATATACCCTTTATCCTTCAACTGGAGTTTTCTCATATGCTCAAGGCTACGTTCACGTAGGATCTGTGGTGGCTTCTCTAAGCCCTGGGAGGAAAGCAGGGAGGGCAGGGATGAGATACCTCTGAAACTGCAATGCCCAGGTACCCACCTCCAACCAAAACACCACATGATACTTCCCGCGTGAGCAGTTGCCAGATGGTGGCTGATCTGAATTTCACTGGAGAGTGAAATGACATGGAATATTCCTAATCAGGAATCAGTGTACATTTAGGCATGGATATTCCAGCTTTAAATCACAGCTTCTGTTCACAGAACAGCAGCATGTGGTGAAAGTTTGCTTGTTCTGAAACAAAGTATTGCCCACACCTTGGCGAGAAAAGCAAAGACCCCTGGGATTTATGCCCCAATTGAAACATGATTTAGAACATGGGAGAGCATGTATTATTTTTTCCCCCTCAAAACAGCCCTTGAAGGATTTGCTACCAATATTTTGCAAGGGGTTGCTGGAGAAAACCTTTAATTATGTTACAGGTGGACTAAGGGAAGGAATGAAAAATAAGTCCATATTTTCATTTTTCAAATGAAAATGTCACAGAGGCTACAGTTTGTTTGCACTGTCACTGCTGAAGCCCATGTGACAGACAGCAGGGTTATTTTTGGTAACTGGGTGGAGGATGGGGAGACCTATAACCTCCACAAAGCTCAAATTGTGTATCTCCATGCCAGTCTCTGCTGTGGAAAAAGTAGCTTGGTGGCAATTTATTCAGTAAATCATTAAGTCAGATGCAGATACTGTTCAGGAAAGGGCATTTATAAGAGACTGGAACAAAACATTTTTGAAAATTTCAGGTGTTCTTTCGTTTAAAGATTACTTTTAAATTTCTAAAAACTGAAGTGGACAGTGTATTAGAAGATGTATAATAGAATTAGTTTGAAAAAAATAATCACATTAACTGTGTTTGCTTCCTAACTGCTGTATTTTTTGAGTTCAGTCAGATCCAGTCCCATGTGTTCCCTCCACCCTGTTTGTTGGTACCAACAAGAAGCAAGTCATTTCACTATCTGTACAGCTCCTGAAATGCCATAACAAGTATAAATCATTCACTGTGGCTTAGGTACCAATTCATTATTTATCACAGTGAAAAAATTATACTGGTGGTGTGGTAAAACTTTCATGCAGCTAATGGGGTAAGTTATGATTATTGCACAAGACGTCATTACTAATAACTGTCACAAGCACTAACTTCCAAGCAGGGTTCTTCAATAAACATGGTGTTCTTACATTAAAAGTAATGTTACTTGAATCTTGTCCAGTTTCTCAAACTTCCCATCATGTAAACACATTGATAGCAAAAATCAAAGCTTTTTCACAGTATAGCTCTACTTCAGTGAGTAAATGCCATTCGACAAATGACTGAAAAACATTATGCACTACATTAATAAATATGCATGAAGTCCTAGTTAATGAAAACACAGGGAATTGTGATACAAACAAGGGTGTTTTCACCAAAAAATAATTTATTCACCATTTGTGTATCACATCACATCATAGCTATGTATTTATATAAGAGAAAAAAGAAGGAAATATGATTTCAGACCGGAATAATCACACTTGCATACATGTGATGTATTATGCCCTACTTACAAGGCTCATGGCAATGAAAATCAGACTGTCACACTCAGCTCCAGGAGTAGCTTCCAGATTTCATTTGCTATATTATGTTCACAGAGCTGAATTCTTCCATCAGCAAAATGCTCCCCACCTCTAGTGATGTTAAAAAGAGTAGTGCACGTGCACTGTGGGGCAAAATTTGTCTCTAAATAATATTCCTGAAAGACATTTCATCTCATCTTGTATAATTCTATCATTTTTGAATTGAAGCTTCTGAATGCATCTTTTCACTCTGTTAAAATGAGCAGATATTTTAACAGAAAATTTTCTCTGGCTGTTAACAGTAGCAGTTCTCAAACTGTGCCTCAAAAATCAGGTGCTGCAGGGGAGGAGGAGAGAGTAAGCTTGGGCATTACAGTATCCCCATTAGCAAGTAAGCCTTGGATGAAAAGAGCCTTTAGAAAAGCCCCTGCCCTAAAAACCCCACAGGTAACCTGGGAAAGCCCATTTATAGTATGTACTGGTTTTCATCTCAGTTCATGTCCTGGAGAGATGTGTTGGAGACATTATTAATGGTCAGTGGACTTGTACTTCTCTCCTGTCATGCAGAAATGAATGGAAACAGTATTTCTTGCCTTCCCATTTTGCCTCTACTCTTATTTGTAAAAACACCAGCGAATGTGAGCTGCAGCCATCATTCTCCATCAACTAGAAGAGATTTCCTGAGTGAACATGCTCAGAGAACAGCACTTGCGTCTCTAATGGTCCAAGCAACCCAGAGGGCTCAAAGCCCAAATGATTTCTGCAGAAGTTAGGAGCTGACCAAGAAAACCTTGGTGTCACACAAGAGGTGTCCTTGCAAGACAGAAAGCAACACCTCCAGTTGTTCCCCCTCCAGTCCTTCTGCTTCCAGTGGCAATAAGAGACCGTCACCTGCTCAGTATGGCCAACACACAAGCAATAAATGCTCCCTTCTTCCCAGTTACACAGTTCTTATTCATTTCTTGCTAAACCATTTGATAGTACATCAAATCTTTTGGCAGCTGCTACTCCTCTCTTTGTCCAGTCTTGATGGGGCTACCCTTCTACAGCAGTGTTAGTGCTGTCATAGCTCTGCCTTTTTTCTCTACTCTGGCTCACAATGCCAAACTCAGACAAAGGGCATGAGAAAATACACAATTAGCAGCTGCAAATAAGCAACCAACACATTCTCCCCATGGGCAACAGGAGCAGGTCCTGTGCCATCTCAGTGTGCTTCTACAACAAGTACCAAAAATGGTTTGTTTTATTCCAGGTACGGAGTTTTAAAGAGAGGATTACTCAGAGATATTGCTTGCAGAGGAATCAATGATCACTGTACATAAGGACACTCAACACTTGCCAAGCATGATTTCATTGTTGTTTACACTAACACTAAATATAGATCATCTGTTCATGAAATAACTTTCCTGAGGAAATGTAAGGAAGACATTCCCTACAGATGCCCTGTTGGCTCCAAGGAAATGTTGTTTTGAATGAGTTAGATGTTGAGTGGAGGTGTTCAGTTCTCAAAGAATATCCACTATCCACTTGCTATTGTGCTATTGCTTTGAGAAAAGTTCTGATTTGTAGATGCTCAGAAAGGAATTGCTAAGGATTTTGCATTGGGGCAAAGGAAAGGAAACTTACGAAACAGTGTTCTGAATGCCTGGTGATTGATTGACCAAGAGAAATTCTTCATATACCTCAATATTTCTCTTGAGGTGCATTAGGATATTAGGAAGGGGGACATGACAGTTGCAGGGATGTCGTTGAAGTAATTTGTTAGTGATGGAGTAATTTTTTTTTTCTCCCCTGGCAGCCTATTGACTCAAATGGCAATGTTAATAACCCAGACAACAAAACAAAACAATCAAGCAAGTCTTGGCAGGGATATGTGTACTTATTGAATCTGTGAGGGCACACTGCCTTTGCTTCTAAAGTTTTAAGGAGAAAGCAGCTTTGGGAAATCACAGAAAACCCTAGCAAATTCCTAGAAGGAACAGTTCTTAGAGATATCCTACGATATGCTACAAAGAAGTGTTCACAGCAGTAGAAAAACTCTGAAGCTCTGATGGAGAATGCCACAAAAAGTATCAGAGGGTGGCCCAAAACCAGTTGAAAAGTTCACAGTAAAAAAAAAAAAAAGGAAACAGAACAAAAAGATCTGAAAAAGAGAAACTGAAAAAGTAGGTGAATGTAATAATGGAAAAAAATTCAATGAACCATAGTGCTGCAGCAGTTAGAGAAGACTGAAACAGAAAATCTTGGTACAGTCAGTAACATTAAAAATTATTCAGTGAGAAAACATTATTACCCAGTTAAAGGAGTAGGTTCAAAAGAATCAGTGGAAATATTTCAAGCAAGGGTAGCAGATGATGAACCTACACAGTGATAAACAAATAATATCTGAAAAAAAACCCACAGGAAGTATTATGGGGAAGGAAATCACTAAATATATTATCTTTTGGCTAACATGACTGGAAAAAGAAAGGAAATAGAGTAGCATGAGTAAGCAAAGTGAATGCCAGGATACTGATGAAGACATTCAGAGAAGACTGATGTCTAACTGGAAGACATCAGAATTGGATAAAATCCACAGACATTCATTAAACATACCTACTGATTCATATCTTAGCTCAATACACAGGAAATTCAGCAAAAGGCTGAAGGGATAGAGCATGCTTTAAAGAAAAAGGAAAAATAAAACCAAAGAGAAAGAAGTGGCATTATCCTAAAACCCTGTAAGTCACTCACTGATTATGTGAGAGCTCCTTACTGAAACATTCAGTGAAAATCAGAATATTTTGACGATGGAGAGTATTTCACATGTACCAGAACAAAATCAGTCTAGATGTGGTTTTGATAGATTATGCAAAAGCTTCTGAAAGTATGTCATGAAAGCAGAATCCAGAAGCATCTGGGACTGGAGAGGAAAGTGCGTTAACAACAATTTATGAGGAGAGAACTGTGAAGGATTATTAACAAAGCCAAGACACACTGAAAAATATTATTTAGTGGCAAAAGAGGAAACTATGTCATAACCATGTAATACAACAACTTGGAATTACATGGTCAGTAGGAGGCAAAAAATAATTTCTAAGTTAAAACTGTAAGGCTTCTTTCTTAAGGAAATGAGAATTTTATTTAGGTAGAATGAGTCTGTATGTATTTTATATCAAAGAAATAAATCCTGTTTAAAGTATCACAGGAGATCAAAACAGGTACCGGGGTGAAAAAACATGCAACAGCACTAAACATGGTAAGTGTTAGGAATTTGAGAGATTATGATAAAAACCAAAGGTATCTTTAAAGAGAATACTTTCAGAGACGTGTACAAGTCCTAAAGACATTTCATCACACAAAACACATTGACGGTAATCAACATATATGCCATCTACTGCAGTGAGAAACTGGACCCAAGGGAACTGTATGGCAGGCCGAGGCAGAAGCTAGCACTGAATTAGGCAATAAACATGAATATGGGTGTGAGAAAACCTTTTTGTTGATCAGAGGATGATACAGGAAAAGGGATGAGAATAGTCAAGGATATTACAGGAAATGAGCATATGGTTGCAGTGAGCTATAGCAGAGAGCAAGTACTGTCTAACTGGGTCTCAGGCAATGCTCCAGGACTGGTTAGGAAAAACGCTCCTCCTTACTGCCAGCCTTTAGACAGAGAAGATGCATAAACAGAGTGGATTGGGAAGAAACGACACGGCCTTTGGGTCACTTTTCTCCTGATATATAAAGCCCTAGCTTTCCCACTGGCATGTCTATAATACATTCCTTTAGAGCTCTGTACACTTTAAAGGTTCCTGAGGAGGTATTGCTTCTGGTAGTTATCTGAGCATATCTTGAGTCAAGACTAATTTTTTTTTTTTAGCAATGTCGATAGCATTGCAAATACATACTTATCTAAAACACATTCACTATTTTTCTGGAGTTTTTGGCTCATCTGTCCTTGTGTGACCTCCCAAAGACTCAAACCTCCATCTTCTCACCTACTGCGCTATTTGTCCCTTTCCCATACTCTCCTCCAGCTGTTGCCTCTTAGGGGGCAAAGCCTGCTTCCCAAGTGAGGGAGCATTCACTTTGCCTTCCAATGCAGCAGAATGACAGCTGAGTTAGTGGAGTTTCCCAGCACAGCTAGGCTGTAGCAATCTAAGCAGCAGGGTAAAAGCCTGGTTAGAGCTAGCTTGAGACTTCAGCACTGCTGGACCCTTTTGTTCCCCCACTGCTCACCCACAATTTAGTTTCTCAAACTGCTTAATCCCAAAGACCATCAAACAGCACCTAGTGGACCTGCATGTTAATTGACAACAAGCAATATGTTCTATACTGTGAATAATACGGTATTTTTGCACAGAATATAGACTGCAGAACCTATAACATGGTGCCCTGTCTGTTGAGCACTTGCATTCGCAAGTAACATTGAGAAAGAAGAAGAATAGCTAAAACATGCAGACTTTATCTTTCGTGTCAGGCTCATAAGTAATCTAAGCAACACTGCTATTTACTGATGATCTGTTCTGTAGTTACAAAATGCTTCAAAGCTCTTGCACTGGACTACTCATAACTCAAACACAAGAGAAATTAAATAGGGTTGTCCTTATAAAACTGAGCCAGGCTTTGTGTCAGTTGACTGGCAAGCAATGTTTGAAAGATTAAAATAACACATAATTGCAGCAGCTCTCTAAATCTGACCAGGGCTCAGAGGATAAATGCCTTACCTCATTATGCTTAAATACTCTATCTCAATCTGGTTTAAAACAGAGTGGGGGCTATGCAATGCCAATCTGCTGTACTGTAAGGAGAACAGAAATACTGCTACAGATTGAGATGTAGGCCCAGCAAAGAGCTATGCTTAGTATTTGGCTTTCCTTTACTGTCCCCTGCTTCTCAGCTCGCTTGCTTCCAAGGATCAGCACTTCACCCAGCATGACTATATGTCAGCTCCAGTTGAAATGATCTCTTTTCTCAAGAGACCTGTGCCTGAAGTGCAATGTTATTTATACATGACAGACCACATTCCTGCTATCTAGCTCATGCTGGTGGCTCCCACCATCAGCACGGACAAGTACCAGTCAAAACGGTGGCTTGCCTATCTGAGCCGTCCTCTCAGAGACAAGTCATGCACATTGCATTTGACTTTCAAGTAGGTGGAAATCCACGTCTGTGTAGAGGAGGGCCAGAGCTAGCTGGAGTCAAATCAAAGTTTTTCTCTATTAGGAAGAGAGGTTTCAAGGAGCCAGTTTAAAGTGCCCTTGAAAAGGCCCGGACAAAAGGTGGAGCATCACTCATCTACATCTCTGTTGCTTCTAAATTACCAACACGTTTGGGACAAAGGGGACCTTTGGGCAATTATACAAGCAATATTGGCAAGCATTTCATGCAAGAATTAGTCTAAGACACCTGTACATCAATTTTCCCGTCTAATCCAGCAAAACTGTTCTCCATGTCTTTCCTGACAATTGCTTACCTCTTTTAATTTGTCCAGCTCATTTTGCAGCGTCTGCTTGGATACTTCCACCTCAATGATTTGCTGCCGCAGGACTTCATTTTCATCTTCTGCTTTAACACGTTTTTCCTCCACACTCTCCAGCTCGTGGTGCAGTCTGACAGAAACATCTTTGGCTACCTGCTCAGAAGAGAAAAAATGCATGATGATCATCTGTAGGGTACAACAGCTACAGTATGTCTCCTGCAGTAAAAGCATAATACAGCCCTGGACAACCAAGAGATTTTTAATTCAATTATGACACTGTTAATGAAAGCCTCCAAGCCTTCCAAATACCAAAATGAATATTTATTTCTAATAAAGACAGAACAAGAATATATTTGATTACCCATTTCCAGCTCCCTCTCCACATTATGCTAAGGCAATGTCATGAACAGTGGGAGGAAACAAGCAGATACCAAACCTGACCATCAAAGTCTCAGCATATCACAGAGATAAAGCAAAAGATAGGAACTGTGCTATAAAGCTGATGGGTCATCGATCAAAACAACATCCACACAGCAGTCTCATCCACCCAAATTTGCTGCTCTAGCAGCAATCACAGCTAGGCAAGAGTGATATGAAAGCACAAAAATATATATGCTCGCTTGGTTTTTCTGAGTCCAGCCTAACAAGAATAGATATTTACTCCAGAAACATTTGGAAAGGTGATACATCATGCAAAATGATGAATTATGGAATTACAGCAAGTCAGCAAAACCAAAGGAAACTAACTGAAAAACACTCAATATCTCTTTCACTTGAATCTACGTACAAGACTTTCACTGAGTATTGCATCATTGCTGTTGTTGTAAAGCTATAATTTGTTTTTTATCATAAACAAAAAAGTTAGGTCTGATGGTTTGATGACTTCATGTGTTACTCTCATTTCCACTGTTGACAACAAATCATTCCAGTTTCAGAAGGTTTTACGTTTTGCATTTTTAAGTACAAAATATTTAGTAATCCCAGTGGCAAGCAGTCCCTTTCTACAGAAGGCATTTTAAAAACAGCTACAAGATGGCAATACTAAGAAAGATGAGTGACGCTAGGTAAGCATGATGCCTTAACAAAGCTTCATTTGGTCTTGATGGAAACATTTCTGAAAAATTTTAATAATGTTTCAGTATGAATATGATTTTTACAGGGATTTGTGCTTCTATGGAAAGACTGTTTTGATTCTCTGTCTTGCTAAAATATTTTAACAGTATTCCTGTTTCAAGTAACTCATTAAACATTAAGAAATACAACTTTTACTAAGGTTGTTTCAGTTACTTGGTATAAGCAAGAAGTGAAAAGAAAGGAAACAGCATGAATTGGAAAAACCATATCAGGTTTTGTTTATACAGTACTGCAAACTTAAGGTATTCAGTAAAACAAGGCCCTTTAAATCACGCAAATGTAACTTGACTGTATTTCTTTCATTTTGAATCTAAACACATGTTTTTTTACTCAGTGACACATCTTTTTATGATGATAAGCTGAATATTTGTTCTCTACCACAGCAGAAGGAAATTGGTCCTGACATTTGGAGAACTACTGCTTGTTTCATGTGTCACCCTCAGTTCCATTGCAGAGAGCCGCATCACAGTCTGCCTTCTTTTGCTGTGAATACGAATCACTCAACCCACCTTTAAATCTTGTTCCAAGCTCCTAATGAGCTCTCCATCCACATGGCCTGTTTGTGCAACTTTCAAGCTTTTCTGTTCTGCTTTCCTGAGACGATACTGCAGAATGCGGCAATTCTTGTTTGCCCGGTCCAGCTCTCGCCGGAGCTCCTGCAGCTGGTAAACATCTTCCTCTAAATAGCTGTCACGCATTTCTTCCATCTCAGCCCGAAGTTCATCCAGCTCATCCTGTGGGAAGTCAAAACAGTGCTCCATCATACCTCTAAATCTCACCCACGGGAGCAAAATAGGAAACATGTTTGCTAGGATACCGTATTAGTGGAGTCATACAGATTGTAACATGCAGCTCCAGAAGTCATGGGAACAGAAGTTTTAACCCCACACTTACTAATTATGCTGAACTAAATCAATGAATGCTTGTCATATTTCTTACAATTGCTTTAATAATAAAAAACTGATGAGGTGCTTATCTGTCTCCTGAAACACCTTTATTTTACCATCTCCAATTAAAATTAAAAGCGCATAATACTTTACCACTATTTGAACTGATTCCTTGCCTTATTTAGAGTATAGTAAACCTACTTGACCAAGTACCACAGCATCTCTCTCTCATGCGCCTTTTAAACAACCAGCACTTGCTAGAAATGGAACTGTCCTTTGAAAAAATTAATAAGCCTTTACACCAAATACTGAATTGCTCCATGTGAAAATGCTGTCCCATCTGAGACTACCACTGTGCACAGGCTTAACAAGACATGGGTTGTGTGCAGGAGAAAGTGGGGTTTTGTCATTTACACACACATTTCAGTAACAGGACCACAGGGACAAAACAAAACCTGTGCTCACGGGAGTAACCTGGTCATTCTTTTCTGGGCATCATGAACTGTCCCAATTCCACATTACACCATGAGTGGCACATGCTCTCTAAAGGCAGATTTAAAGATTTACAGCTGAACAGGATAAGCTCTATCATTCCCGTTTGTTTAATCTGTGCACGACCGAAGCGCAGGTATTAATACTAAAAGGTATTAAACTACTGCATGACAGAAAAAATATGACTCTGCAACTCTACAAACTTCGAAAAAGTTGGAGGGAAAAAAATCAAGAAAAAGAGCCAGAGGGAGAATATTTGAAATTAACCATCAACTTTTGCATTGGTTTCTTTAAAATTGCATTTGATACTACAAAGACCAAATTTTCTGTGGAAAACATTGCTTTAATAAGATGCCAGGAGAACCTGTAGTAGGGCTAGCTGCAATGTCACCTCACTTCAGATATGTAAAGCACACTTGAAATACCAAGGACAGCTTGAGAGCATTTCACACTTGAAATACCAAGGGTGTCCAGAGAATATTTCATATTTGTCTCAGGTGGAGAGAAGTCAGTACCCTTGACAGAGCCCCCCTGCCCCTGGCTGAACCATTCCTGACCAGTCTCTCTATGAACAAGTCTTCCTCCACTGTCCTGGCAGTCCTCTCAGCCATTCCCCCTTCCCATGGCCTAACCAGACTGACATATTATTCCTGTGTCACTGGAGCTTTGGTAACAAATGTGGGGTAGACCTCGTCTCTGAGCACAGTCCTGACCAAAGAAAGGTGGGTAGAACCTATCCTAACCCTTGTTAGCATAGTTATATTAGAATTAAAGCATTATTTTTACCAAAATCCCATCCACGTATATAAACTCCAGTATTTATACAGCTATGGCTTTTTTTCACCTAGTTGAGCACAGCATAAGCCAAATTTTGGGTACACACAAGGCCTGTTATTTCCAAAATTACAACTCTCAGCTCAGCAGTGAGGCTTTGTTCCACTAGTACAGCCCACCCAGGGCTCTACACAGTTCTTACTAGATGCTCTGAAAGGACAGAGAGGTTTTCTCACAAGCCCATTATATTGCTCTACATTCTCAATATATTCAGATTCCTGCTGCAGGGGCATCCTGTTGCACAGTTGCCCTGGGATAGGAGCAGGAGCAGGATATTTGTGTGGATGGATAAGCTCAAGGGTTCTGGATCATGCTCACACCATGTCTGTAGAGGAACAGTGTAAGCACAGTCACCAAGGTTACCCTTGCAGCAAAGACATCCTCAGAAGTTCCAGATACATTAATTAAGCATGAACAGCAGACAACAAGTAAGCAGATGAGCTCTGTAGACCAAACCCAGCAGGATTCTTTCAAAGCAATTTAAGGTCAATGACCTATCTACCCCTTCTCAGGACACAGCCATATACTCTGGCCAGTTTCCAGCCGGTGAAATTTTGATAAATGATGTGTATTTTTAAAAAGAAAAATGCAGCAATGTGTGCTTAATTGAACTGGGGATGAGAGCTGTTTTCCTTTTCTATGAACACACTTATCACTATGCTTCACATTTGCAGACACTTTCAAGAGGCCAAGTAAAGGTTTACCTGGTGAAAACAGATGCAGAAGAAAATGCATTTTCAGCATGCTGATGTTAGATTATTAATTTGGTTGTAGATTAAAATTTTGAAACACAAATCCATAACCAAGAGAAACAACAGTCATCATCAAATCAATGGGATCTGGTTGATAATCTAATGTTTAAGAACTAAGCAATGACTTTCTTGTATAAAGCAGCCTGCAATTATTACTCATCTCTAAAACTTCCTCTTATCTTTATCAGGTTTTGTAACTAGTAAATCTGGTTGGTTTTTAAAGACAAATAATAAACAATATTTGATTTCAAAGCATTTACTGCAAATTATTTCCAAATTTGGCAAGTGAAACTGACATAACTTTAAACAACCCAATCTCTGACAGTCATTTCATCAAAACTGAATATTGCCAAGTATGCTCTGTGGGCATGGGAGTTCTCCCAGCCCTAAGTCACTCTGTTTCTTTTGGAGACTTGAATTCCATGTCTTTTCTCCCACCAAAGAAGCTCTCCAAAGAAGTGCAAGCATTGGCCTGAGGTATTGTTTCAAGAGACAGAACTGTCTCTAACCTCGTAGAAAACCAAAATTTTCCTCCATCTCCTTTATCAGCATAACTTTGCAAGGCTATGCTTGCCTCTGGTTTTGGTTATAAATACACAGTTTTCTTTACCCTAATTTTGCAGGTAAACTACAATTTAGGATACAATGAAGGAAAATGTACTTTAAAGCTTCATACAGTTCTCCTCTCAGATATTTTTTGACTGAATTGAGTTTCTTTTCCATGCTTAATTTTTTTTTCTACTCCGAAAACTTTCACATAGAAATCTGTGTCCTGACCCCTTGTATTTAGAGATAAAGCTCTTCCAAAGGATGCTGTAAGATAAGGCAACATACACACAAACAATTTTGACTGAATAAGGAGCAGAAACCTCACTGTACAGACTAACTCATGACAAGGCTGCATGCAGTGTCATCCCATTTTCTATATTACTGCAGTGCTTGGGGCTTGAGCCTACATACTTTGTCCAGCCCAGAGAATAAAAGATCCAGATTAAATCAGACAGATTAAATCTTTCTGAGGAGCAACATTAAGTCCTATATCTGTATCTTTATATATATAAATCTGGCTCAGATTCTGTATGTCAGTCAGCATACAATTACATATACTGGGATAACTTTTAGTCAATTTAACTTTAGTTGCAATAAAGGCAATCTTACTTTTGATACAGGCCACAAAATCAGTGACAAGGGTTCATAACAGTTTATTCTCTTTGGTAAGTATTTGTGGCTCTGCCATAGGCACTGAAACCATATGTTACCATCTCATAAATTAGAACTGTTACAACCAGGACAGCTAAAGCTCCTCTTCTAAAGTGATCTGTGCAGAGAAAATGAAGGAAGCTAAGTTAAAAACCCATGGAGAGGGAAATTATAACTGAAGTTATGACGGTCCTACTTATTAAACTGACAAATCTGTTGCTTCAAAGGAAAACATGTCAATTATTTGTGGAACCAAAGGTAAATGCTGAAAAGCCAAACCCTTAAAAAAACCCAGAGGCAGTAGTTTGCAAAAAAAGATGCTCTGGCTGCAAGGCAGATGGAAATATACCAGAGAAACCAAATCCTTGACTTCATTAAAATATCTTGTTCTTATTACTATTATTATTGTGAGTGAGAATTAAAGATCTCTTTAGGGAGGTATTGAGCTTCATACTGTGCATTTTAATACCACTGTAAAACTGAAGAAAGAGATCAGAATAGCCACTTAAAATAATCAAGATAAACAAGTAAGAAAGCAGCCATCCCTCTTTGTTCATCTAAAAACGGAGAACTTGCACCCTTCCTCAAACAGGAAGGACCTGTCTCTGCAACCCACAGTGGCAATTGGAATTGGGAGGTTAAGTGCTGGCATCAGAAGCTTCACTTTGCCGTACATTCCGGTAGGGGATGAGAGCCTCCTCTTTATCCCTTTTAATTTAATGGTAATTTTATTATTACTTTCAGTAACAACAGTACCAGGCGGAGTGTCCTGGAAGAAACAATCTTGTTTAGGAAAAATCTAAATTGCTTTTGTTTCCATATGTCGCCCTAGTCATCAGAAAAAAAAACCCCAATGGCTTTATGGGAAAGATTATAATTTTCTAACTGGCAACTCTTTCCAAATTTGCAATAGACATCCAAGTTGCACCAGCTCCTGAGTCTAACCGCTTATGGTTCCAGGTACTTGGCTCAAATGACGTACTTCCTAAAGGCCAGCAATTTAGGCCGTGATAGGAATCACCCACCTGAGGTTCATGGGGTGGCTGTATGAGCAGAGGGTCAAACTTAAATAGCCGCCCTATTTGCAGGATTGCTCCAGACTTCAGTGCAAAAGCAACAGAATTAGGATTCCCTGTTTCCTTGTCAGTCTACCAGGCCAGGGCAAACTGGCTGGAAGAGGAAAGCCTGTGTGCAGCTGCCATCCCTGTGTAGCCCAAATACATACTGATGGGTTATTTCCCATCTGCACCGTGCAAATTGAAGACTTGCCTGTCAGAAGAGAAGACATTATCTCATTAATACCTTTACTAATGTCATGCTTGTTTATTATTGATTTAATTTATAATGAAGTATAATTAAGGGCAAATTATAGGAATACACCTTGTTTATGATTCTTGGGAAAAAAAATGAGAGAGAGAAGAACAGAGAAAAAAAAAGTCAGGCCATGCAGCTATTACAGTAAACAACGCATAGTCATCTGAGTCACTCCCACTGAAATGACCAAGAATACTTGCACAACTGATGGGCCATGTCTACCCGGTCAGTCTGGTTATGATCCATAATGAGGTTTGAAAGTAAATTTTCCAATCATCTCCACCAACTGCACACTCATTCTTCCCACAGAGCATGCAAGAAACAGATTCCTTACAAAACAGAGACCTGCTCTCCAAGGGTGTACCAAATGTGCTCCATTACTTGAGTCCTCTGGACAACTGTAAAACATATGCGCAATAGGGATGTTTCGTTCAGGAGCCAAATCAAATGCAGTCCAAAGTAAGACTCCTAAAGTGCATATAAATTCAGAGGTAGGGGCATCAGCACTAGGTGCATTTAGGTCAGCCTGCTCAAATCTATCCTCACTGTCTAAAAGAGAAGAAGCTTTTAGCTCAGGAGCATGAATAGAGACTAAATAGTGGAAGCCAACAATAAATTAAAAAAAAATATATGCATATTATTAGGGAGAAATTACATGTAAAAAAATAGCATAAAAGATACATGGATACTGGATTCATTACAGTTATGTATACTAGCAAAGTCTTCAGGTTCCAGTGAGTTAGAACAAAGCAATGTCCAGGAGTTATATATATTAACTCAGAAAATACCTGCAAACAAGGAAGATGAAAATACACAAAACCAATAAATGGTATAGCAGTATTTAAAAAATGCAAATGATGGATCAAAAAAATAATTTATTAATTTAGCCAAAAGTCATATGTATAGATTATGTCAGGACTATTTTCTAAATAGAAGGTTATTTAATATACATTTAATCAAAAATGGGGAAAGCAAAGAAGGGAGGAAGCGTGGAAATTACTGTGGGTGGCTGCTATTGCACTGGCAAATCCAGAGCTTCCAGAAAGTCCTTCATAAATCTAAGATTCACGAACTGTGATTTTACATAATCTCTGTTTTTATATTTTAAATACCTCAAACTGTCTGTATGTAGGAGATGCTGCTGCTAAGGAATAAACACATCCCCCATAACACTTTACAGAAGAACTGCAGTAGGGATAAATATACTCTAAAAGGCTTTGACTGGGAAGAAAGCAACAACCACTATTTTTGCCTCTTGCAAAATATGTTAATGAACATAAAGTCCCTGGGCCCCCAATGTTATTATCTAACTCTCAAATCAAACTGCTTTTCAAGTCATGCATCAATCCTACACTGTTTGACGCTTGGGCACAAAACAAGATGAGAACTGAAAAATTGTAGGGTCGTGAGCACCTGTTAACTTCAGGGCTGGTTTAAGTTTGCAGGATCCTAGAGTAAGAGCAGCATCTGGCAGCTTTTCTGATTCATCCAGGCATTAACTACAGTATTGTTTCAACACACTTCTTCGGCTGGGGCTGATGAAGCCATTGGAGAACTCATCTGGCTGGTGCAGCATCGACAGCGTCTTTGGGGGGGGCACCAAAGCAAACTATTGCCTGGTGAATCACACAGCTAATCCCCTCCAGGCAGGGTAAGGGCTGACAGGGACACAGCTGGGGCTAACAAGGCACATGGGTTCTTCCCCAAAGTGGCATCTCCCTCTGACAGCTGACCACCCCTCTGGCTGAGCCCAGCCAAGGTTTTGTGTCCCAGGCAGGCCTTCCCTCCTCTTTGAGGCCTCCAGTCACCAGGTGGAAGAGCAGCAAGGATAAAAGCTTTATTTTGCTAACCCTGGTAACCTTTATTAAACACAACCCCCCACCATTAAACACCACTTTGCATCATTTCAGCTCTGTGAAACCCTTTGACATACACAACTCCCTTCGGGTCAATAAAAGAAATGGTGGAATTACTTCTCCTGAATTCAGCACAAGCCTAGGATTCAAAGAGCTACAGTATCAAGGGAATGAAGAAATACATACACTGTAACCTCATATGACATACATTGTGATTTTAAACAAAAATTAGTATCTTTACAGGCATCAGCTCATATCTGGAATATGGACACAGATATGAATATAGAAAAAAACAAACAAAAAAAAAGACAAAACAAGAAAAACAGAGATCTATCTAATAAATCCAAGACAGTTGAGAATGCATTTTTGTGTTAGTCCACACTGTAGCATAATTTCTTGTGTGTTGAACTTTCACCAACACAGGCACAAAAGAGAAGGTCGGGTAAAGCAAAGCACAGCAAGCACAAGTCTCATTTTAAGGGCTGTAGGAAGTGTCACGTAGGAGACTGCTTTCACATTACGGCTATGAAGGATGCAAAAAGAAAAGAGGCATGTGTTGTGACTAAAACACTATTGCTCTTTCTGCTGGCATGTTTATTTAATTAAAAGAGCTTAAATTAAAGGTTGGCTGAGACAAAGCAATAACATGGTTAATTGCTAAAATTTGGGCCCTCCTCCGTCCTCCTCCATCCTTTAGAAGGCTCTACTCCACAAAGAGGTTTTTTCCAAGTTTCCCAAGGACTTGCATACCGCATGACACTTCTCCATGAGCTGGATATTTTGAAGGAGTCTTAAAAAGGAACCACCTATGTGGGCAGTATGTTGCTACTAGGTACCAACAGGACTGACTAGCAAAAACAAACTTTACTAACACACTAGCAGCTATCACTGACCTGGCTCTACAGAATCAGCTACCATAACAAAATTTCTCTTAGATGTCAACAAACAAGTGATAGCTTATAAACACTGCTATAGTATTACAGCCTTCTCCCGTAAGTAGCTGAAAGAAGGTTATTCAGGGAATATATGAAACTGAAATCAATGATGAAATTTCACAGAGGCAGTAGAAGAGAGACTTCTCAATGTAAACACTTTTCCTCAGCCATTTCACTCAGGCTTAATTTTACAGCTAGTTAGCAATTCCTGGAACCAAAGTGTCATCTAGAGTAATGACAGTCCTGAAAATCCATAGAATGGAAACTTGGTATCAGGTTGAAATCTGGCTCACAGTATATGAAGTCTGAAGTTTGCAGCAACAAGAGTTTGATCCATAGAAGCCTTTGCAGAGCATTCTGGGAGACTTTCTAGCACTTAGTAGGTAGAAATAAAAACATAAGATTGTGTTTGAGGTTTTTTTCTTCTATCTTTTGCCACCCTTTAATCTCCAGTAATCTTTAGCACTACGTATATGTGCCCTATAAATACACATATGTGTGTATGTACACATATACTATATGTGTTTTATAACCCGTGTTCCATACCCATAAAGTTACAGGAAGGACCTCACTATGTGAAAGTTAAATTTTCCTGAAAAAGACTATTATGTGCACTTACTGCTGCACTCCAGCTGCAGGGGCAGTTAAGGAGGAGTGAAAACTACAAAATTTGGCATATGGCCATGCTCAAGAAATTAACAGTTTCTTCTGGGACTTATCTAATCATTTGTCTATTTACAGTTGACAGCATCCCTGTTGTCCCTTAGCCTCCTCCAGAGAAATACAGCTCACTCCAACGCCAACCAGAGAACTGTGTTGTAAAAAACACACAGAACAAACCTACAAGTAAACAACTCGGGCAGTGCTGTAGTTTTAATTTGCAGAAGGTTTTTTTAGGTTTTCCTAGGTAAGGAAAATGAGGTTTGAGATTCTCCTGATAATTTTTGCACCTCTCCAACCATTTTGAGAGAGGAGCAGGACCGCTAAGACCTCAGGCACCCAAGGTGGCCAAGGAGAGCAGACAATGTACTCATTTCTCTCAGAAGTGGCAACAGTGTGAGCTCATGGCTTTCCAAGCACCAGGACATCCCCACTGAAAGAAACCACTCTGTATTATCCTACTGTCCACAGAAATACTTGTAGCCTGAAGAAGCTGCAGTCCAAATAAAAAAAGGTTGGGACACAGATGATGAATACATCAGGGTGAAAGATCTGAAGATACTGTTGCACAGAGTGGAAAGTTTGGAAGGATGCCGTCCTTTAACTACGACTTGCCAATGTTAACCAGGTCCTGTGATCACAGAGTCCCTTCCTCAGGTGGGACACCCTAACAGTGGTCACAATTCAGAGAAACTCTTCTTCAGGTTCCTGTTGTTAAAAATTGCTTTCAATATGAAGCAAGAGGGCTTAACACATACTTCCCAATGGGTTAAACTATTATACTTGTACGAATTCTGTAATGCAAAGAGATGCTCCTGGGCTCCATGACTTTTAATGGCAGTGTCAGTTGCCTACTCCCAAAACAATTCCTGTTATCAATTCTGATTTCATTATATCTCCTCTAGGTTCTGGGCTGTCAAATAAAACAGAAGCTTATGATAAAAATTCTCTGTGCTGCTCATCTTTTTATAGACTATTACATTTCCCTACTACACTCCACAGTTTCCCATCCAATGAGTGCTATAAAAGCTTTGCAATGAGCCAATAATTTTTATTGGTCTAGTTTATTATGACCAGCAGTGCCCACAGTATTTCAGGTACACTCACTGACCTGTGTAGCTGCTACAGATCTATAAAATGTTATTAGACTTTGTTTTGCCTCCATTCAGTTCCCACCGAAGTACAATGCAATTTTTGCCTGCAGATTTTCATTGCTCCTTCTATCACTATACTCCTGAGTTAACCCAACACACTTAAAGAGAAAAGTGCATACTCAGTCCTTCTTCCCTTCAAGTGCTTCAGGTTTTTGAATATTAAGATTTATTTCCCATCTTCTGCCTTAATTTTTCACTCCTTCCTCAAGGGTTAAGTTTAAGACTTTTAAGTTCTGCCTGGTCTTTGCTGAGATTGACTTAAGCTAAAAAAACTTAATGTCATTTGAAGATTTTGCTGTATCATTGCTCATTCCTTTTTCCAGTTCAGTAAGCAGCACCAGACCCAGCAATGAACCTTGCAGCACCCCTGCTGTTACCCTTTTGTTATGCTGAACATCGTTTCTTGTCCCTTAGCCAAAACCCCTTAACAAGCCTAGCCTGCATCTTTACCACCCTTCTCTCCCAAGGTTATACACCAAACTCCAGTCCTTATTCAAGTAAAATTCCCGTGGATTTCCACGCTTATTTTGCATGACAGAGTGTTTCCAAAACCAGGGAACAAAGATTGTTCTCACCAGAGGCAGTCAGATGGTACAGTGGCTGTGGTTACACGATTATCTGTTTATCTTATTTATAGATCTTTATGGATGTAGCTTCTTTGCTGTGCCAAAAGATCAGATTATAAGTACAAGTCCCGCTAAAGGTACCCACAGGTCAACCCAGCTCAGAGCACCAGTGAATTTAGCCTCTGTTTCTGCGAGGATGGTTGCATACAGATGGATTTTTCTACCTCGACAAGGACGCAATGACACTTTTTATTGCCGCTCTTGTTATTCTATTAGTACTTCACAGGGAACGGCTTCACTTTCCAGTGATAAAGTAGCACAATAAACAAAGCACATAATGCTGTTGTCCTTTCCACAGCAAGTGAGGGAACCGGTTTCTTTGGCTTTTCTTAAAGGGTCATGCTGAGCAAAACAGTTCCTGGAAAGCAGAGTCCTCCTAACCAGTAGAATGTTTACGGTGCTTTACAAAGAGTTGGGGTTTGCTGAGATACCACCACGTTAACCAAACGTAATATAGCCACGGTACGTGTTTCACCGGACTGATGTTCAAACAGCCCCCACAAATCGGGCTCTGCAGGGAGCCGCGATCACACGTTCAAATCGCTGATCTGCCCTCAAACCGTGCCGCGGCCCCGCTTCTTGGGGGCAGGGGGGCTGAGGCGCCTGGCTGACTCTCCCTTGCCCCTACTTCTCTTCCGCGGGTGAAATGGGGCATTTGACCCGGCGGGGGGGCTCCCACGGGAGGTGACTCCAGGCAGCGCGAACCCACTCGCCGCCCCCAGCGCGGTGCCCGCATTCCCGAGCAGGAGGGGGCCGCGCCTCTACCGCTGTCGCCCCCTTCGTTCCCCCGCCGAGACTCCGCGGGCGATGCTCACCTTGAGGTACTCGTTCTCCGAGCGCAGCTCCTCCACCTCCCGCCGCAGCTCCTCTGGGGCCGCCGCCGGCGGATCCCCCCGGCTCGGGGTTCGCCCCCCGCCCGGGGCCGCAGGCAGCGCATCCCCGCGGGAGCCGGG